>VCHN02000014.1:73201880-73257302 GCA_007115665.2 Sequoiadendron giganteum | reverse complement strand
GTGTATTTAGATGTTCTAATTACATGTTGTAATTAGTTTTCATTTTGCATTAATATTGGTTTTAGAGATATATATGGGAATTGCAAATTATCATGGATTTGTATAATAGACTGTTCATATGCAATGCCAATAGGATGAAGCAAATAAAGAAAATTGAGCGACCCTTTGACATTGTGAAAAATGATTTACAGTATGATTATCAAGCAAATTATACACCATATCCCTAGTCTTGCACCTGATCCTTCTACGTCTTCTACCATGGATGTCAATCCCCTCAAAGAGGCTTGAAAAATGTAATTTTCAAACATAGTTAAATTGAGGCAATTTATCATATTAAATTATTAATTAGCACTTTTACTTTATGGAGGTGTCACAGTTACATCAATTGAATTATATTTTGAAGTAATATGTTAGCAATTAAAATGGGAAACCTAGATATTTTCTTAAAGTACGCTAAATCTATATTAGACACACATGAAATTCTACATCTACTGCTCTAAAATGCAATTTAGCAAGTGGCATGATATTGTTGGAAACCTGTTTTATTTTTTCCTTCAAAATTTTAGTCCCAAATGAGGTCTTCCTTGATTTTCTTGTGGCAAATAAAGCACTTGTATAATTCAAGTTAAAAATTCATCAATCATTTGAAGCTCTTCATTTCCCTTTCAAAATGTTTTCCTTGGCTTAGAAGAACTCAAAGTCTTTGATACACTTAGACATATGACATGCACACATCTCTCCCTATTTTCCCCATCCCTAGCCCTATTGTCAAACATGGCAAGAGCTTGAATGAAAAAACCATGCAGATCTAGAACAAGCAAAAACATTCTTTGACAAATATGTCAGTGCATGGAACCCTCGTGCTCCATTTGACAAAAACAACACACTACATCGATATTTGCAAGATGATCCTTGCTTACTAACTATGTTTGAAATCTTTTCTAGAAATACGCTTGACGACTACAAATATTTAATCAATCGTGTTTAAAGACACGCAAAATGTATTGAAGAAACATGCTACGTAGGAAGGGTCAAGTTGTAGTGTGTCGATACAAAGCTCCTTGGAATGAATATATTACCTCTACCTATCAATGTGATGAATCAGAGAAAAAAAACCTATGCCCCTTCTTGGAATGATGACAAATTAAATATACACAATTTCAATATGGAGAGCTAATATGAATGATGACAAATTAAATATACACAATCCAGCCATGATTTCAATATGGAGAGCTAATATGGATTGCCAACCCATCATTTAAAAAATGCTCATGCTCAAATACATTGCCAACTATGCAGCTAAGGCAGAAAGGAAATCTGAGAGTTGTATCGATATGCAACATGGATATGTAGAAATCAAGTGCCAACAAACCATGCTCTAGCAAGATATAGAAAATTCATGTTGAGGATTATTGCAGGCCATGATATAGGTGCACAAGGGGCGTGCCATATGCTACAAAAATTGCCACTTGTTATTTGCAATCATTTATTTCTAACACTAAATGTTGGTTGAAAAGTATTTATTGAATTAGAAGAAATATAAATGGAGATACATTGCCATTACACTATCTCCAGTCCTATATGCAATGACCTATTGATATGGAACCAATAACATTGATTGAATCTACATGATCATTCTCTTTTTCTTCCTTTTGTAAAGGGTGCAAGTGGAGAGATAGGAAACACAAAGCAATTGTAAATGTCTTTCCTTGATTCTATAGTATCCCAACTGAGGATTTTGAACATTTTGAAACATTTTGTTGGAGTGACCTACATTTATACAAGCACTTTCATGATATTACCATAAATATAGGTCGCATTAAAGATGATAATTGTTGGAAATTGGAAGGAAATGAATATAAATCAACTTTGTTTAGCATGTTGACTGCATCGTTAATATAGAGTTTAACCAAGAAGAGGATGAGGAAATTGATTCAGATCTATAAAATCATTAGAAGCAGGATTGTCCTCAGATTTAGAACTTGAATGTTTATGCTTTAAAACATGTCTTCATTACCATGGAGGAATAATGTAACCTGTTGATTTATGCTTTGCAAGATTTTTTAGCTCTTTTTGAATTTTTCCTTTTTCTGTTTCAAGGTCCTTCAATTTTTATAAATGTTTTTTGACAGAGGTCCTTCTTTCTTCTCCCGTCATGGCTTCTCTGTAAGGATCTTTGAGCTTTTCCATCTCAATTTTATGCTGCACATCTTTTAAAGATTGTTTTAGTAAAGAGGTTACATAATCATCATCATCATCAGAAATTTCTTCTTCGAGTACTTTCTTGTTTTTATGTTTCATCATCTGATGTGATTTTGGCAACAAGCTTAATTCATACAATTGCTCGTTTTTTGAATCTACTTGAGAATAATCAACAATTTCCCAATTCTGGTTTTTGTCATGAGCCTGAAACATAGCATAAACTTTTGTTCTTGGATTTAGCTTCTTAGGACAATCAGTTGCATAATGTGGACCTTTACAAATAGAGCATTTTATAGACCTATGTACAGAACCCTTTCCTTTATTTTTGCGCAAGAGATATTGTGGCTTTCTGTATACTTTTCTTCTTGTTTGTTTCTTATGGAAAGGAACAATTTTGTATTTTGCTTTCTTGAAATCTCTTTCTCTGTTGTAATAAGTATCTCTGCTATATCCATTGTATCTCTTATTACATCTTTTACATTTACATCTTTTGACACATGATTTTCTCTTGAATTGCCTAACATTATCAAATTCTTTGAAACTATTTGTGGGAGGATTACTGCAAAATTCTCTCAGATTGCATGTGGAATTATATTCTTCAACATTTGCATTAAGAGCTTCTAACATGCATTGTTTTTGTAATTTTTATCCAATCAAATTCTTTATTTCAGCAAAAGTGTAGTTAGCAATAGTGGTCTTCTACTTATCAACTATATAATCTTCAGCCCAACTTCCTAGATCACATTGCAGATAATTCAAATAGTATTTATTTGTAGACATCATTTTGTAATTTGGCCGCAATCAAATATTTCTCAAAAACTAAATTATACTTGTGTGAAATAATCCCGCCTTTGAGTCTAAGTTTGAATAAAATGTTTTCGACTTTTGTCACAACATTTTTCCTGTCTTTACAAAAAATGTCAAGAACAATAATTTCAATTGAACAAAACCAACATTATAAATATCTTCTCTACCCATTTATAAATCTTTGACTATATAGTTATCTTCATCAATCTTAGTAGAGGGACCACGATCTGGTAGTCCATTCCACCAATGCCTTAATTTTCTTGATAGTAGGCGGGATGCATATAGAACTTTGGCTACATCATTCCATCCGCCGCCTTTAGCATCAAAAAAGTTTTCTAAGGTGTCAGTCCAAGTGGGTCAGCAAGCTGATCTATATTTAAAATATATCCCAATGTGGCATGAGGCCTTAGTTGTTGGACGAGCATTCTTAGTGAGAGGCTCCTTTTGTTCATAATCTGGTTCCACTTTTACCATTGCAAGTTTTTCCCAATCTTCAGCAATTTGCATCTCATCAAGATTAAGGCTATATACATAACTATTTACAGAAAAATTATCTGAATCAACAGAATCAACATCTAAACTAACAAAAGATTGGAAACCTGATTCTTCGTCAAATTCTTTTTGCACACAAGCATGTTCATCAACAAATACTGGCTCATCAATTTCTTCAGTAATTCCTATTGCAGCCATCCAATCCTTTCTGTTAATGCATGAGAACGTTCTTTGGCCTTGGGTGGTCCTGATTTTTGGACTGGTGGTGGAGGAATAGGTTTTACAAATTCATCAAAAAACAATCCTTTTCTCCTTTCAACTATAATCTTTTTCTTTCCTTTTTGTGGGATTGTTTTTGTTTTTTGCTCGTCTTTTGAGTTATCATGGTCAACTTGAGCCACTCGTATCTTTTTAACATAAGATCTGACTTTATCAATTTTCCTTGATACGAGATCTATTAATACTTTTGTATCAGTAACCTCATCTTCTCTTTTCTTTTCATAATAATGTTGATTGTAATATATCTGGTTTATATATGATTCAACCTTTGTCTGACTATTATATAAGGCATTGATTGAAGTATTTATGCTTTTTACCTGATGTGAAAGTGCGGAAGTATCATTTAAAATTGTTGATGACATATTTTCAATCCTCTGTGTGCTAGTACTAGTAGTATTACTAAAATCCAAAGTGTTTTTTACATCTACTGCTAAATCATCAATGTTTTCTTATGCAGAAATCTACCACTATACAATCCAATTTCTCTGAGCTTCTGAATTTTCTGTTTATTGCCTATCCCAGTATGTAATCTTGATTCACACCTTCCCCATAATTTACTGTCTTCATTATTGACAATAAAAGACTCAGGAGTTGGCCATCTGTCAGGTACATAACTGCTGATTTATTCTTCTTTACCTTTAATTTCCAGATTGAATCTGGTTCTTCTCTCGGTATTTGTTCTTGGAAGGGATTATTTCATCATTGCTCCTTTTTCAGGCATCTTTGTGATTTTTATACCCTTACCCTTCCTGTCCTTGTCTTCCTCTTCCTTTGGATTCAAAGCCAGTTTTAAACTGACTTGTCTAGCCAAAGCATCCATTAATTTTGGGTTACTGCTTAAATATGAGAGTGTAGCCATGGATGATCTAGAAGGATAGGGATTGATGGGTTTTTGTTTGTTGTAATGATAGTGGCTTGAAGACCCTAAAGACTCTTCCGAGTTATAGTCAATATATGGCTTATTAAGAGAATTGGGAATTTGTCTGGACATGGAATAACTTCTAGGTATATTCCTAAAAGATCTTCTAGGTGTTTCTTCTTCAACTTGTTCCAAAATTGTTTTCTCAGGATCTGTGATCAAATCTATTGAAGATAATCATTTGCTTTGCATTTTGGGAATAATAGACCATCTGAAAGATGATGGAACATCCAGATCCCTAACCAGGGATGATTTTGTTCATTGATCAATTTGTCTATGATTGGAAATCCTATATGGAAACCGGTATGATCAATGTGCCTTCCATTGTCTAAAAGGTTTAAACTTCCTTGTGGATAAGTTACCCTCGCTGGAAAAGGAGAAAAGGCTGTATTAAGTAGCCTATAAACACATCGGCCTCACAAAATCTGGTTGGAGATCAACACCCTGGATTTCAAGGAGTAAACAAAAGACAGAAGTAATATATTTGTCATCAAGAGACAAAGTGAAATTTGGTTGAACTTTGATATAACCATCTCCTCTGGAGGCATCAAGAATTCCTCTAAACTGGGCTTTAATAGCCTAATCCCAGATAAGCCATCTAGTATCAATCAAATGTGGCAAAGTATTGAGCTCCTATGTCATAGTTGAAGTGAGGATGGACAATAATGTCAACATATGGGAAATGCACATGGAAATAACCTTTATGCTTTCATCGCTGGACATCTTTTTGAGTAATAAATGGAAGATAGACAGGTCTGACTCCTACACCTTGGACTTGGAGATTGACTTCAGATTGATGCACAAAAGTTAAACATTCTAGCCTTTATCCCCTTTTCTGGATATAAATCAGAAATAAAAATGTGAGGAAATTTAAATTTGCCCTTTTCATCAATGTGATCTTCTTTGTCTTCAATTATATTATGAATAGGTACAGTAAAAGAACTACTCACATTCATTGATCTTTGACTAGCCATTGAAACAGGTTTAGACCTTCCTTGAACTTTAGGCAGAATTTTGATCTTACTTTATTGGCTTATAGTTTCCCTTCACGCTTGTCCTTCAGCTTCCACCAGGTCTTACGATCACAGCTCCACAGCTACCCTCAACTACTTACACTCAATCTTTCATATCCTATTATGGGTCAATGGATGACTAATATTAAGACTGCCAACACTTGTTTCTTTCTTAAGAAAAATAAGAAGCAATAGCTACGATGATACCAATAACAAGGACAAATATGATCACAAATTTCATAATGACACAATCACTATTACTTAAGCAACTCTCAAACATATTTGTAGGCTCTGATACTAATTTTGTGGAAAACCCAGAAACACTTGAAACTTTATTATAAGATAATATCATTACATACAGTGTTCCACGGGGTTTTGGGGACGGGGACGGGGGGACGGCAGGGGACGCGTTTCCGAGACGTGGGGACGGGGGGCCTAAGTTTGCGGACGGCAGGGGGACGGCGGGGGGACGGCAGTGAGTGGGTGGTAGGGTGCTGAAATACATATAGTACTTGAAAAAAAAGTTATTAAAAGATGTATAAGTATAAGAATTATACATCTTGGAGACAACTAGGAGTCCCCTAGACGTCTTGAGGACACCCCAACGTCCTCAAAGTCCGAGCAGCATCTTGGAGACAGCGACACTGGTGGTGGGATGGTGGCGTTGGTGGTGGCTTGGTGGGGGAACGTCTCCCCCAAGTCCCCAAGTCTCCAAGACGTTCCCCTCTAGGAAACGCAGGGTTTTTTGGGGGGGGGACGCGTCCTTGTGGAACACTGATTACATATGACTCCTTACAATCTTCAGATTTTCGATTATCTAGATTGCACAAAGCACAAGATAAGAGCATACGTCTGAGACTCTAAAGACTCTATTGGACTCCAAATCCGAAAGTCCAACAATAAAGTGTCCCTATTAATTTAAAGAAGGGGCAAAGCTTCTAACCTCAATGAAGGAATAATCTTCTTTGAAATCCGACCACAAGAAACTGACACGTGCAAAGCACTGAGTAGATAGCTGTAAAGACAGTCTATCATGAGCACTAAACTTAGTGGGAGACAATAAGGGTCACTTTTTAGGAAACCATATAGTCAGAACAACCCACATATAGTGAGAACGACCCACTTAACACCTATAAGTGGATATGAGGATCTTGCTTTTTTGACAGGGTTGCATCCTATTGTCAGATCATATGTTGTCAGATCATAACGTGGCTGACCTCACGACATTGACAAACTCATGTGCTAGTTTTCAGCCATGATGTGTGACATTGGTTGTAGTAAATAATCTAGAAAAGGTTTATACACATCGTCCCAATTAGATGGGTAAGCATAAAAAGCATAAACCACTCTTTGTTGTTCGTGACCTTTGACTTTGTCCATCTCTGTTCGAACAACTAACTTCGCAAGGAATAATATCGGAGTCATATCATCAATTAACACTTTAGGGAACCAAGGATAACATAAAGGATATAATTCAACTCTAGGAATTCCATAAGCATGGGGTGAAACCAAATAATCACACATACCTTCAAATATTGCATGGAATAAGTCTTCCTTGATATGATTGAAACATTCTCTCATGTCAGGAGGAAAATTCAGAGTGAAGATATCAACATAATCTTCAAACTCTGTTTGTAGAAATGTGATACTGTTGATAAATCCAAACCTACACCATTTCAAGAAACTCTTTTTTGTTTTCATAGACCAACACATTGATTGAAACCTTGTGATCTGAATATCCATTGCATAATGATTGCGACAAATATATGTAATGGGAGCATCTTGTAATCCAAAGAGTTAAATAAATCTTTCTTTTTCTTTTGAAAATATTTGTGCTTTGTAGTGAAGCATAATTTCTCTCCTCAAGCTCCTCAACCACTTGTCAAGCAAATAAACTTCACAAAACAAGTTAAAAAATGATAAAGGAAGATCGGGATATTCTCAAAGTGTCCTTGTATCATCCTTTTAATCTCTAATATGTCCTTGTTTTATGACAATTGTTGCTGCAAATTCCCTGGTTAGACAATCTGCAAGAGGATTATTTTCTCCTTTGATCCATTCTATATCAAAATCATAACCTGAGAATTCAAAATATCAGTGAGCAATTTTTCCCTGAGCTATATCCTTGTTTGGCTTCTTATTAAGCAGGCTTCTCATTGCTTGACTATCTGTTCTCACTGTGAAGTGTTCCGATTTCAAGAAAATTTTGAATTTTCCTCCCTTTTTTAATAGCCAAAATTTCTCATATATATGATACCTTGTTTCTGTATTTGAGAAATTTCCTAACCAGTATCTACAAATCTCTTGTTTCACATCAGGTGTTTCCTGTATTAATACGACTGACCAAACATTGTCAAAAGCATCTATATATAAAAACAATGGATAATCTTTCTTTGGAATATGAAGAGCTAGTAGATGCTTGTATTTAGCTTTAATATTTTTATGGCCTTTGTTACATTCTCATTCCATCCAAAGTTTTTATCTTTTTATAGATCTTGGATAAATTTCTTGTCTTTTGCCAATCCATTATAAAATGGAAATACATAATTCAGACATCCAAGAAATCTTTGTATTTGCTTCTTATCTGCAAGTATATCAGGAAATTCCTGAATTCTTTGAAGTATATGAGGTTGAATTTTTATCTTACCTTGATCCAAATGTAAACCAAGAAAATCAATTTCTGATTTTGCAACCTCCCATCTTTTTTGCAGATAGATAAATTCCATTTTGTTTAATGGCTGCAAATAACTTTTCTAAGTGTGCCAAATGACCAATCTCATAAAAATTGATGATTATATTGTCTATATAAACAACACAAAATTCTTTTAAATTCCTTAATGCCTGATTCATTCTTCTCTAAAAGTAGGTTGGTGCAAAGCATAATCCAAAAGGCATTACATTTCATTCATAAAGTCCTTGAGGGACTGAAAATGTTGTTTTATACTTAACTTCCTCTTTTATCTTGATCTACCAAAATCCTGGTTTGTAGTCAAACTTGGAAAATACCTTTTTGTTAGCAACTCTTCTTATCAAATCTGAACTAAATGGAATTGGATAATTGAATGACAAAATAATATCATTTAGAGGCTTATAATTTAAGCAAAACCTCTTTTTACCTCTTTCTCTTTCTTCTCTTTTGTTGACAATAAATGTTGGACACGAGAATGGGCTTTTACTAGGCCTGATAAAATCACCTTCAAGCAACTCTTGCAGATGCTCATCCATTTCTTTAACTTCTGTAGGGCTCATTAGATATTCCAGTTCATGGGGTATTATTGTTCTACATTTTGGTTTTATCTGAATCTTGCACTCTTCTTGTTCAAGATTCTAGAACTATAGAGGATTCATACTGCAACATTCTTTTTCAAACTTGTCTTGATTTTTCTGAATGCTTCTTGTCTTCAACCTCTGAATTAGCAAACTCATGATATTCTTGGATTTCTTTCATTATTTCTTTCCTTTTTTTAATTTCTTGTAGGTTTATTCTCGAATTTGTAGGTTACCAATTTCAAAACTAGTATTTCTAATTGGCCATCTTGATGTCTTAGAGAAACTTGGCTCTTTTTGAGAATAAATGGTTCATATTTGGTCAGAAATAAATAACCCAATAGAATTTCACTATCTAGCTCATTATATTCTATGAAGTGAGTGATAAATATTTTTCCCATGATCTCAATGTGGACATCTTGAGCATAACTGCCCATTTGAATCTTTTCCCCATTAATTGCATATCCATCTGGAAGATTTGGCCTTTCTTTCCAAAATTCTCTTGGAATAGCATTTGTCTTGGCAAATGATCTGTAGCCTTTACTTTTACACAAGAGTGGCTAATCTAGTTGTCCATTCAACAAGGAACCTATCTTGTATTCAACACCATGGAAAATGCATTTGAAGTGCTTGAGCCTTACTTATTATTAGAATTCTTTTGTGTTGATTTTGGGAGGCATCGCTTTCTCACTTCTTGTTTAAATTTTGCATGATCTTAATTATTGGGCTATTGTAACTTATGATACTATTCTTTCTTTGCTTTTACATTTTTGTAGGTCCTTTCATAATAGCTTGTTATTATGTTTTGTTAGGACTATCAACTATTTATGTGTTGTTTTCAATACATGTACTCATCCTTTACCATGTTCACAAAATTTGCACATATATTTTTCCTTTTGTCTCCTCCATATTTAGCCACTTCGAGGTTCCTTTGTTGCCTCGTAGTCTTCAATGTTACCATGGATTTGTTGAAAATTTGCCTTTTCTCTCCCTCTTGAGTCTAGATATTTTGCATGTCTTCAATGCTTCTTATATTCTTTTATTAGTCTATTGCTATCAATAGGGCAGCTAAGTCTAGTACCTATTCTAGTTTTTTCTTTTTGAAAACTCTTCAAAAGTTGTTTCCAAAATTTCTCATATTTTTGGGTCATTAGGATATTAGATACCATCTCTATTGAAGAACCTCCTAAATCCATCTCCATTAGCGTTGCTATAAGGCCCTATGAACAAATGGCAATATGTTGGGCTCTACCTATTGTAGATTGTACACATACTCTAGGGATACATGGGGACAATCCCTAGGCCATAATGTTTTAGGGATGTGGGGATGCCTTGAAAATGTTCTTAAGGCTGTACTTGACCCCCACATTGGATTGGGTACATCTCGAAAAAGGCACAAAGCTACCTAGAGATGGTTGGGGATGGGCAAGATGTCATTGGCAATAAAATTATGCAAGACTATCCTTTTGAATCCCCACTCTATATTCTTCTAAAGTGGGAATGTCCTATATATTCTCTTGAAGTTTGTGTACTGGAATAGGGATATTGAGTGGAACAAGTCGAGGTGTTCCCTTTAACATTAAGTGCTAAGGCCTTGGGATAGCAATTTGGTTGCCTATCTCCTACCCTTACCTTTATAGCGACATCCTCGATTGTCTTGGAGATGACCATCTATCCTTGAATGGGTTGCAATGTTTAAACAAAGGGGGTGGAAGGACACACAAGGCCCCCCAACACCCCTTTTCAAAACCCTAAACCTAAAGCATACTTACATCGAAGAACATCAAAACACTCTCATTTTGCCATTATGAAAAGAGAGGAGAATAGATGAGGGCAACAATGTTAGCATTGTAATTTGTTTGTTGCAAGACAACACAAAACAAAATAGCGTGGAGTAGAATTGTTCTTCAAATTGTGAGGGGAGCTTGAGATATAACTAAACCTTGAACTAACCCTAGACTAAAGCTATAGACATATTTTAAAAGTATGCATGCCATACAAGATTTTATGAGAAGATTTGCATTATCGAAAATACTTAAGTGCCTATGTTTTTGCGTTGGATGGATGTGCTAGACAATTAATAGTCAAGTCTTGTAGACAAATTTTCTAGATATCAAGGAAAACAAACAATCAAAGTAATACCAAACACAACTTCCTAATAGCTCAAGCAAAGACCAAAATTCTATTATAAATAGGGATTTGAAAGGAAGAAAAACACAAAAAATGATTTCAAGAATTGAATTGTTAAGTTGAATACAAAGCCACAACCTAAGTAGATAATATGGCCAATACCTAGCTTGACACTACAATCTACATTTGATTCAATTCATGAAATTCCAAACATAAGTTCTATATCTTTGGCTGAACACCAATTTCTGTAGCATATGTTTGTCTTCCACTATCATTAAAAGTTGTGCTCAAAACACTTATAATAGGTGATAATATAGAGCTTTAGGGATTTAAGAAAGAAAGAAAGAAATTATATTACTTGCCACGAATAACTAAAAGTAGGTAAATGGTACTAGAGGTTACAATAGTAAACAATATAAAGTTCTAGGAAGAGAGAACTCTAGAATCAAAATAAGAAAAATACAGCATTCTGTTGCCAAAATATAACAATAAGGGCAAACAAAAGCCCCAAAAGATGTGCTAGTGAATATTGAAAGAAAATCTCATCAAAATATCCCTATTTGTGTGAAATGGAGGAGTCATTTGCACCATCATTGGTCACTATGAGAGATTATGCTCGTTGGGGAAAATCCAAGGTTAGAAGGTCATGTTGGGATATCCGAGGAGGAATCAAAGCACTTCTTATAGAAACTTCCCTAACACCCAAGGCTATTGTAGCTCCCATTGTATTAAGAGTTTGACCTTGTGGTTAGGAGCAACCAATAAGTAGTAGATCCATGTTGCCAAAATGGGGCCGAGTGATGCCAATGGAAATGAGCAAAGCCATGATGTTTGAGTGGGGAGTAGGTTTGGGAATTTGAGTGATCTGAGTAGTAATTGTGTGTTGAGAAAAGGGTTGCCTAATTGATCTATCAACTTTGATCTATGAAGTTCTAGTACACAAAGGCTGTTTTGTGCTGCTTGTGACCTACATAGGTTGGAGAAAAAAGCTGATCAGCATTTAAAGAGCTAAAAAAACTGAAAATAAAGCACTTTAAAGCTTAAAACTAATTTAAATCATAATTGAAAAACTCAACTCAACAATAAATCAATTAATTTGGCAATAACTCAACAAATTTATTCAACATTAAAAATTATATAAAATTTCAAAATTATTCTTCAAATACTATTACTAGTTCGTCCCTGTCCCTTGCAAGCTCTGGATCCTGAGTCAATCTGGTTGAGGGTTCTATCAGAGACCTTTTCTCTATAGTGGGTTCATTCCAAACAAACCCATGCATTTGTTTTAATTATTCTATGTGAATCTATCAAAGATCTATCCATGGTATGATGGTCATGCTGCAAAACCAAATGTCCTGGCCATCCTATCTTGCATCCGAGCTTATGCCGTTGCTTTTGCTCAACTCCCTCCCAAAATCATTGAGGATCATGTTGAACAAGCTGAATGGCATTAGATCACATTATTCATAAGTTATTTCTTGTGAGGGTTTAAAGACTCCCATTATTGTGTAAAGTCTCCCACTCATCCATTTGTAGGGCATCTTTCTTGGGCTGATAGATACCTTGAAATACCTTTGTAAAATGGTTTTTTCATTGAATCTTTTGTAGAATTAGTTTTTTGTTTTGATCCTCTATTTGAAAGTTTTTTCAATTAATAAAAGATTTATCTATTTTAATTTAATAAGTTTTAGCTTTAGAGTCATATATTATAAGATTTTTATGAGGAAAGCCCATTATTTAATTATTTATTAATTAAAGAAAGATTTTGTATGGTTTAAAAAGTTAAATATAGACGTTTGGAGGACATACGAATTGGATCCCACAAAATTATATATATAATTTGTACGTATGAAGCCAAAACGAACACAAAACTAAATGGCTTTTTGACCAAACCCATGAATTGAACTGACAAACCCAAACTTGAACCAGTACCAGGATTGGTAGCTTAGTTCAAAAAAATACGCGTTATTGAATTTATGGAACATGTTCCTGATTTCCTTCATATATAGATCAAAATTAGAACTCAAGAGACATCATAAATCAAAAGATGAGTTCAATATGTATGAATTTCAAGTTTCAATATCAAATCATAAATTTCTTCAACTAAATGTCAAAAAAAAAATACTGCTGCTGAGTGGGTGTGGTGGAATCAGATGGACATCTGCAATGTCCTCAACAACACATCTCTGCACTTTGGACTTTGAAGGCATTAACCAATTCAAAATTAAAATGGGTGTCTGTGAGCAGTATACTGGTAACTGGATAGCCATTCTAAAAATTAAAAACGACACTTGCAAGCTTCCAGCAACAATGAACAAACACTGTAAAGTCATAAGCAAAATTCTCACTCCCAGCAGCTAACTTGCTAAAAATGCAATTGATGCCTACCAGCAAAATTGCAACCAATGCTGAGCAGCTGAAACCTGAATCATGATCTGCAGAAAACAAAAAATCAAAGCCCTCACATATAGAGGAAAAACCTCAAAAAGCCGTGAAAAACCATTATGGAAGCCACCAACTAAAAGAAGACCTGTCAAATATTATTTTTTGTCCCGAAAATTGTTTCCTTTGGGTTGGCAAGTCAAATCTGCCCCAAAAATAAGCCTCCTGCTCTTCACGTAGAATTCACTAAAATTAGCTAGTTTGAAAGCTCCCTGCAGTGCTTTCAACCATGGCTTGAATCTGAAACTTAAAATTGATATCTCACTATGACTTGAAGCTGAAAACCCTAGCTGCCTTATTCAAATAGAAACTGAAAATGTTAGATTTTTATCAAACTGTCAATGCTTCCTAATGGTGAAAGTTGCTGAAATCTGTTGATGGCATACCTTTAATTCCTTTGTAATTGAAAATTTCTGGTCTTCAAGCTCCTTAAACCCTCTTGCTTGCACTTGGACGCTTCAGACCAACAAAGTGGCAGAGAAGTGCTAGGTGCCCGCTTGAAAGGCCTTTTGCTATTTTGCCTTAGCCAACTTTTGCTAAAAACGCTCATCTAGAGGCGACTTGTGAAGTGAAAGTGTGCACTTGGGAGACTTTTACTACTCAACACTTTCAAATGACATTAAAAGTGCACACTTGGAGCCTCATAACAGCTCCATTGTCATGGTGCCTACCTACAAAATTGCCTATCACTGGCATGCAATGGCAGGGAAAGGAATGCTTTTACTTATGATGTTAATGGTATAACTTCCCTGAGAGCTGAGCCTGTTTACTGCCATAACCTTTTGTGTTCTACTATATTCACACTTGAAACATCCAAATAAAAGTTGTCTTAATGAGAGTAGAGGTCGGGCATGCAACCCACATGCAAACCCCAGAGTTCCAGCACAAGAAATTCATGATATGAAATAAAATTGTAACTGCAACAAAACAAAAGCCTATGAGATGTTTACTATCAGATCATGAATTCTTTATAAATTATATACAATCTGCAAATGACTTCAGCTATAAGACAATAAGTTCTAATTTGCATAGCTTGTTTCACCATGGTTTCAACAGACTTTATGAAGTATAGAATAAGTTTCACTATTCAAAAGACAGCTCAATTCCATTGAGATCAGAGCGATGTGGAGGCTCCACCCCAAATTTCAACAGGTGTGCAGTTTCATAAGCTGGGCGTAGTTGTGCAATAACTTGTGCATCTAAATAAGCATCACATGAAAAGCACCATACTGAAAGATCACTGGGAGCACAAAACAAAAACATTTCAATATTGTTATAAAGCTAAATCATAAAATAACAAGAGATGCTTTGAGAAGAACGATATATCATACCTATAGCTGATTGCCAGACAATGCCCAGTTCTTTCATAATGCTCAAGCATATGGCCATTAATGAAACGGCTGCATAGAACCTCTTTACAGCTAAGGCAAATCCAGTTTTCTGCAGGATGGTCACACCTGAACAACAACAAAGAACAGGAACATGTATATGCATTCACAATTAGCTTCAATTTTGGGGCAGAAATGAAGAATACCAAATTTCCATGGGCCATCAACCCTATTCTTTCCATCTCAGACTAGACTTGCACGCAACAACACTACCATATGGGACAACCTTTCGCATGTTTAACAGTTACCTAATAAAGCATATCTCTCAGGAACCCTCGATTTCAAACCTCAATCCCAGAGAATAATCATATATCCTACTTAAGTGCACTGTTTTATAATCCATTATACTACTAGAATTCCACATGTTTGCCCATGGTACCTATAATAAAGGTGGATTCATATAGTTTGGTTGATTCTCAAACTTTGGCTCATGAGGTCGAAACACATTAATGCTTAAACAATGTATAAGGTAAAAGGAAAGAAAGCCCGTGCGGTATGCCAAATTATCTGGCAGGCTTGGACATGACCTATAAAGCAACTTTTACCTTTACCTTTGCAAGGCAATAGTAACATATAATTATGATGAACTTTAGTGGGCTGTCTCAACTATGGACAATTTTTCAGAGATGAAAACAAAAATGCTTAGAAACATGGAAAGATTCATACACTCGATGCAAACCCTAAAATAAAGGGAGCATACTTATAGGTGTCTTGGATTCTATTAGGTCTGACTCCACCATGCATGCATTATTTGAGATAATTGCAAAAAAAGCATAGAAAAATGGAACATATCAGAGCCTATTGGCAGAAAACACAATAAGTGGAGTGTTACATATGATAACGTTGAATTCTATAGGCCTGTCTCAAACAGGGAAACTTCAGATGATCATAGAGCCAATACATTGTTGTTGGAGCAAGGTTACCAAATATGGTGTTTCCCTACATTTTCCCTTCGTTTATTCAGTATATTAGTGAGACCAAAAGTAAACAGTCAAAAAAATCATGTAATATCACCATTTAATCATGAAATGAACACTGAACCACTACATCAATAAATTTTAATCCATCACCATGCTAATCCCTAATAAAAATCTGATTGAAATACCAAATTTGTAAATTGGAAACCTTCAATAGAATAATAGTTCAAAAGACCTAATAATTGCTATAAGAACCCAAAAGTCAAAAGAATTTGACAGAAGGCTAGAGAGGGGATCAGAGAGTTATGATAACATGAGTACAGCAGGAGAATGCCCATAGTTTTTGAGAAAATAAATAAATTCAGTGCCCAAGGTTTGTTCCAAGTAAAGAGGCCATGTCCCCACTATGTGTTAAAGGAAAGTGGGCAACACTTAAACACAGGTTTTGAATGTTTTCAAGTCACTGGCAAACCCATAATAAGCTCAAGACTATTTTCAAGGGTCCCAGCGAAGCCAGATGCCGATTTGGCATGTGAGACCCCCTTTGTAAAAGCTTAAAAAGGGGTTTCTCTCAATTCTACAAGTAAGCTGGGCACTGAAGTATTCTACAGCAAGAATTGCCCTGGATTCGGGGATCTCATGGCATCCTGTGCAAAGATATCCCAATGCTCATGTTTAATTCATCGTTTACTCCAGGACACATTTGTGGTTGGGAGATAGAAGCGTAAAGAGGAGAGGGGAATGCCGAGAAGTGTCCCCAAGAAATGCAAAGGGAACAATCCAACAAACGATATTTGAGTAGATGAATTGCACTGATATGAGAATACAGCGAATAGGTATGGGAATGTGTCCCACAGAACATATTTTCCCTTCATACAGTAAATTAATGGGATTCCGTTTCCAAAGCTAACATTTAAAATGAAAAATATGCGGAAAACCACCTTAGGTGGCTTAAATACAAAAAAATTATATGAGAGTCGGATCCATTGGGCAAGTGAAAACAGAGATGGGCGCCATAGAAAAATCAAGTGAAGACAATTCCATAAAACTACAGCGCGAGGGTATTAAAATTTGTATCAGAAGTTCTAAATCATTTACTAAAATACTTCTTTAAATGATTCTTTAGGCAGAACCCAATTGTGAAATGTTTTCTATAGGCTTGATTACCTGTTGCAAGGAGTGTCAAGGGCTGGTATATGGCGAAGATCAGAATTTAGGACCTGCAGATGAGGACAATGGGTTCTAGCCTCTACCCACCCTGATACACTTCCATATGTGCTTTGCTCCTGTGCAAATAAAATTCCACGCAAACCCAGCCAGTCCTGTGAGTCAGAACCATTCAAATTCCATAACAGCATTAAATTAAAAGCACCAAGATTAAATATAATTTATAAATGTTACATGAGCGTCCGAGGAAAACGAAGAAGAAGAAGCCGCCATTGCAATTAAATCACTTATAGCCGAATTATACAGGATTATGGTTCCGTTCAGCTTGGAGAACGTTATTAAAACACCAAGAAACTAGACAGAAAGACTTCAAAAACATTTTCTAGTCCTCTATATATAGGGTAAATATCACTTTTAAAGTAAAGATGTTTATTAGTAAATAGAAGAGAAAAAAAGGAGGGGTAAGTGTCTAATGAAATATTTAAAGTTAAATTTATAAAGATATTAGAGTTAAATAAGTAAATATTTTTAATAGTAGTTATTTTACATCAATTATTTAAAAAAAGGTTAAGAAAATTGAAAAATTCATCATCAAAATGAATAGTAGACAATCAACATTATAGATAATTATAATGACTAAGTCAATTATCTTTTAGATTGTCTTTGGATCCATACACATTCAAAATTTAATATTCTATTCTACTCTAACAAGAAAAAACTCAAAAGACAAAAATGTCCTTTTGAGTCTTCCTTACTCTTTTGTCGGCATTCAATTGAGAAGGTTTAAGAAGAGAGTTTATTGAGGGGATAATTACACCTATTTTATTGATGGTTTTTTAATGGCTGATTTTTGTAGAGGAGAATGCATACCCAACATTTTTTTCTCTAGTTTTGCATCAATTTGGGTCAATTTTTTGGACATATGAATCTAACATATGATTTGACCATTTTGGTGTACTCATTGACCCAAGACCTCATCCATCACTCAAATATGCTCATTTGCCTTGTTCAAAAATTTATTGATCTAGTTCTTAGCAACTTATTTGCCTAGATACAATTCAATTTCACAATCTTGTTTTGAATGCATTTCAATCTTGTGATCTTATCTCAAACACATTTCAATTTCATGATTTTATCTCAAATGCATTCATTTCCACCCTGCTACACTTGAGCAAGGTGCAAGGAACTCCTTAACTTCAATCCTTGCATAGTAAGCTCCACAATGCTCCTTAACACCACCTTCTGCTTACCTCAAATACCACTAGATGAACATTATTTGCAAGTATGAAAGGCCCATCCTTTTAGTGGAGATAATATGTTTTGCAACATAAAATTGCATAAATCATGATAAATTTATAAAGTCAAGGCACAATCGTAGATTTACATTACAAAATCGTTGATATTCAATTTATCCCAAACACTCATTTTTTAGGATTCGATTGTCTCACCTCCTCGATCTATAACCTGGACTCATTTATCCCAAATAACATATATTTGTCACAATGTGTCATTGGGTAAAGTCCATTTCAAGGTATGCGAACCTCATATTCACCTTCCATTTCAATTTAAAATGATGTTTATTTCGCCTCAATTGGATTATTTCAATCTTGCTATCATATCCAACTCTTTAAACACCTAAAGGGTTAAATCACGTAATGTATTCTCGCCCTCATTTTTTAGGTATTTATGTAGACAATGTGGTAATTTCCTCTACATAAATTGATATAGCTGATATGAATTGAACACATAACCTTTTGGGACCATAATTTACTTTCCTATCCTAGGGATTATATCTATTAAGTTTCAAATCCGGTTGCTCTGATTTTCCATTTTTTTGGACTTGATTACTCATTATGTTCTTGCTACCTTACCTAAGGTTTGGCCTTCCATTAATTGCCACTTATAAGATCTTACACCCCTCGGGTTTTGTCTTGAGGTTTATCCTTCTACACTTGTTGATTTGTGTAATGTCCCTACTAGTTTCTCTTCAAAAACACTTGCATTTGTTTTAATTTTAGCCCACAATCATTTAGTCAAATAGTTGATGGAACATGAAAACTATTCAACATTTTTGAGTCTTATAATGTAGAACAATTGCACTATATTTTTATTATCAAAGGTATTTTGGCAAAGAGTTTACATGCATTAATAATTTCATAAATAATAGATAAACACAACCTTCGTTGATATAAAATCAAAAATATGTGTACAGTATTGAAAACCTATTTTGTGACCTCAAAATGAAGCTTTATTTGTCTATAGATGCTCTTAAGAATGCTAGTACTATTGGTTGATATCATAAAACCCAAAACAAAACTTATATGTGAATTTCTAAGTTTATTTGTACCTATTATAGCAATGCCAATCTCCTTGTGACTTCCCAACAGTTGCAATACATTTTATTTTAAGTTGAGTGGTTGAATTGGAGTGTCCTATGGACATTAGGAGTCTTCACCTATTGGAGCAATTGTTGATGTAAGCAACCAACTAGATATTACTATAGTAATTTTTATACCTTCCAAGCTTCACGTCTCTTGTATGAAGTGGGCTATACTTTATTTTAGTTATAACTCCACTAAAAAGGTTGGTGACATTTTTTTCTTAGAGTCACGAGGCATTTGGACTCTTAAAAACTTCACTTTCTTTAAATCTCAAACTTCCCAAAAAGGTCAAGCAATAGGCATGAGGAGTCCTATTAGTAATAGGAAACCCTAATATACTGCCTCTTTATTGTTGCAATGTCTTTCCAAAGCATGATACAATTCCACAAAAGTGTCACATCTGACTTTATAGAGTCCTAATTCTACTAGGACACTCTTTAAAGATTCCTTTTTCCCTTCATACACCCCATGCCACTCTCCTCATTTCACACAACTCTTTGAAAGGTGGAGTGATCCATATTTTAAAAAAAATGTCAAACATCACCAAGGCTAGATGACAGGGCTAATAAAATCCTATCTATTATAGGAGGCTTCAAAATTAGGTGATTTTTTTTAAGCCTTCAAAACAGCTTCCAAATATGGATGGCATGATTATTACAGTCCTATATACATTAGGAATCTTCAAATTAAATTGACAATAACATTAAAATCATACCCATGCCTCATTGAACATGCTACAACAAACTTGAAAATGACAACTGGGTAGCTTACAATGCTATGCCTCTTTTTGGCACAATAAATACCATTCTATCTTCTCTTATATTCTAAAAATTATTGTTAGCTCCTAGAAATGCACCCTATGCAAATTTATGAAACTAAGCTTTCTGGAGAAACATGGGATCATTTCAAGGTTGTGGGTCACCTAAAGCTGAAATGAACCTCCAGATAGGCCGACTTCCTAGCTTGGTAATATCACCTAACCTACTAATTTTGTAGAGGGAAAGGGTAAAAAGATAACATAAAATGAAATAATCTATCTCTATGGTGATGCACCTAATTGTTAATTTGGCTTGTAAACAACTTTTACACACAAACTAAGCAAATGATAAGGCTCAACTCACACAACTCAACTTCATATACCTCTTGCATAAGTACTTCATAAGAAGATCTTTGAATTTTCAAAACTCTTAGAGGGAAATTTTATCTCACAACTAAAAGAATTCACAAATTTTATACAACTTATGACCTGCAATATGTATATATTTTTGTAAAAGGTGCTAACTTTAAGAAAACAATTACAAGGAATCAAAAATTATTCACAAGTAACTTCATCAATTAAACTCATGCACACAATGGAACAAAAGAATTGATAAGGTAAAATACTTAACTTTATTGCTTAATCATGGTATTCACTGTCATATTAGCCAAAAGACTGAGTTACAAAAGTCTACAAATATCCGTCAAAGGACTTTAAAAGTCACTAAGTGTAGAAACTGCATAATCAAGAACTACTTACAAATCATCCACATGAGTGACTATATCCATCTCTCAACTAGATCCATAAAAATAGCTCCTGGAAACTTCTTGGGTTGGATGTACCAATAAATCCCCAAATTTAGCAACTAGATCTTCTCAAAATGAGCTCACAATGGTGGAAAAATTCAAATTTGACTTAATCAAACCATAAGGCATAAGTAAAAGGTGCCTAAATTCACTCCATCACTCCAAAAAGAAAAATTAAAGCTCCTATATGCCCTCCTTATGTTGGAAAACTTTCTCAAACTCCCCTACATGCTTAGAAATCATAAATATTTCAACCATACACTTCCCTTTGACTTGGTCTAATCCCTTCTCAACGCACGGAGAACTCAATGCATGTCATTTTTGCATTTACAAGGAATGCTACATGTTTTGCATTTTTTTTTTTAAGTAGCTTTGATTAAGTGATTTATAAAACATCACTTCACAAAGTACTTTACATTTAAAAAAATAATGCAAATTTACAAATAAATTGACCACTCCTTGAAACATAAAACAACCTCAATCATAAAGACTAAAAACCATATACAACATAATACCTATATCACAAGGCATAAGGCCACCAGAAGAATTAATTTGCATTGCATATTTAAAATAAAGGTAAAAGATACCTTTATCTTGTCAGCCAAGATTAGGGTTTGAAACCCTAATGAAGAAAACCAACACCAAAAAGCAAAGGCATCTCATTTGAAATTTTGGAATTCTCGAGAAACTCTATCCAACCGCCGGCCAGGATTTTGATGAAGCTCTGAGGATGATTCATGGTGAATTTCTGAATGCAATTTCACAAGAAAAAGACAAAAGAAAACCAAGGTAAACCCCTGGTTGTTGAAACCTGCACTTTTCTTTGTCTTTTTGTAGATAGAATGACCATTTCGAGGGCTCTTTTGTTGTTATGTGGATTTTTCTATTATCTCCATGCATTTGCCTCTATAGGCACCCGAATATTTTAAACATTCTTTACCCTCAGACATGGCTCCATGCTCACTTCCCCACCGTTGCATTATGAGTTTTTTACCTAGTCGCCATGGAGTTTGCATTCATTTCTAGAAATTAAATATTTATATAACAGGTCGTGGCCTTCATTTTCTATAATCTTCATTTTTCCTCAATGGTCGCGGACCATAGGGTCTTAGATGCATTCTTTCTCTCTGTTAGTGGATGTAAATGATGACCTTGAGCTCCATTTGAATTTGACTAAAACATTTGTTGGATTCTTGAAAACCATTTATGGTTGAAGATCCCTCATACCGGGTCTTTCACTATTGCAAGCCTAGGGCTTGATTTTCACACAGGCTGTAGTTTCATTATTTTAATGACTCGAAGGTTTTTCTGATTGGCCCCTCTATGCTCGGTCTCTACAATCTTGGCTTTTCATCCTCTGTGTTTTTGTATTCAGGGTTGCAATACCCATGACTGCACCTATCCTCTTCACATTTTTTAACTGTGATAACCCCTACTAGGATTAACCTGATCTGCACAAGGAACTATAATTTCTTCCTTAAAAGCATAAATGCTCTCAACTAGGAATGTTCCCATTTTGGTATTAATTTCTCCTCAAAATAGGCATATGTTGGTCTATGATATATCTGAAAACAACCTGAAATCTGAAACACTACAAACAAGTTTGCCATAACAATTACACATGTAGGGGTTGTCAAGGAATTGAGGATATATGCTTCCACTGCCCATCCAAATGCCCAATAACCTATATTTTAGGTAGCATTGCATCTCCGAATTTTTTTTGCTATTGTTCCCAAAGCATTGAAAGCTTTGAATATCTTGGTGGTTGAAGTACCGTGCAATTGATAACCAACTGAATCTCGATTCATCTACTTTCCATCATGTAGAGTGACACCAATAGCTGTGAGAGAAAATCACATTATACTGAATATACAAATTGTATTCACCCACCACTATTGTGACAGTGCTTATAAATTGTCTTAAGGTTGCTCTCGACAACAATTTGTATAACAATGTTGTTTCCAACTGATGCAATCTACTAAAAAAGAAAACCTCCCAGTATCCCTCCGTTCCATAGACGCTCCATGCAAGTTTTATGTAGGTGTCATGCCAGCTACCATTATTTTCATGACCTCATAATTAGCGAAAACCATTCATGCTTGATCCTCAACATTATTGTCACATCTTGCCTTTGTATATTCCTTCCATGGAAACACCATTATATTAGCATCACTATCATGTATGCTTGTCTCCTCTAACTTGATTCATATTCTAGATCCTTCAAGCACAAATGAAGAGCTACTTGACATAAACAAACTCCAAGTACAAATTAAAAATAAGTAAACCTTTGAAAGACAATTATGGTCATCGTCTAAACAGGATTACAATTTCAACTTTAACTGTCCCTACATAGTCCTCTTGTTATGTTGAGATAAACCTACTCAGGTATTTGACTTACATCAATGGTGTAGACCTTTGTAACCTTAATGCACTATTGTAACAATCTTCAAAAGACTTTGGGGAAACTATCCTTAAAATATGTAAACACAACCGTTGTATTTCCCTTTTACTATCCTCCTGCTTGCATTCGATGGTTTTAAGACTTTCCTTTCTCATTGTTTAAATAGTTTATAAGAAACTTAGCTCCACCTTGATACTGGTTCAAAGTCCATGAAAATGCATCATTTCTCATTGTAGTCATCTTCCCCTTGCTTAAGGTCACTATGACATGCTTTGAGATTACCACCTTATAAATTTCTTTTTGTTCACATTATCACTGTATGCATAAGAAATACCTCCATTATGACAACATTGGGATTGTTTTTCAAGCTAAAAGTTGTCATTCAATCCACTTGTTGTTCTTACATATTCTTTGACTATCCCATATATATTGGAACTATTGCCTCCAAATATGAAAATCACTTATTCCTCATGTTGATTGAAATGTTGATTGCATTTTCAGGGACTGATATTATCATGTGTTGTAGCTAATGTAGATGGCTGCTCTCTATTCCTTGCATAGTTGTGAATCACTATTATGGGGTCATTGCATTGCTTGTGCTTTCATAAATTATGAGTTGGGCTCAACCCTTGTGGGAGCCACATTTATCCCCACTCATATTTAATCTAATAGATGATTGCACCTGTAGCTCTCATGAAACAAACAAGTTAGAAAAAACACAAGTATTTTGCCTAAAGGGCTTGATGATTTCTTTTCTTTCTTTGGACATGTACAACTTGTTGTTTGTTTAATGTATGTGAAGGACAATTTATACACTGGTGGATGCATGTACATGTAGCGTTAGAGGCCGCTATTTCTTATAGCATTGCTCTAACACATTGTTTTTCTTTCAGATGCAGGGGTTGGAAATAGGGAGCTACAGAGGACGCGAGAGAACTCAAAATAGGAGATAGAGCAAGATAGTAGACACTGGCCAATCAACAGGAAATGATTGGCCTCTTCCCCTATATGTGCATTTTTTCCTTTTAGTTCATCTATCAATGTATAAATTATCTTTCATTTACATTGAACAAGTTAAGTCTCACAACTTGTGTGAGATAAATATGTACCTTGGAATCAATAAAGATTACTTTCAGAAAGATTTGTGCAAAAAGTTTCAATATTGTATGCATTTATATGAGTGCAAAACTTGAAATCTCTTGATTTTTCTTTTTGTTTAATGCATTGAATGCAATATAAGGAAGATAAATATGAAATGTACCTCTCTTCATTCTTAGAAATGTTCTACCTAATTAAGTTTTAAGCAGAATCTGGTAACATTTTTGGCGACCTCTGCGGAGTGTTAGCCTGCTAAACATTAAGACCAGTTGCCTAGGCTATCCATTGGGCACGGGGTCACTGAGAAACTCAGAACATATATGAAAATAACTTGACTCAATGATGTAACTCAATAGAAATGACTCAGAAAACCTTGGAAACTTATTGAAAATAGGAAAACTACAAAAGGGAAACTACTTAACTGTGTTGAACAACACTTCGGGAATAAAATTAACATCTAAACGTACTCTATCCTACGCTAACCAGCAAAGAAGCTAGTCAGAAAAATCCATTAACAGGATGACTAAAATAACTGCCCTTGCTTCTCAAAATACAATAGTTTGCATGCTTAAGGACAACCAAACAAAAATGAGATACAAAGGAAAGCTCAATAAGATGATGCACTACCTTCTAGAAAAGATAAATAAGTTCACTCACCTCCCAAAACAAATCATATGTAATGTTATTCAAAGGAGGGTAGGTGAATTGAACATACTCTTTTTTAGTCGTCAGTGCATCTTTGATACCATCTTCAGATGAAGCTTCATGATTGGTTATTTGTGCTTGTTTGGACTCCATGTTGGAAAAGTATTTGATAGGGCAACCTTTTGTAAGGGAAACTATTAAACTTTCATTGTTGGCCTCTCACTCATGGACTGCCATTTTATCACCTTATTGGCTGGGAAGGTCTAATCCTTGTGGCTGACTTGGTGGAAAAGTGGTAACCTCCTCAGTATGCTCATGCTTTCCCAAATGAACATTCATTCCTTCAATGGAGAACAATGAAATGGATTCCTCCAACATACTTTCAACTAAACCATCAGTTTATGGCTCCCTTATACACCAGAAAGGAAGCTGCTCATAGTTCTTATTATCACTGGAAAAATTACATTCCAATTCAGTTTTATCTTCTTCAACAAAAGAAGGTACCAATTCAAGTAATGATGTAGCCTCAAACTCCTCTACAAAATGGAATAGAAGCTCCTCCAACCAATTATGACCTTGCAAATTAGGCTCATGATGTTCCTCCTATTGTTTCAGTATCTCCTCGAGTTTGTGAACCTGTTGTTCCAACTCACCATGATTGTCAACCTCTTATAGCAGGTTTGATTCCTTGTCAACCAATATTGAACAAAAATGTTCAAATATACCTGTGCATACCTCTTCAAAAAGCTCCACATTAGCTTTCTCATCCACAACATGCTCGAAAACATCAAAGCTCTCACCTTGGAGAATAGTGACAGGTTCAGTTTTTTGTTCCTCTTCAAACTTGTGAACCTGATATTCAATCCTTTGTCGTTGTTTCTTTCTATATTCCTCCATAGCTAAATGCAACAAGTTAATATTTTTAGTCTCCTCCAAGTTGAGTGAACTGTGTTGGTTAATGTGTTGCTTTGGAATAGTAGGAGTTGTTTGAATTTGTTCCTCTTTTGCAGCAACTCTTTGTTTTTCTCCATGTAGCTAGCATTGATATTCTGAATAAGCCTAACTACTTTTCACCTAAGCAGACAAGAGCTTCATTTTCCCCTTCTTAGCAACTATCTCCCTTTCAAGACCCTCTTCGTATTGTACTCTTTGTGTCATCCACTCTTGATCATAACCATAAGATTGATTAGCCAACTCATGTTGCTGTGAAATGATCTTTTTCTACTTCTTAATATCAATCAACATCTTAGATATGCATGCAAGCACCTTACTAATATCATTAATCTTCATGTTGTGAAGACCTTGACTCAGACCCCACAACGTACGGTCAACCTGTTGGATCAAATCTAGTACATTCTAGTAAGAGTGCTCCTGGGGCTGATTATGTGGATAATAATCTGTAGGCTGATATGAAGGCTGAACAGGGCTGGGTGGGTGGTATTCATAGTGGGTATGTTGGTTTTCCTAAAAAATCATGGGATTTGAACTATAACCAGCTGCATGCTCAGCTTGAAAAGCCTGATGAGGATGTTGGTAAGCAACATTCTCATGATATGGAGGGTAATAGTAAGCATTTTCATGAAAATTTGACATCTTTTTTCATTCAAAGAGCTAGAAACTCAAAACTAACAGATTCTTTTGAGACATACCAGCACTTGTGTCTATGAGACCAAAAGATTTGAGCTCAGAGTTGCTAGGTGTTGTTCAAACTGCCTCCAAAGGCTGATAACATTGAGAAAAACACCAATTTCTCAATATTGTGATGTAACAGTAACACTGGTTTTCCACTAAACCAGAGTCTCAGAGTTGCTAGGTATGTATTTGAAATACCTCAAAAGGCAGAATTTAACCGTTGTACACACCAAACAACAACCAAAATGCAGAAAACTTGAACCGAAACAAGTTCTTGTCCCACCGGGCGTGCCAAAATTGTTAGCTCCTAGAAATGCACCCTATGTAAAGTTATGAAACTAAGCTTTCTAGAGAAACATGGGATCATTTCAAGGCTGTGGGTCACCTAAAGCTGAAATGAACCTCTGGATAGGTTGGCTTCCTAGCTTGGTAATATCACCTAACCTACTGATTTTACAGAGGGAAAGAATACAAAGATAACATAAAATGAAATAATCTCTCTATGGTGATGCACCTAATTGTTAATTTGCCTTGTAAACAAATTTTACACACAAACTAAGCAAATGATAAGGCTCAACTCACACAACTAAGCTTCATATACCTCTTGCATAAGTACTTCATAAGAAGATCTTTGAATTGTCAAAACTCTTAGAGGGAAATTTTATCTCACAACTAAAAGCATTCACAAATTTTATACAACTTATGACTTGCAATATGTATATATTTCTGTAAAAGGTGTTAACTTTAATATAAAAATTACAAGGAATCGAAAATTATTCACAAGTAACTTCATTAATTGAACTCATGCACACAATGGAACAAAAGAATTGAGAAGGTAAAATACTTAACTTTATTGCTTAATCATGGTATTCATTGTCATATTAGCCAAAAGACTGAGTTACAAAAGTCTACAAAAATCTACCAAAGGAATTTAAAAGTCACTAAGTGTAGAAACTACATAATGAAGAACTACTTACAAATCAACCATAAGTGACTATATCCATCTCTCAACTAGATCCATAAAAATAGCTCCTGGAAACTTCTTGGGTTAGATGCACCAATAAAGCCCCAAATTTAGCAACTAGATCTTCTCAAAATGAGCTCACAATGGTGGAAAATGTCAAATTTGACTTAATCAAACCATAAGGCATAAGTAAAAGGTGCCTAAATTCACTCCATCACTCCAAAAAGAAAAAATAAAGCTCTTATATGCCCTCCTTATGTTGGAAAACTTTCTCAAACTTCCCTACATGCTTGGAAATCATAAATATTTCAACCATACACTCCCCTTTGACTTGGTCTAATCCCTTCTCAACGCATGGAGAACTCAATGCATGTAATTTTTGCATTTACAAGGCATGCTACATGTTTTGCATTTTTTTTTTTTTAAAGTAACTTTGGTTAAGTGATTTATAAAACATCACTTCACAAAGTACTTTACATTTAAAAAAATAATGCAAATTTACAAATAAATTGACCACTCCTTGAAACATAAAACAATCTCAATCATAAAGACTAAAAAGCATATACATCATAATACCTATATCATAAGACATAAGGCCATAGGAAGAATTAATTTGCCGCGCATATTTAAAATAAAGGTAAAAGATACCTTTATCTTGTCAGCCAAGATTAGGGTTTGAAACCCTAATGAAGAAAAACGACACCAAAAAGCAAAGGCATCTCATTTGCAATTTTGGAACTCTCGAGAAACTCTGTCCAGCCGCCACCAAGATTTTGGTGAAGCTTTGAGGATGATTCATGGCAAATTTCTGAATGCAATTTCACAAGAAAACGACAGAAAAAACCAAGGTAAACCTTTGGTTGTTGAAACCTGCACTTTTCTTTGTCTTTCTGTAGATAGAATGACCATTTCGAGGGCTCTTTTGTTGTTTTGTGGATTTTTCTATTGTCTCCATGCATTTGCCTCTATAGGCACCCGAAGATTTTAAACATTCTTTACCCTTAGACACGACTCCATGCTCACTTCCCCTCCATTGCATACTGAGTTTTTTACCTGGTCGTCATGGAGTTTGCATTCATTTCTAGAAATTACATATTTATGTAACAGGTCGTGGCCTTCATTTTCTATAATCTTCATTTTTTCCTCAATGGTCGTGGAGCATAGGGTCTTAGATGCATTCTTTCTCTTTGCTAGTGGATGTAAATGATGACCTTGAGCTCCATTTGAATTTGACTAAAAAATTTGTTGGATTCTTGAAAACCATTTATGGCTGAAGATCCGTCATACCAGGTCTTTCACTTTTGCATGCCTAGGGCTTGATTTTCACACAGACTGTAGTTTCATTGTTTTAATGACTCGAAGGTTTTTCTGATTGGTCCCTCTATGCTTGGTCTCTACAATCTTGGCTTTTCATCCTTTGTGTTTTTGTATTCAGGGTTGCAATACGCACGGTTGCACCTATCCTCTTCACATTTTTTAACTATGATAATCCTTGCTAGGGTTAACCTGATTTGCATAAGGAACTATAATTTCTTCCTTAAAAGCATAAATCCTCTCAACTAGGAATGTTCCCTTTTTGGTATTAATTTCTCCTCAAAGTAGGCATATGTTGGTCTATGATATATCTGAAAACATCCTGAATTCTGAAACACTGCAAACAAGTTTTCCATAACAATTACACATGCAGGGGTTGTCAAGCAATTGAGGATATATGCTTCCATTGCCCATCCAAATGCCCAATAACTTGTATTTTAGGTAGCATTGCATCTCCAAAAAAAAAGTTATTGTTCCCAAAGCATTGAAAGCTTTGAATATCTTAGTGGTTGAAGTACTGTGCAATTGATAATCAACTGAATCTCAATTCATCTACTTTCCATCATGTAGAGTGACACCAATAGCTATGAGAGAAAATTGCATTATACTGAATATACAAATTGTATTCACCCACCACTATTGTGATAGTACTTATAAATTGTCTTAAGGTTGCTCTCGACAATAATTTGTATAACAATGTTGTTTCCAACTGATGCAATCTGCTAAAAAAGAAAACAACCTTCCAATATCCCTTTTTTCCATAGATGCTCTAGTGTAGGAGCACCCATAGGTTGTCTAGGAAAACTAAGCAATCTATTTTAGTTCAGTAAGCCTTAGTGGCATTTTTGTTGTGAGTAGATGAAGGTCATGTTGACCACAGAGTAGGTGCAAATAGGGCTAAGAAGTTGTAAAGCCTTCTAATTGGCACCAATTGGATGATGATGTCATCATGATGTCATTTGGGTCAAACTTGGGTTAGAAATGTGTTTTGGTCATTAGCCAACAGTTGTAAAAGTTGCATTTTGCAACTTTGCAACATTGGAAATGTTGCTCGACAACATTGACAGTTGGAGCTGAAATGACCAAGAAGAGCCCAAGGGAGAAACTAATTGTTTTGTGACCCTATTTATGGGATGCCTTGACATGAGAGCAAGGTTGGATGCCTATTATACAATTTAAGTTTTTGAATTCAAGAAAAACATATGTGACCGTGTGTGAAATTTCTTGGTTTTTGTATTGTAGTGATACTTTAATGAATTAGTTTTGGCACTGTAACTTGTGCATGATGTAGGGTAGTTTTTCTTTGAATTATGTGTGGCATTAGATAGTTTGTTTATTTAGCTTTAAGCACTTCTTGTAAATATTTTGTGTTCTACACTGTTACCGGTCTGAACCAGACAGTTTGTAAAGAATGGAGTGTTAGTTCATTTTCCCACTGTACAAAATGTACGGCCCTTCAGGATTAGTGACTAGACTCCATGGGTGTACATATAGCGGGAGATGGGGCCTTTGAAAGCACATAAGCTATTGTTGGAGTCTTGTCCTAGGCGAGCCAGAGAAGAGCCCAACTAGGAAAGACTATAGTGCAGAGCACTTAATTTGCAGAGGTGATAACTTAGAGACAAATTTCCTTTTGGAGAAGGAAGATATGAGTCTTACCAAGATATGGTAAAGAGGAAGAGACTCTACCAATCCATTTGTGAGGGGAGAACTTAGCAAGTTGCAGAGGAGCCAGGAAAGGCCTAAAGAGCCTTAATTTTGGCTCATTTTCAGTTAGGGCATTGTACGGCCAGTTGTGGCCCAAGACCCCAAAAATCCTTGAGGGGTGGGCATATGAACTAGGAATCCAAAGAAAATATTGGGGTTTTCTTTGGAGGGACTTTTGGAAAATCCTTGATTTGTCGGAGAAGGAGACCTAATAGGGCTAGTAGCCTTCTAGGCCTAATGAAGGAGTTTGGTGAAAGCGACTTGCAGATGGAGCTAGGTGGATCCCTAATTCCCCTAGTAGGATGGATTAAAAGCTTTTGGAAGCACCTCCACACCTCTGTAAAACCATTTCAAGAAATTGGAGGTTAGTGGCCTTTAAGGTAGTTTAAGGGCTAATGGCTAGTGCTACAAGATTGCACCAAGTTTTGACTTGGGAGAAGGAACTTTGTTGATAGTTGGGTTGGCAAGGAGAACTAGGGGATCCTAAGAAGGAAGAGATCCTATAGGTTGCAAGGTGGATAAAGACACCCTAGAGGTTTTCCAAGAAAGACTTAGAGCATAAATCAGTGAGTGATTCATCCAACCTTCCTATCAGATTGGTATCAGAGCCCCAAAAAGATTTGGGATTGTTTATTGCATGTCAGAGATTGAGTCTAGTGGTTCTACAATCATGGTGACGAATATAGAATTGGCCAAGAAGGTTGATGACTAGGAGGAAGACAATAGGCTATTGAGGGAAAGAGTAGCCCAACTTGAGCAAGCATTGAGTAACGTACAAACCAAGACTGATGAGGTCAGTGATAAATTGGAAGGAAGAGTACCCAAGGGTGAAGAGGTTGCAGAAGAAGACAAGACCCCTAAACCTGACCCTGTTTTGCAAGAAGAGCCTTTCTTGAAGGCATTGAAGGCTATGAGTGGAAAAGCACTTGAAGGCATACCACTATTTAGTGGAAAATTGGAAGCAGATCTAGTCATGGACTGGATAGAGGGAATGGAAAACCATTTTGAGTGTGATGGAGTCACTGAAGCACAAAAGGTAAAAGTGGCAAAATCAAGATTGAGAGGTTCTGCTTTGACATGGTGGAAGTTCATCCAGATAGAGAGAGAAAAGGAAGGCAAGAAACCTATTTCCACTTGGAAGGGAATGGTTGTCAAAGTGAGAGAGGCATACATGCCAAATGACTATGAAATTCAATTGCATAAGAAAAGACAGAGCTTGAGACAAAGAGAACAAGATGTAAATTCCTATACAGAGGAGTTTCAAAAACTTTGCATGAGGTCTAATGTATCTGAGGATGAAAGCCTTAAGGTGGCTAGATACCTTAATGGTTTGAAGTGGAACATACAAGAGGAGATGACTCTTCTAAGTCCCAAAATAGTGCACCAATGTTATCAATTGGTTATAAAGATTGAAGAGAAAGGTAAAAGGAAACAAGATCAAACTTCCAAGAGCAGAGGAAGAGGCCGAGATCAAAGAGGACATAGAGGTGGATACCAAGGTAGAGGGACTAAACAAAGAAGTCAAGGAGAGTCTAAACTCATAGAGCATGGAAGTGAAACAACTTCTAGAGGAGGTTATGGAAGAGGTAGAGGATCTCAAGGAGGTTCTAACAGAGGAAGAGGTGCATGCAAAAGTAACTCTTACTTTGCTAGCATGAAATGTTATAACTGTGGCCAAGTGGGACATCTTGCTTATAGGTGCCCGGAGAAAGCATCTTCTTCTAACACAAAGAAGAGAATAGCATATGCTCAAGAAGACACTATGTGTGTCAAATCACCAGAGGTTAGCCATATTGAGTCAGAAATGGGAGAGAACTTGATGTTTAGAAGGGTTCTAATTAGGCAACCAGTCAAGGAGGAGCCAAAGCAAAGGAGAGCCTTATTCAAAGTGAGATGCAAAATACTTGGGAAGGTGTGCAAAGTTATAGTGGATTCAGGGTCCACTGATAACATCATCTCAGAGGAAGCAATAAAGAAGCTAAAACTGGAGAAGATACCCCATACTAATCCTTACAAGGTGAGATGGCTGAATAAAGGGCAGAGTGTCCTTGTGAATGACCAGACATCAGTGGAATTCTCCATTGGAGGATACAAAGACAAATTGGTTTGTGATGTGTTGCCTATGGATGCATGCCATCTTCTATTGGGCAGGCCATGGCAATATGATAGAGGAGCCATCTATGATGGAAAGGAGAACACCATCTCATTCAAGAAGGATGGTAAAACATTTAAGATACAATCACTATTGGATGAAGAAGAAGTACAATCAAAGACCCCTAGTGTCTTGTTAAGCAGTGGCAAGGAGTTTATCAACACTCTTCAACAAGGAGGTGAAGGATATACTATTATGGTGCAACCCAAGGAAGAAGAAAAGACTATGCAGACACCTATACTAGAAGAAGTCTAGAAGTTACTTGAGAAGTTCAAGGACATAGTCAGTGATGGGACACTAGCAACATTACCTCCAAAGAGAGCTATCAGTCATCAAATTGATTTCATACCAGGGGCTTCATTGCCGAACAAAGCAACCTATAAACTCACACCAGATCAGAACCTAGAAGTGGCTAGGCAAGTGCAGGAGTTATTAGACCAAGGACTAATCAGGAAGAGCATCAGTCCATGTGCAGTACCAGTGGTCTTAGCAACCAAGAAAGGTGGTAAGTGGAGACTTTGCACTGACTCTAGGGCTATCAATATGATTACAATCAGATATAGATTTCCTATTCTTAGGATAGAGGATTTGATGGACTGTCTTGGAGGGGCAAAGTACTTCACTAAGTTGGACCTCAAAAGTGGGTACCACCAGATTAGAATCAAAGATGGGGATGAATGGAAGACAACTTTTAAGACAACTGATGGGTTGTATGAGTGGAGAGTTATGCCATTTGGCCTCTCAAATTCCCCTAGCACATTCATGAGGCTCATGAATGAAGTGCTTAAGGATTTTGTAGGAATATTTGTGGTAGTGTATCTAGATGATATACTCATCTTTAGTAAGACAACAAAGGAACATTTGAAGCATGTGGAGATGGTACTTGAAAGGCTGCAGGAGGAGAGGTTATCCATCAATCTAGAAAAGTGTGAGTTCTTCAAGCAAGAGCTTGTGTATTTGAGGTTTGTAGTATCCCAAGGGTCATTGAAGATGGACCCAAGCAAGGTGGAAGCTATTCTAAATTGGCCTACACCAACCACTGGGACAGAGGTAAGGAGTTTTCATGGGTTAGCTCAGTTTTACAGAAAGTTTATAAGAAACTTCAATGGCATTTGTGCACCAATGCTTGGTACTATCAAGGGTGGTCTAAAGACTAAATTTAAATGGACTCTTGAAGCAGAGAAGGGTTTTGAGAAGTTGAAGCAAGAAGTGGAAAATCAACCCATCCTTTTGTTACTTAGCTTTGATAAGCTATTCACAGTGGAATGTGATGCCAGTGGAATTGCAGTAGGAGGAGTACTAAGCCAAGAAGGCAGGCCTATAGCTTTCTTTAGTGAAAAGCTCAATGAGGCTAAAAAGAAGTACTCTACTTATGACTTAGAGCTATATGCTCTAGTGCAGTCTCTTAGAAAGTGGAGACATTATCTCCTACCTAAGGAGTTTGTAGTGTTTACAGATAACCAGGCACTTAGCTACATCAACACACAAGAAAAGCTAAGTAATAGGCACTTGAAATGGATGGAGTACCTCCAAGCCTTCACCTTTACTATCAAACACAAGAGAGGACAGTTGAACAAGGTGGAAGATTCACTAAGTAGGAGGTTGCTGACAGTGCAAGAGATTCAATTCCAAAGCATTGGGATAGAGAGTTTCAAGGATCTCTATGGAGAAGATGAAGACTTCTCTAAAGCATATAAGGTATGTTCTGGTTTTGATAATTATTTTCATAGTCGATTCTTAGAGTATACACTGTAGAGTGGACTTTTGTTCAAGGGGAATCAGTTGTGTGTTCCCAAAGGTTCAATGAGAGAGAATCTCATTCAGGAGAAGCACAATGGTAGTCTCAGTGGCCATTTCGGTATCAACAAGACAATGGAGTTGGTACAAAGGTTCTATTATTGGCCCAAGTTGCCAAGGGGTGTCAGAAGATATGTGGAGCAGTGTGTAGTTTGTATGAAAGCCAAGGGGGGAGCTAGCAATGCAGGTTTGTATCAACCTCTACCTATTCCCAACAGACCATGGGAATGCATTAGTATGGATTTTGTTGTAGGACTCCCTAAAACTAAGACAAGGTTTGATAGTGTTTATGTGGTGGTAGATAAGTTCAGTAAAATGAGTCATTTTGTTCCTTGCAATACCACCCATGATGCTAGTTATATTGCTCATCTCTTCTTCAAAGAGATTGTGAGGATCCATGGATTACCATTGAGCATAGTATCAGACAAAGATGTGAAGTTTATGAGTCATTTTTGGAAAACTCTATGGAGCAGACTAGGTACTAACTTATCTTTTGGTTCGGCTTACCATCCTCAGACAAATGGCAAACTGAGGTGATAAATAGAGTGTTAGGTAACCTTCTAATATGCCTAACCAAGGAGTATGGTCAGACATGGGACTTGGTCATATCACAAGCTGAATATGCATATAATGACAGTGTGAACAGGACCACAGGTAGGAGTCCTTTTGAGATAGTATATGGTATGCACCCAAGAGGTGTGTGTGAGCTCAGAGATCTAGGAGCTATGGAGCACAGAAGTGGCCATGTAGAGGATTTCTCTCAGACCATGAAGGAGATTCAGGAGCAAGTGAAGAAAACAATCACAGAGGCTACTCATAAGTTGAAAACTAAGGTGGATATGTCTAGGAAAGATATCCAATTTACAGTAGGTGACTATGTCATGGTCCATCTCAACAAATCCAGATTGCAGAAAGGAGTACCAACAAAGTTGCAGATGAAGAGAGTGGGACCATGTAAAGTATAATCTAAGTATGGAAAGAATGCTTACAAGGTGGAGCTTCCTGTAGAATTAAGTATTTCACTAGTGTTTAATGTAGTTGACTTGATCAAGTATAAAGGACTAGTGACTGATATGAATCTGAATAGTACAGATGTATTGGAGGATGTGAGTACTATAGTCTTACCTCCTAAGGACAAGCTGCAAGTAGATAGGATCTTGGAATCCAGAATGAAGAAGTCTACTCGGCACAAGGTGTACATGGAACACCTCATACAATGGAAAGACAAACTAGAGTCTAAGGCTACATGGGTGGAAGAAGCTCATTTCAAGAAGTATGGCATTGATTTGTCTCTGATATCTCCCCACATTCCTTAGTGTTTGTGTAGAGGGGGAGAATGGTTCAGGAGCACCCATAGGTTGTCTAGGAAAACTAAGCAAACTATTTTAGTTCAGTGAGCCTTAGTGGCATTTTTGTTGTGATTAGATGAAGGTCATGTTGACCACAGAGTAGGTGCAAATAGGGCTAAGAAGTTGTAAAGCCTTGTAATTGGCCCCAGTTGGATGATGATGTCATCATGATGTCATTTGGGTCAAACTTGGGTTAGAAACATGTTTTGGTCATTAGCCAACAGTTGCAAAAGTTGCATTTTGCAACTTTGCAACATTGGAAATGTTGCTCGACAACATTAATAGTTGGAGCTGAAACGACCAAGAAGAGCCCAAGGGAGAAACTAACTATTTTGTGACCCTATTTATGGGATGAATCGACATGGGAGCAAGGTTGGATTCCTATTATACGATTTAAGTTTTTGAATTCAAGAAAAGCATATGTGACTGTGTGAAATTTCTTGGTTTTTGTATTGTAGTGATACTTTAATGAATTAGTTTTGGCACTATAACTTGTGCATGATGTAGGGTAGTTTTTCTTTGAATTCTTTGTGGCATTAGATAGTTTTTTTTTTTAGCTTTAAGCACTTCTTGTAAATATTTTGTGTTCTACACCATTACTGGTCTGAACCAGACAATTTGTAAAGAATGGAGTGTTAGTTCATTTTCCCACCGTACAAATTGTACGGCCCTTTGGGATTAGTGACTAGATTCCATGGGTGTACATATAGTGGGAGATGGGTCCTTTGAAAGCACAGGAGCTATTGTTGGAGTCTTTTCCTAGGCGAGCCAGAGAAGAGCCCGATGAGGAAAGACTATAGTGCAGAGTAGTTAATTTGCAGAGGTGATAACTTAGAGAAAAATTTCCTTTTGGAGAAGGAAGATATGAGTCTTACCAAGATATGGCAAAGAGGAAGAGACTCTACCAATACATTTGTGAGGGGAGAACTTAGCAAGTTGCAGAGGAGCCAGGAAAGGCCTAAAGAGCCTTAATTTTGGCTCATTTCCAGTTAGGGCATTGTACGGCCAGTTGTGGCCCAAGACCCCCAAAATCCTTGAGGGTTGGGCATATGAACTAGGAATCCCAAGAAAATATTGGGGTTTTCTTTGGAGGGACTTTGGGAAAATCCTTGATTTCTCGGAGAAGGAGACCTAATAGGGCTAGTAGCCTTCTAGGCCTAATGAAGGAGTTTGGTGAAAGTGACTTGCAGATGGAGCTAGGTGGATCCCTAATGCCCCTAGTAGGATGGATTGAAGCTTTTGGAAGCACCTCCACACCTCTGTACAACTATTTCAATAAATTGGAGGTTAGTAGCCTTTAAGGTAGTTTAAGGGCTAATGGCTAGTGCTACAAGATTGCACCAAGTTTTGACTTGGGAGAAGGAACTTTGTTGATAGTTGGGTTGGCAAGGAGAACCAGGGGATCCTAAGAAGGAAGAGATCCTATAGGTTGCAAGGTGGAGAAAGAAACCTTAGAGGTCTTCCAAGAAAGACTTAGAGCATGAATCAGTGAGTGATTCATCCAACCTCCCTATCATGCTCCGTGCAAGTTTTCTGTATAATTGGCAAACACCATTCATACTTGATCCTCAACATTACTGTCACATCTTGCCTTTGTATATTCCTTCCATGGAAACACCATTATATTAGCATCACTATCATTTATGCTTGTCTCCTCTAACTTGATTCATATTCTAGATCCTTCAAGCACAAATGAAGAGCTACTTGATAGAAACAAACTCTAGGTACAAATTAAAAATAAATAAACATTTGAAAGACAATTATGGTCATCATCTAAACAGGATTACAGTTTCAACTTTAACTATCCCTGCATAGTGCTCTTGTTATGTCAAGATAAACCTACTCAAGTATTTGACTTACATCAATGGTGCAGACCTATGTAACTTTAATGCACTATTATAACAGTCTTCAAAAGACTTTGGGGAAATTGTCCTCAAAATCTATAAAGACAGCCACTGTATTTCCCTTTTACTATCCTTTTGCTTGCATTCGACGATTTTAAGACTTTCCTTTCTCATTGTTTAAATAGTTTATAAGAAACTTAGCTCCACCTTGATATTGGTTCAAAGGCCATGAAAATGCATCATTTCTCATTGTAGTCATCTTCCCCTTGCTTAAGGTCACTGTGACATGCTCTGAGATTACCACCTTATGAATTTCCTTTTGTTTACATTATCACTGTATGCATAAGAAATAACTCTATTATGACAACATTGGGATTGTTTTTCAAGCTAAAAGTTGTCATTCAATACACTTGTTGTTCTTACACATTCTTTGACTATTCCATTTATATTGGCAATATTGGCTCTTGATATGAAAATCACTCATTCCTCATGTTGATTGAAATGTTGATTGCATTTTCAGGGACTGATATTATCATGTGTTGTAGCTAATGTAGATGGCCGCTCTCTATTCTTTACATAGTTGTGAATCACCATTATGGGGTCACTACCTTGCTTATGCTGTCATAAATTATGAGCTAGGCTCAACCCTTGTGGGAGCCACATTTATCCCCTCATATTTAATTTGATAGATGATTGCACCTGTAGCTCTCATGAAATAAACAAGTTAGAAAAAACATCGGTATTTTTCCTAAAGGGCTTGATGATTTATTTTCTTTCTTTGGACATGTAAAGCTTGTTGTTTGTTTAATGTATGTGAAGGACAATTTATACACTGGTGGATGAATGTACATGTAGCATTAGAGACCGTTATTGGTTAGAGCACTGCTCTAATACATTATTTTTCTTTTAGATGCAGGGTTTGGAAATAGGGAGCTGTAGAGGACGCAAGACAACTCAAAATAGGAGACAGAGCAAGACAAAAGACACTGACCAGTCATTAGGCAATGACTGGCCTCTTCCCCTATATGTGCATTTTTCCCTTTTTGTTCATCTATCAATGTATAAATTATCTTTCATTTACATTGAACAAGTTAAGTCTCACGGCTTGTGTGAGATAAATATGTACCTTTGGATTAATAAATATTACTTTTAGAAAGATTTGTGCAAAACTTTTCAATATTGTATGCATTTGTATGAGTGCAAAACTTGAAATCTCTTGATTTTTCTTTCTATTTAATGCATTGAATGCAATATAGGGAAGATAAATGTGAAATGTACCTCTCTTCGTTCTTGGACATGTTCTACTTGATTGAGTTGTAAGCAAAATCTGGTAACAATTATATATATTCAAAACTCTTCAACTGGAAAAAGCTAAAACAAAATACTTGGAGGATTCTTTAATATTAAATATATCTGCAATCAATTTAAGTACAATTGTGAATACTATGTGAATTCACCAAGAATCAGTTAGGTGGGTTTTCATCCATGAAATTGATTGCCATAAGGTTTTTCATCCATGAAATTGATTGCTATAAGGGTTTTCGTCCATGAAATTGATTTTCATAAGGGTTTGTGTCCTTCAACTAAATATTGAACCACATTCAACCTATCCAAATTGGGGTTTTTTAAAATAACATATCAAGTTCATGCCTTTTACATTGCCAATAACTCCTTTTATACACTTTGCTCCAAAATCAATAAATTAATCTAACATTTCCCACCAAGCAACTTTATTAATTAACTCTATATTTAAATCCCATAAGTTGCTTTATAAAAATAATTAATTAAATAAGTCATCTTCTTATACAACTTTAATTTAATTAATTAATAATTTAACCCAAAATAGGAATTCTAACCCATCTTCAATACTCAACATGTATAGGAGATTGATCCATGTGCAAATTCTTATTCTCCCAAGATGATGTAGACTTCTCCAAGAAGTGTGGAGTTCTTCCAAAATGATTGATCTACACACAAATGGTACTATTATACTCATTTAGGCTCCAAGAACTCTTTGTCACTATGAAAATACCTTTCCCATAATATCGATGCTCTCCAAGAAATTTGGAGGTTTCTAAGGATGATGGAATGGACCAAAAAGCGACATTACAAGTCATCCCTCCCCATATATTGGTTATCCTCAAGCAATACTGAACATGTATGGCAATACTAGAATCCCAAATAATCCTAAAGAATGCTCCACCATGTTTTCCCTGCACTAGTTTTATACAACTAAAAATTATAAATCTATCATTCGTCATTACACTATGAAGAAATCCACCAATCATATAAATTCCTAGATCCTATATTTTATCATCATGTAAACTAAAGGTAAAAGAATGAATATATCTCATAAAGCAACCATTACAAGTTATCCATCTCAAAATCAATATTTTTGGCAAACAAATGAATTGTTTCCATTACACATGGAATTAAATGATGCTCATCAATTGTGTATAATCGGTCACACATACCTTCCTAAAATAAACTTTATTGTTGAAGTTATCAAATTTCCTCCTCAACAAAGAATATAATTCTTCTTGAATATATGTTGAAAATAACTAAGTATGGTTATGAGTTTGCCTACATTGCCTCCCAAATGTGATCAGTGTTGACTAACATAATCATTATTTTGAATAACAACTTACCACAATTTTCTCTTAATTGCATGAAGTCAAATTGAGCATAATTATAATTCTTCAAGATTGAAAACCATAACTCACAATCTAATTTTTCCAAAATTAGTAATTTGAAAATAGCATAGTAGTTGCAATACTAAAATCTACTTATAAAAATAGAGAAGGAAGGTGCCAAAAATAACATTTACATAAAATCTAAAATTTCCTCCCTTTCAATCATCAACTCAAATTTTCTCCACTCCATTCTTAAAAACACTTTCCAACTTCCTTGAAAATAATCTTTACCATGTTGGTGTGGTGTTATCCTAATATTCCTATGCTCTTCAACTAGAGATCTCATGGGCATACTTGAAACTTTTACATGATAATTTTTTGACTCAAAAATTCCAACTCGAAGTTTATTGTATGATAAAGCATTTGTTTCATGAGTCACTTGAATGACATACTAAAATTGGGAGATTTTTATTCTCAATACTTGATTCCTCTCGTGATATAAATGGCTTCTTTTGCGCCACTCTAATATTTATGTGAATTTCATAAAGGTATCTCATAATGGTGCTTGAGGATCCTTCCCTGGGAGGAGTACTTCCCACACAACCAATATTTTACTCAAGATTATTTCCAACACTCTTGATGAGCTCTCCAAATCCTATCAACATGTTTCAAGTCTCCATATTACTAGGAATGTTGAGTTCATTATGTAGTCTTTCATCCTCCTTGAATTCGTCTTCATGTTCCCAAGGGTGACTTGACTCCAAAATATAGTTCTTTTGTATTTCATCAATTCCTTCCATTATCTTCTTGATCTCCAAATTTCTTGTTATTTTTTTTCCTTGGGTATGGCCACAACAAATGATTGATTTTCTACTTTGTAGAGTGCTAATCTTAGCTCTAGGTTGAGCTCACCATCTTCTTTATATTTTTCTTTTAATGCATTAAAGGACTCTTTTGCAATTTGGCATGATCAATGTATATAAGCAATTCAAGTAATCTGATTTTATTATTTCCAATACATCTTTGACCATTTGCAAACTTGCAAGGGTGGATCCTCCTTTAATTCCTTTTTGTCTCTCCTTAATTTAATATTTCCAAATGAGGCCTTTAATGAAATTGTGTCTTATCAAATTTTGTTAAAACTTGCACCACTTTCTCTTAGGTGACCAAAAACCGGTTCTTCAATTCTTGAAACTCTTTAGGCCTTTGCTTTATTTCTAGAAAGCGACTTTTCTCACCACACAAAAGGTTTTATAAACTTTCTTCATTTGTAGGAACAATATGACCTTCAAAATCAACTACCTCTTGATTTGTTTCCTTGCAAATTCCTTGAATTGATGACATGGCAACAATATCTCAAGGGATGAATCATCAAGAAATATTACATCATATCAAAGTGCAAATACCATATTATAATTTTAAAAAAGTTACAACTAATACTAGTGAGTCAGGAGAAACTTCAGCTTTCAAAAACAAAGCCAATTTTCAATTCTTGAACCATAATTATTGCCAAAATGCTTATCAAAATTTATTGGATTTAACAATCTCCAAATCATCATATCCTTCTATCTTGGCACTTTTAGGATGAATTTGTATACTCTACCTCCCATGTGGGTGTATGTTGTGTTTCTTCATCAATTATCCTTTCAATTGAGAAGTATGGTTTTAGTTTTTGCTCACGTTGTTTAACAAAAATTTAAATCAACTCATATACAACCAAAGAATTATCATGGTACTTCTTTAATATATCCAATATAATAGATAAGAGTTGCAAGGAGATATCATGACTCTCCTTCAAGATTAAAGACATAATGAATTGTATTATTCTTATAACATTTTTTATATGATACTCTTTTATAATTGTACATAAATACTTAAAAATTTAGAGAATTAGATAATCATATTCAAGGTCAAGCATCACCACATAAGACCTAACATTTGTAATAGTTTCTAAAAATCATAACCCTCTTAACAAAAGGACTGTTGATATCACCCAAAATTGGAAAATTTCCACAATCAGCTGAAATATCTCCTTTAGTATGTCATAATTGTATGAAGTATCAAGTGTTGATATTATTATAATTTGATTAATGTAATAAATAATTGTAAGTATCACATCATTTTCTTGGTATCTCAACAACTCTATTTTCTCAAAGAAATCATATGTATTTTTCTCAAAGAATTTATGGACGCAATCATAACAAGTTGTATTTTCTTAGAAGGTGATTGGTCAACCATAAATAAATAATTATCTACTTCCTCCAAAATTAAAATTAAATCATCCTTTGATTGAGATAGTGACTCAAGTTTCTTACCTATTATATAAAGCTTCATTCCTGAATCTTTATCACTAAATAATGTCATGATTTACAAGCTATAATAATTCCCTGAATGATCAATCCCTTTTAAAACCAACTCATAAAATTATTGAACTAACCTTTAGCACATGCAACCATTGAAATTATCATCCAAATAATTGATCACTAACTTACATCTACTAAAATTGGCATTCAATACTATACCGACTCCAATTGGGTCATTAATCAGAAACACTAATGATTTCTTTAAATTACATAACTTTCATAGTTATCTTCTTTTGATTTAACATAAAATAAAAGAGAAATTATATTTATAACTTAAGAAATATAAGTCTTTACAAATTATAAAAATATGATTTATTATCCTTCTCTTTTATGAATGCCATAGTGATTAATATTAAAATTCAAAGTTCAATTTCAATTGCAATTCATGTCTTATCTAGATGTGGAGAACTATGTCTCTAATACATTTAATTTTTACAATAAAATAATATTGTAGTGTAAAAAATTGTACACCTTTACAATTTCACACTATGTTTGTATCCCCTTAATTAATTAGGCTTAATTAAGCTTCTAGTTGACCTAAATTATGTATTCCAAAGCCTTATTATTCTCATTTTCTAAAAGGGAAACCTATATTAAACAAGTGCCAACATTAACTTAAACACCTTGAAAATTATTTGTCCTAGATTTAGGTCCTAAGACCCATTTTCCCAAGGGCGAATGGGTCCCCTTTAAGTGCTAGGACCCAATTTTTAATATGTTTTTGGTGGCATTTTAATTATTCAAATTCAAGTTTCAAATGTTGGCTTGTCTAATCTATTTTTTGGGAAATTAGATAAACACCTATAAATATAAGGTCTTTTTATCAATTTAAATCTAACACACTTTATGAGAGCAATCCTATAGAAAAAAATATTGTCAAGAGCATTGAAGAGAAGATTTATTAGTCATCTATAGCAGCAATCAAGATCATATCATCATGTCAGAGTTCATGTGTGTTAATGTCATGTTTTGGAGCTAACATTGTGATGTATGTTTTAAACATTCAAGCATCAAATCAAAAAATCAAACAAACCAATTCATGCAAGATCCAAGTGTATACACCTAAAATCGACCCAGATAATTTAATTAATTAAATACAAGTTATTTAATTAATAACCCCTTCTAATTCGACTACATATAAATAATTTCTAAATTTATTTATATTTCATCTTCTAATTCTTCTATCTTAAATCACATTATTCTAATTTTAATTAAATAAACAAATTTGAATAGTTTGTTTTATTTAATTATCTTTCCTCTCACTAAAATTAAATCCTAACACTAACTCATTTGACTACAAAATCCAACGAAAATTTTCGATGAAAGATGTAAAATGAGATGATCGTCAGGTACTTGTGATATTTGATGTGTAATTTTCAATTTTTAAAATTTTTATCCCCGACATTCGTCGAAATTTTGACGAACCTAAATTTTCGTAGAAATTTTGATGAAAATAAGTAAAAATGAGTTCAATGAAAATAGATAAAAGTGAGTTCGACGAAAATAAATAAAGTGAGTTCGACTATTTAAATGGCACCATAATTTTGATTTTAATTAACATACTCTAAAACCTAACGAAACCAAGTTGTAGCTCATCAAATTGGAGAAGTGAAAGGTCAATACCAGCGCCGAGGAAGAGTTTGGAGTAGTGAAAACAAGGTCAATACCAGCGCCGAGGAAGAGATTGGAGTTAAAACAATGTCAATACCAATGTCGACGAAGAGTTTGGAGGAGTGAAAACAAAGTCAATACCGGTGCCGAGGAAGAGTATGGAGGAGTGAAAACAAGGTCAATACGAGTGTCGAGGACGAGGTTGAGGGCACTCAGGGAAAATCAACGACCAAGGGATAATGAGTATTGTAAGTTTGGCACCCCCATTTTCTTTAACTTGCAATTTTCATGCCTAGCATGGAATTATGCTTACATAACATAAACTCAAACAAATAGAATTTTATAGGGGCAAAGGAGCCCAAGTATATGCTAGGCTAAGCTAGATGTAATGAATGGAAATAAAGGCATGCAATTCTTCTTTAATACCTCCACCACAAACATATGCAAGGAAAGGTCTCCTCCCTTCTTGGTAGTGATAACCTCGTCCACACACAACCCTTGAAAATTATGAATAGAGGAATATAATCTTTGAAGAACTCAAAGTTGATTCTCTCCTACCTAATACAATATTTAGTCATTTTATCCTTACAAACATTTATAGTGATCAATAGAGGCACATAGACCAATTCTTCATAATAGAATAATTTGATCATACTTTTCCAATGATGGCATTATGAGAAAACCTTAGGTTAAATGAAGAACCTTCATTTGAAGGTGATGTCATCATGAACTTTGAATGAAGAACCTTCATTCAAAAATGATGCCATGTCAAGAATTTCAAATGAAGGTAGTTTTTATTTTAAATATTTCATGTCCAAAATGATTTATAAAAGGAACCTTTGCATGAAGGACCTTCAAATGAAGACCTTAATTCAAAGGTCCTTCATTAGAAAATCCTTCTTATGAAGGTTCCTTTAATGCCATCCGATTATAGCTCTTAGAGTTTTTAGAGATATTTTTGTTTCGAAGTAGAGATTGGACCATCAAATAGTGTCACCATGACTCTACCAAGATCTCCATAAAATTGATAAACCTTGACTTAACAACCACAAATTCACAAGAAAAATTTCCCTGTCAGCCTTAGGGCATCAATTCAATGCCAAGTTTCTTGCTTTAACAGATCCCTAAATGAAATGAACCTCTATGAATACCATGTTGCACACCAATCCACCTAGTTATAGTTCAAATATAGTGGGTGGATTGGTGGATGTCATTTCTATTTAGCCCTCAAACCCTTACACAGGCAAAACAGGGCAGTCCCTGTATTTGATTGTTTTCTCCCATAAAATAGTGATTTATCACTTAAAAACAAATGAAAATGAAAGGGAACACATATATTTATCTACAACAATGATCTCAAAGCATTTCAAGCTTGTACAGATCCATACAACACAAAAGAAATTCAAAAAAATAGTAAAAACATAGAAAATTATTTCAAGAACGTGGTATTTGATATGAAATTTTGGTATCAACTCCTCCAACAATTGAAACAATTGCAATGGGATGGGAATACAATATGATAGAAGTGGGATAATAAATGCATCATTTGAAGCATTAAACCAATATGCAAAGATGAAAGAAAGTACTAACCCCTTAAACTGAAAAAGTTTCTTTTAACTTTAAGTTTGTTGGGTAGCCAATTCTTTTAAGTTATCAAATACTACCATCATACACAATAAAAATGTTGTTGTTTCAAATGACTATGAGCACTAACTTTCACTATTTGAAAATGTTGAAACCTTGTCATAAAGAACTAGAACATTGATGCAACCACTCATCCTACCTTAAAACATACCAAAAGTCTCCTAGCAATTAGACATAGGAAGATTTAAGATCACTTAAACCATTTTTATTGCCAAAGCATAAACTTATGATGACTTAACCTGGCCTAGTACACACTCCCTCCCCATTAACCACTTAGACATATGGAAATTAAATGTAAATTTTCCGCTATTTTTAGTCATGTAGGTGTCCAATAAACCACTTGGTGGTGTTTCCCTTCAAGTTTATTTACTTGAATGAAGAGAAAAAGTCCTTTGATTACAATTAGAGAATACATTTGAGGCCTTGGCTATGTGACTGGTGGACCATAGTCACATTTAACACTTGTTACAAACTTTGGGAGTTAAAACGTTAAGTAGATTTGATTTGTGATGGAAAAATTTGGACGGTAGTAACAATAACTTGCAATCTATCAAGACTTGATTACCTTATAACCTGCCAAATTCTAGCGATGAAATGATAGATTAATCATAATGTCACCTTAGGATCACATCACCATGAAAGAACTTCATCCAACATCCTTATGAGTGGAGGTACCACCAAATAGGTATTTGTCAGATCTGTCTTCCTTGAGTGAGGGAAATTCAGGAAGAGAAGAGGAAAGTGAGACATGTAGTAGGTCTAAAAGAGGGAGATCAACTAGAGGCCAAAATATTAGAAGAAAATTTCGTAAACGCATGGAATTTTTTCTTGCTGAAGGTGGGTCATGTTCTTATGATGATGAGAGCATAGGCGACATCGAGGTGCCCTTGAGGTACAAACATCTACGGAAACAATGGGTACCCAAGGAAGTTCCTCCAATAAACACTGATTTTTGTGTCAATGAGAGGATATATTGCATAACATCGTTGTCATTACAAGGTTTGGGCCTATTTTGCATGGACAACATAAAGGTCTGTTACGACAAAGTTACTGAATTGATAGAGTATGTCAGACCCTGTTACAATTACAAATATTGGATGCAACTGGTTCGATATACACGAAGTATGCGTAGGTATGCACTATTAACAAATTATATATAGCTAAAAGATAAGGATCAAAATAAAGGAGTGGCTAGGTACATTGACGGAAGAATAAAAGCATCAGGGAATATTGTAGGGTTTATAAACAGTACAAGACATGGGTCAACAAATAAGCAACCCAATTGCATATTCGAGGCACATGAGGGAAACCGTGTATTTGTATGTGTGATAAAACCAATAACTGCAGGGGAAGAGTTGCTAATCGATTACAATTTGAATCGCTTAGATACAAACACAGTTACTATGGGGGTGGTATGTACTATATACCATTTTACCCAACCTCCAATTAATGACTCCAATATACCATTTTATTATTATGTTTTTTTTCATAAGTCTATTGGTTTCATTTCGGTAATGTTTTTTTATATTTAATTTTTGTCACAGCGGGGCATTGGTCATACAGGGAAGGCTTTGGCCCATAGCACAAATCACGATGCATCTTCAGGCACTTCTACCTGACAGGTTTACCTTATTGTAATTGTACAAATTAGATACGAGCAAAATGTTTTATTATTATATTTTTTTCATGAGTTTATTGGGTTAATTTCGATAATGTTTTTAATATTAGTGTTGCAGTCGGCTGATCAGGGAAAGGCACCAACAGTAGAGGAGAGCATCCATAGGGAGGTGCAGTCACTATTATGCGATGATGACATCGCATTTTCCGCAAACCCTGTGGATATGATGAGGAAGGCCCAAAAAAATGCAATGAATAAATCCTTAAGTTGGTATTCATAGTGCCTCAAATAGATGAGATAAAAGAAAGGGTTAAAATGTTGATTGAGAGAGCACAAAACTTGCAAGTAAATTGTCATGAGATATTTAATTATAACATAAGCTCATTCATGGTTTTATATTTTGTACTCTTTTATGTCATGAACTAAACTATGTGTTGTTTTTACAAGATTATTTGCATCCTCATGATGTTGTTGGCCATGATCAAGGTACTGCAAGTGTTGCTCGAGGAGTAGGGGTTGGTACAAGTGTCAATCATGATCTTCCTATGCATACATCACATCATCTGACCCCATCATCTATGCCTATATTGTCGATTGAAATGTCGGCAACACATACCATGCAGGAATCCGGTAGTGCACCCTCTGGTAGTGAACACATGCCATAACATGCGTCAGGACATGTACTTGGGGATTGTAATGTCCCCTTCTCAAACTTGATCGTGCATATGACCGTTGGCCTTTTTTTTGGAAACCTGGAGGCTAGTCGGAAGGTTAAATTAGGGTTTCCTATTTTTGAGGAGGTCTTGGCTCTGAGATGGTGGATTCAATGGCGGATTCCTTCTGGGTTTTCAGAGGGCTTCGCAGCAGTATGTTCATTTCGGCATTCAGAGCATTTTCTGGAATTTACTATTTTTAGTAAATTCTATTTTTGGCAGTATACAGGTTGGTCTCAGGTAGTTGACTTTCCCCTTCAGTTGTCTCAAGTGGCGTATTCAGTTTCGGGCTTCAGAATGCAGTTTTGGAGAGTTGAACTCATTTCACTTAAAAATAACATTATAATTTAAATGTTATTTTATCACCTTGGCCTAGTCAAATAACTTAATGTTATTTTAAAAGGTGGACTTGAAGGGTGGCGCCATCATTGAGGTTATATTAAAATTATATTGAATTTATCAAGTCAAAACTAAGCCTTAAGGAGGACGCATTTATTTAAGTGAGAAATTTAATGAAGTCAAAATTAAAGATGCTTGGAAAAGGACGCCATTTCTTGGGATTAGGGTTTTGACTTTGGAAAAGAAGTTAGGGTTTCCAGGAAGGTCCACAGAAGCTTATAAAAGACAACCTTGGGTTCTCATTTGAGGATCTTATGTTTTATAATATTGTTATGCTGCCGGAATGGCTTTGGGATTGCTTCGAGGAATGAATGCCTCCTAGCTTGGCTCTTCTTCTTGCTTGAAAGATAGCAACTAGTTGAGAGATAGTTTGTAATAGGTTTATCTTGCATTTCAGTTGAGTATCTTGCATTTTTGGAGTTCTAGATTTGCATTTCAGTCTCATTTTGAAGTTGCTGAAGTCAAGCTGAATCTGTAGTTTCACTCATAAATCTGAAAATAAAAATACAGTCGTTCTGGGTATTGATTCATTGAGTTTCCTTGATAGGGGCGACCCTTCTTGCAAAGATTCAGATTTTAATATTGAGTGTTTATTTTTTAAAAGCAAAATCGCTTCTCTCTATTGGCCGCACCATTCTGGTCTGCCTGGCAAATGTTTAGAAAAAAGAATACTTCGATTTGTTAGCTGTTTCTTGGTCTAGTCCTCATTGCCATCATTATAGCTTTCGTTTGCATCAGGTCTCATGTCATTCTGGCAAGTATTGAGTGAGTTGTGAGCATTTTAGTGGATTCTAGGGTTGCTGGTTATGCATATTACGTTGCTGTTTTGTTATATCAGTCTTGAGTAATCTGTATTTTGGTGAAGAGTTGTATCTGGAAGGTCATAATTAACCTTGGAATGATCATATCTATTATTGCAGCAGTGGAGAGCTTCTAATCTTGTTTATTGCAGGCATCTTCTGATATTTTGTAAGCTGAACAGTAGTACTGTCAGCATTTCTCTTAATCTTACTTTACATTCTGAAGCTGCATTGTATTTCTGTATATCTCCGCCATATGGTCGCCTCATTTCCACTTTGGAATTGGGTAGCACATACTTGGTGTTGAGTTTACTTTCAGCATAGTTAGCATCTCCGTCATATGGTAGCTCCCATTCCATCTTGGTTTGGAAAGCACATTCTTGACGTTGAGTTCCTTTCTGTATTTAGAGAAGAAGATCCTCTGACCATATGCTCGCCATCATCGGCGCCATCCTTGGTTAGAGTTGCTTTTTGCATAAGCAGTTTAATTCAGATCCTCTGACCAATGCTCACACCTTGCCCACATCGGGATCCTGGTGTACATTCTGGTTAGAGTTGCTTTCTGCACGTTTTGGTTTATCTTCTAACCTTAACGGGTGCATTGTTTGAAATCTGTTAATTGAAAAATCAAAAAAAAAATTGGTTTGGAATATTTCAGTGGTATCAGAGCCAAGATCTTGCCATCCTGTGAACAATCCGTCTATGAGTGACAGAGAAAAGAGGTACTTTGCAAGAGAAGACAAGAAGGTTGGAAAACAGTTCCAGCTTTATCAACCTCCAGAAGGTCAGACAGCTTCAGGAACCTTGAGGGCTCATTTGGAGTCTTCTCAGGAAACAGACATGGCAGAAGGTGAGAGGTCAGTTGGGGGTAACGAGAGGATTACCAACAACAGAGATGACAGTGGAAAAGGGAGAGATGGGAGAGAAAGATCCATGAGTCCAGGAAAGAGATTTGAAAGAAAGATGGATGCCTTGATGGACATGGTATCTTTCATGATGGGGAAAGTGGGCTAGAACACCACTCCACAGAACAACTCAGGGCATAGAGGGGAGCATAGTGCTTCCAACCAGCATGATGAGCATGCACCTCGGACGGTGTCAAACAACACTTACATTTCCTCCAGGCCGTTCAAACCCACCTTTTTGGCACCTGTAAACAATCAGCCAGATCCTGAAGAGAATGCTTCATTCGTGGAGCAGTTGAGACTGGGTCGTGCAGAGTATGATTCTCTACCTGCCGACATCAGGATGGATATGTCCTATAACGATTTCATGGATCATAAAAGGAAAAACAAAGGACAAGGGAGACACTATGATCAAAGAAGACCAACAAATCAAGGAGACTTGTACCAAGTTGTCAACAAGGTGACACTTCCACACTTTGACGGGAGTGATTCCAGTTCAGCCCGAGCTTGGATTCAGAAGCTGGATAACTATCTAGCTCTCAGACCTATGGCAGAAGAAGAAGCGATCAAGTTCGCTACGCTACACCTTGATGGGGTGGCGCACGAGTGGTGGTACCATGGCTTAATTACTCTGGGTCATCGGTCTATCACAACTTATGAGGAGTTCACTACCAGGCTCATTGAGAGGTTCGAGAAGAAGGATCCAGAAGTGCATTTTAGGGAGTTGGCACAGTTGAGACAGTATGGCACTGTTGAAGCCTACATAGCTGAGTTTCAAAGACTTTCAGTTATGGTCACTGGAATTACAGAAAGAAGATTAGTGATCCTATTCACTGAAGGATTGATGGAGCCACTCAAGGGTTGGATCAAAGCTTTTGATCCACCGTCCTTACAAGAAGCAATGAAAAAGCTAGAAACATGGAGTGGGCTGCTCCCAAAGCAAAGTTTCCTTCCAAACCAGCCTTTCACAAAGGGGATAGAGGGAAAAAGTTTCATCAAAAGCCTCACCATAAGGAGTTTAAACCACAGAAACCCCATGGCTCAAGATTGGATCCAGAGACTATCAATGAACTCCGAAGGAAGGGGTTATGTTTCCGTTGTAGGGAAAAATGGTCCCAAGATCATGTGTGCCCAAAGGGTGCTAAAATTCATCAAATTGAGTTCTATACAGCTGATGAAAGCAATTCTGATTTTTCTGATCAGCAAGCTGATTTTGAGGACAGCGATGAAGAAAATACCCAGAAGAGTCTGAAGGTGAAAAAGAAAGTGGTGGTACATTGGCTCAACTTTCGAGCTTCCAAAAGAATGAGTCCTTTAAAGTTCGTGGGATGATCAAAGGGCAACGTATTGTTGCTTTAATTGACACTGGAGCAACACATAACTTCATAGATGAAGTTGTGGTGGCAAAGAAAGGATTGCAAACAGAAGACTTTGAAGGGTTCAAAGTTATGGTTGCGGATGGGTTTCACATCTCATGCACCAAGAGGATTCCGAACATGTCAATGCAATTGGGCAATTACGAAGTCAAGGATGACTTCTACGTGGTCAATATTGGAGATACGGATGCTGTCCTTGGCATTCAATGGCTGCGATCTCTTGGAGAGATCTCTCTAAATCTGCAAACTATGGAGTTGAAATTTCAATCTGATGGAAAGAAGGTGGTGTTGAGAGGGATGTCAAATGGTGGCCCTCGGATTGTGTCATTCAAGAGGATGGCGAAGTTGATACGTCATGATCAAGTGGAGTGGGCTGCGAAGTGCATGATTCTTCCAGCTAGTCCCGCTGAAACGAAAATAGAGCATCCTCCAGATATTCAGTCTTTACTCACCAAGAAGAGTAAAGTGTTTGCTGATTTACCCCCGGGACCTCCTCCTGATCGAGGTTCAGAACACATCATAGAGCTCAAAGAAGGAGCTAAACCGGTGATCACAACTCCATATCGGTATCCGAAGAGACAAAAGGATGAGATCGAGAAGAATATTCGGGAACTTTTGGAGATGGGTTTCATACGCCCAAGCAAGAACCCTTTTGCATTTGCAGTGGTTCTTGTGAAAAAGAAGGATGGTACCATGCGCATGTGCGTGGACTATCGTGCTTTGAACCAAAGCACAATAAAAAATAGATACCCCATTCCCAGGATAGATGAGCTCATTGATGAGCTACATGGGGCTAAGTTCTTTTCGAAGATTGATCTGAGGTCGGGTTACCATCAAATACGAATGAGGGGATCAGATGTGGAAAAGACAGCTTTCAGATGTCATTATGGACATTTTGAATTCTTAGTCATGCCATTTGGGTTGACTAACGCTCCGGCCACCTTTCAGTCTTGCATGAACCGTGTCTTTCAGAATCAGTTACGAAGGTTTGTGCTGATATTTTTTGATGATATTCTGATCTACAGCAAGACTTGGGAGGATCACCTCAAGCACTTGGAGGATGTGCTTAGTATCATGGAATCTGAGAGCTTATTTGCCAAAGCTTCCAAATGTGAATTTGGAATGGTGGAGTTACTGTACCTTGGCCACATAATCAGTGCTGAGGGAGTAAAGGTGGATCCGGGAAAAATCAAAGTAGTAGTTGATTGGCCACCTCCTGAGAGCTTGACCCAGTTGAAAGGTTTTCTGGGTCTTTGTGGATTTTATCGGAGATTCGTAAAGGGGTATTCACAGAATGCTGCTCCCCTTACTGATCTCACCAAAAAGGGAGCCTTTGCTTGGTCAGAAAAGGCTCAAATTGTGTTTGATAAATTCAAGAAGATCATGAGTTCGTGTCCAGTCTTGGCTATCCGGGATTTCTCCAAGCCATTCGAGCTGCAATGTGATGCTTCAGGTGAAGGAGCGGGGGCTGTCTTGATGCAAGACAAACACCCTATCGTGTTTGAAAGTAGAAAGTTACGGGGTGTGGAGAGGACATACTCAATCTATGATAAAGAAATGGTTGCTATTATGCATGCATTAGCCAAGTTCAGGCAGTACTTGGTGGGGAATAAATTCGTAGTTAAGACCGACCACAATAGCCTCAAGCATTTTATGCATCAGAAGGATTTAAATGAGAGGCAACAGAAATGGGTGAGTAAGCTTCAAGCTTACGATTTTGACATTGAATATGTCAAAGGAAAAAATAATGTCGTGGCCGATGCTCTCTCCAGAAGGCCTCATCTGAGCTCATTGTGTGAGCTTACTGCAGATTGGAGGGACATGTTGCTTGCTGATTATGCCAAAAATCAGTTTGCAACCAGCATTCTGGAAGGTACTTTCCATGATGAAAAGTACCAGGTGGTTGAGAGATTGATTCATTATAAGGGAAGAATCTTTCTGGTGGCTGATTCTAAGCTCAAGAAGAAGATTCTTTTGAATTTTCATGACATTCCAGTTGCTGGTCACCAAGGTTTTTTCAAGACCTATAGGCAGATCCGAGAAAGGTTTTCTTGGAAAGGTTTGAAGAGAGAGGTTCAACGCTACATTCAGGAATGTCCTGTTTGTCAAGCAAATAAAAATGAGCATACATTGCCAGCCGGTTTGCTGCAACCACTTCCAATTCCCAATCAAAAATGGGAAAGCATTTCAATGGATTTCATCACTGGGTTGCCCAAGGCCCAAGGGAAGGATTGCATCTACGTGGTAGTTGACAGATTAACCAAGTTTGCTCATTTCTTTGCCATTACCAACACTTTTTCTGCAACCCAAGTTGCAGATTTGTTTTTTCGAGAAGTGTTTAGGCTTCATGGGTTGCCAAAGAATATTATAAGTGATAGGGACAGCAAGTTCCTAAGTACCTTTTGGCAAGAAGTTTTCAGAATGAGTGGTACTGTGCTCACTCCAAGCACGAGTTATCACCCCCAAACTGATGGGCAGACAGAAGTGGTGAACAAGTGGTTGGAAGGCTACTTGAGAAATTATGTGTCAGAGCAGTAGAAAGCTTGGGTTAAGTGGCTGCATATAGGCGAGTACTGCTACAACTCTACCTTTCATATGTCAATCAAGATGTCACCTTTCTTGGCACTTTATGGATATGAAGCACCCAGTTTTGCAGACTTGGTGTTTGGTGACAGCAAAGCACCTTTAGCCAAGGATTTGTTGCAGCATAGTCAAGACATAATGAGATCCTTGAAGGATAATTTGCAGATTGCACAAAATCAGCAGAAGTTGTATGCTGATCAGAGGCGTGTTGAGCGTTCGTTTGAGGTTGGGGATATGGTCTATCTTCGTTTACAACCTTATAGACAGTCTACTCTCAAGAAGAGTGGAGCTGAGAAGCTCAAACCTCGCTTCTATGGGCCATTTAGGGTCATCAGAAAGGTTGGGGCAGTAGCTTATGAATTAGAGCTACCTTCAGATAGCAGAGTGCATAATGTCTTCCACGTGTCCCGCCTCAAGAAGGCACTTGGACAAAATGTGGTTGCTTCTTCACAGTTGCCACCGTTGGATGAAGAAGGACAGTTGGTTCTAGTTCCCGAGGAGATACTTGATGTCAGAGAACGTTCCTTGAGGAATAGAACTATCAGAGAATGTTTGGTAAAGTGGAAGAACCTGCCTATGGAGGATGCCACTTGGGAAAGTGATGAGATATTGCAGCATCCTAGTTTGCGATTGCTTGAGGACAAGCAATCTTGGGGAGGGTGGACTGTAATGTCCCCTTCTCAAACCTGATCGTGCATATGACCGTTGGCCTTTTTTTTGGAAACCCGAAGGCTAGTCGGAAGGTTAAATTAGGGTTTCCTATTTTTGAGGAGGTCTTGGCTCAGAGATGGTGGATTCAATGGCGGATTCCTTCTGGGTTTTTAGAGGGCTTCGCAGCAGTATGTTCATCTCGGCATTCAGAGCACTTTTTGGAATTTACTATTTTTAGTAAATTCTATTTTTGGCA
>VCHN02000014.1:73154595-73201780 GCA_007115665.2 Sequoiadendron giganteum | reverse complement strand
TACTTGGGGATTGTAATGTCCCCTTCTCAAACTTGATCGTGCATATGACCGTTGGCCTTTTTTTTGGAAACCTGGAGGCTAGTCGGAAGGTTAAATTAGGGTTTCCTATTTTTGAGGAGGTCTTGGCTCTGAGATGGTGGATTCAATGGCGGATTCCTTCTGGGTTTTCAGAGGGCTTCGCAGCAGTATGTTCATTTCGGCATTCAGAGCATTTTCTGGAATTTACTATTTTTAGTAAATTCTATTTTTGGCAGTATACAGGTTGGTCTCAGGTAGTTGACTTTCCCCTTCAGTTGTCTCAAGTGGCGTATTCAGTTTCGGGCTTCAGAATGCAGTTTTGGAGAGTTGAACTCATTTCACTTAAAAATAACATTATAATTTAAATGTTATTTTATCACCTTGGCCTAGTCAAATAACTTAATGTTATTTTAAAAGGTGGACTTGAAGGGTGGCGCCATCATTGAGGTTATATTAAAATTATATTGAATTTATCAAGTCAAAACTAAGCCTTAAGGAGGACGCATTTATTTAAGTGAGAAATTTAATGAAGTCAAAATTAAAGATGCTTGGAAAAGGACGCCATTTCTTGGGATTAGGGTTTTGACTTTGGAAAAGAAGTTAGGGTTTCCAGGAAGGTCCACAGAAGCTTATAAAAGACAGCCTTGGGTTCTCATTTGAGGATCTTATGTTTTATAATATTGTTATGCTGCCGGAATGGCTTTGGGATTGCTTCGAGGAATGAATGCCTCCTAGCTTGGCTCTTCTTCTTGCTTGAAAGATAGCAACTAGTTGAGAGATAGTTTGTAATAGGTTTATCTTGCATTTTAGTTGAGTATCTTGCATTTTTGGAGTTCTAGATTTGCATTTCAGTCTCATTTTGAAGTTGCTGAAGTCAAGCTGAATCTGTAGTTTCACTCATAAATCTGAAAATAAAAATACAGTCGTTCTGGGTATTGATTCATTGAGTTTCCTTGATAGGGGCGACCCTTCTTGCAAAGATTCAGATTTTAATATTGAGTGTTTATTTTTTAAAAGCAAAATCGCTTCTCTCTATTGGCCGCACCATTCTGGTCTGCCTGGCAAATGTTTAGAAAAAAGAATACTTCGATTTGTTAGCTGTTTCTTGGTCTAGTCCTCATTGCCATCATTATAGCTTTCGTTTGCATCAGGTCTCATGTCATTCTGGCAAGTATTGAGTGAGTTGTGAGCATTTTAGTGGATTCTAGGGTTGCTGGTTATGCATATTACGTTGCTGTTTTGTTATATCAGTCTTGAGTAATCTGTATTTTGGTGAAGAGTTGTATCTGGAAGGTCATAATTAACCTTGGAATGATCATATCTATTATTGCAGCAGTGGAGAGCTTCTAATCTTGTTTATTGCAGGCATCTTCTGATATTTTGTAAGCTGAACAGTAGTACTGTCAGCATTTCTCTTAATCTTACTTTACATTCTGAAGCTGCATTGTATTTCTGTATATCTCCGCCATATGGTCGCCTCATTTCCACTCTGGAATTGGGTAGCACATACTTGGTGTTGAGTTTACTTTCAGCATAGTTAGCATCTCCGTCATATGGTAGCTCCCATTCCATCTTGGTTTGGAAAGCACATTCTTGACGTTGAGTTCCTTTCTGTATTTAGAGAAGAAGATCCTCTGACCATATGCTCGCCATCATCGGCGCCATCCTTGGTTAGAGTTGCTTTTTGCATAAGCAGTTTAATTCAGATCCTCTGACCAATGCTCACACCTTGCCCACATCGGGATCCTGGTGTACATTCTGGTTAGAGTTGCTTTCTGCACGTTTTGGTTTATCTTCTAACCTTAACGGGTGCATTGTTTGAAATCTGTTAATTGAAAAATCAAAAAAAAATTGGTTTGGAATATTTCAGTGGTATCAGAGCCAAGATCTTGCCATCCTGTGAACAATCCGTCTATGAGTGACAGAGAAAAGAGGTACTTTGCAAGAGAAGACAAGAAGGTTGGAAAACAGTTCCAGCTTTATCAACCTCCAGAAGGTCAGACAGCTTCAGGAACCTTGAGGGCTCATTTGGAGTCTTCTCAGGAAACAGACATGGCAGAAGGTGAGAGGTCAGTTGGGGGTAACGAGAGGATTACCAACAACAGAGATGACAGTGGAAAAGGGAGAGATGGGAGAGAAAGATCCATGAGTCCAGGAAAGAGATTTGAAAGAAAGATGGATGCCTTGATGGACATGGTATCTTTCATGATGGGGAAAGTGGGCCAGAACACCACTCCACAGAACAACTCAGGGCATAGAGGGGAGCATAGTGCTTCCAACCAGCATGATGAGCATGCAGCTCGGACGGTGTCAAACAACACTTACATTTCCTCCAGGCCGTTCAAACCCACCTTTTTGGCACCTGTAAACAATCAGCCAGATCCTGAAGAGAATGCTTCATTCGTGGAGCAGTTGAGACTGGGTCGTGCAGAGTATGATTCTCTACCTGCCGACATCAGGATGGATATGTCCTATAACGATTTCATGGATCATAAAAGGAAAAACAAAGGACAAGGGAGACACTATGATCAAAGAAGACCAACAAATCAAGGAGACTTGTACCAAGCTGTCAACAAGGTGACACTTCCACACTTTGACGGGAGTGATTCCAGTTCAGCCCGAGCTTGGATTCAGAAGCTGGATAACTATCTAGCTCTCAGACCTATGGCAGAAGAAGAAGCGATCAAGTTCGCTACGCTACACCTTGATGGGGTGGCGCACGAGTGGTGGTACCATGGCTTAATTACTCTGGGTCATCGGTCTATCACAACTTATGAGGAGTTCACTACCAGGCTCATTGAGAGGTTCGAGAAGAAGGATCCAGAAGTGCATTTTAGGGAGTTGGCACAGTTGAGACAGTATGGCACTGTTGAAGCCTACATAGCTGAGTTTCAAAGACTTTCAGTTATGGTCACTGGAATTACAGAAAGAAGATTAGTGATCCTATTCACTGAAGGATTGATGGAGCCACTCAAGGGTTGGATCAAAGCTTTTGATCCACCGTCCTTACAAGAAGCAATGAAAAAAGCTAGAAACATGGAGTGGGCTGCTCCCAAAGCAAAGTTTCCTTCCAAACCAGCCTTTCACAAAGGGGATAGAGGGAAAAAGTTTCATCAAAAGCCTCACCATAAGGAGTTTAAACCACAGAAACCCCATGGCTCAAGATTGGATCCAGAGACTATCAATGAACTCCGAAGGAAGGGGTTATGTTTCCGTTGTAGGGAAAAATGGTCCCAAGATCATGTGTGCCCAAAGGGTGCTAAAATTCATCAAATTGAGTTCTATACAGCTGATGAAAGCAATTCTGATTTTTCTGATCAGCAAGCTGATTTTGAGGACAGCGATGAAGAAAATACCCCAGAAGAGTCTGAAGGTGAAAAAGAAAGTGGTGGTACATTGGCTCAACTTTCGAGCTTCCAAAAGAATGAGTCCTTTAAAGTTCGTGGGATGATCAAAGGGCAACGTATTGTTGCTTTAATTGACACTGGAGCAACACATAACTTCATAGATGAAGTTGTGGTGGCAAAGAAAGGATTGCAAACAGAAGACTTTGAAGGGTTCAAAGTTATGGTTGCGGATGGGTTTCACATCTCATGCACCAAGAGGATTCCGAACATGTCAATGCAATTGGGCAATTACGAAGTCAAGGATGACTTCTACGTGGTCAATATTGGAGATACGGATGCTGTCCTTGGCATTCAATGGCTGCGATCTCTTGGAGAGATCTCTCTAAATCTGCAAACTATGGAGTTGAAATTTCAATCTGATGGAAAGAAGGTGGTGTTGAGAGGGATGTCAAATGGTGGCCCTCGGATTGTGTCATTCAAGAGGATGGCGAAGTTGATACGTCATGATCAAGTGGAGTGGGCTGCGGAGTGCATGATTCTTCCAGCTAGTCCCGCTGAAACGAAAATAGAGCATCCTCCAGATATTCAGTCTTTACTCACCAAGAAGAGTAAAGTGTTTGCTGATTTACCCCCGGGACCTCCTCCTGATCGAGGTTCAGAACACATCATAGAGCTCAAAGAAGGAGCTAAACCGGTGATCACAACTCCATATCGGTATCCGAAGAGACAAAAGGATGAGATCGAGAAGAATATTCGGGAACTTTTGGAGATGGGTTTCATACGCCCAAGCAAGAGCCCTTTTGCATCTGCAGTGGTTCTTGTGAAAAAGAAGGATGGTACCATGCGCATGTGCGTGGACTATCGTGCTTTGAACCAAAGCACAATAAAAAATAGATACCCCATTCCCAGGATAGATGAGCTCATTGATGAGCTACATGGGGCTAAGTTCTTTTCGAAGATTGATCTGAGGTCGGGTTACCATCAAATACGAATGAGGGGATCAGATGTGGAAAAGACAGCTTTCAGATGTCATTATGGACATTTTGAATTCTTAGTCATGCCATTTGGGTTGACTAACGCTCCGGCCACCTTTCAGTCTTGCATGAACCGTGTCTTTCAGAATCAGTTACGAAGGTTTGTGCTGATATTTTTTGATGATATTCTGATCTACAGCAAGACTTGGGAGGATCACCTCAAGCACTTGGAGGATGTGCTTAGTATCATGGAATCTGAGAGCTTATTTGCCAAAGCTTCCAAATGTGAATTTGGAATGGTGGAGTTACTGTACCTTGGCCACATAATCAGTGCTGAGGGAGTAAAGGTGGATCCGGGAAAAATCAAAGTAGTAGTTGATTGGCCACCTCCTGAGAGCTTGACCCAGTTGAAAGGTTTTCTGGGTCTTTGTGGATTTTATCGGAGATTCGTAAAGGGGTATTCACAGAATGCTGCTCCCCTTACTGATCTCACCAAAAAGGGAGCCTTTGCTTGGTCAGAAAAGGCTCAAATTGTGTTTGATAAATTCAAGAAGATCATGAGTTCGTGTCCAGTCTTGGCTATCCGGGATTTCTCCAAGCCATTCGAGCTGCAATGTGATGCTTCAGGTGAAGGAGCGGGGGCTGTCTTGATGCAAGACAAACACCCTATCGTGTTTGAAAGTAGAAAGTTACGGGGTGTGGAGAGGACATACTCAATCTATGATAAAGAAATGGTTGCTATTATGCATGCATTAGCCAAGTTCAGGCAGTACTTGGTGGGGAATAAATTCGTAGTTAAGACCGACCACAATAGCCTCAAGCATTTTATGCATCAGAAGGATTTAAATGAGAGGCAACAGAAATGGGTGAGTAAGCTTCAAGCTTACGATTTTGACATTGAATATGTCAAAGGAAAAAATAATGTCGTGGCCGATGCTCTCTCCAGAAGGCCTCATCTGAGCTCATTGTGTGAGCTTACTGCAGATTGGAGGGACATGTTGCTTGCTGATTATGCCAAAAATCAGTTTGCAACCAGCATTCTGGAAGGTACTTTCCATGATGAAAAGTACCAGGTGGTTGAGAGATTGATTCATTATAAGGGAAGAATCTTTCTGGTGGCTGATTCTAAGCTCAAGAAGAAGATTCTTTTGAATTTTCATGACATTCCAGTTGCTGGTCACCAAGGTTTTTTCAAGACCTATAGGCAGATCCGAGAAAGGTTTTCTTGGAAAGGTTTGAAGAGAGAGGTTCAACGCTACATTCAGGAATGTCCTGTTTGTCAAGCAAATAAAAATGAGCATACATTGCCAGCCGGTTTGCTGCAACCACTTCCAATTCCCAATCAAAAATGGGAAAGCATTTCAATGGATTTCATCACTGGGTTGCCCAAGGCCCAAGGGAAGGATTGCATCTACGTGGTAGTTGACAGATTAACCAAGTTTGCTCATTTCTTTGCCATTACCAACACTTTTTCTGCAACCCAAGTTGCAGATTTGTTTTTTCGAGAAGTGTTTAGGCTTCATGGGTTGCCAAAGAATATTATAAGTGATAGGGACAGCAAGTTCCTAAGTACCTTTTGGCAAGAAGTTTTCAGAATGAGTGGTACTGTGCTCACTCCAAGCACGAGTTATCACCCCCAAACTGATGGGCAGACAGAAGTGGTGAACAAGTGGTTGGAAGGCTACTTGAGAAATTATGTGTCAGAACAGCAGAAAGCTTGGGTTAAGTGGCTGCATATAGGCGAGTACTGCTACAACTCTACCTTTCATATGTCAATCAAGATGTCACCTTTCTTGGCACTTTACGGATATGAAGCACCCAGTTTTGCAGACTTGGTGTTTGGTGACAGCAAAGCACCTTTAGCCAAGGATTTGTTGCAGCATAGTCAAGACATAATGAGATCCTTGAAGGATAATTTGCAGATTGCACAAAATCAGCAGAAGTTGTATGCTGATCAGAGGCGTGTTGAGCGTTCGTTTGAGGTTGGGGATATGGTCTATCTTCGTTTACAACCTTATAGACAGTCTACTCTCAAGAAGAGTGGAGCTGAGAAGCTCAAACCTCGCTTCTATGGGCCATTTAGGGTCATCAGAAAGGTTGGGGCAGTAGCTTATGAATTAGAGCTACCTTCAGATAGCAGAGTGCATAATGTCTTCCACGTGTCCCGCCTCAAGAAGGCACTTGGACAAAATGTGGTTGCTTCTTCACAGTTGCCACCGTTGGATGAAGAAGGACAGTTGGTTCTAGTTCCCGAGGAGATACTTGATGTCAGAGAACGTTCCTTGAGGAATAGAACTATCAGAGAATGTTTGGTAAAGTGGAAGAACCTGCCTATGGAGGATGCCACTTGGGAAAGTGATGAGATATTGCAGCATCCTAGTTTGCGATTGCTTGAGGACAAGCAATCTTGGGGAGGGCGGACTGTAATGTCCCCTTCTCAAACTTGATCGTGCATATGACCGTTGGCCTTTTTTTTGGAAACCCGAAGGCTAGTCGGAAGGTTATATTAGGGTTTCCTATTTTTGAGGAGGTCTTGGCTCTGAGATGGTGGATTCAATGGCGGATTCCTTCTGGGTTTTCAGAGGGCTTCGCAGCAGTATGTTCATTTCGGCATTCAGAGCATTTTCTGGAATTTACTATTTTTAGTAAATTCTATTTTTGGCAGTATACAGGTTGGTCTCAGGTAGTTGACTTTCCCCTTCAGTTGTCTCAAGTGGCGTATTCAGTTTCGGGCTTCAGAATGCAGTTTTGGAGAGTTGAACTCATTTCACTTAAAAATAACATTATAATTTAAATGTTATTTTATCACCTTGGCCTAGTCAAATAACTTAAGGTTATTTTAAAGGTGGACTTGAAGGGTGGCGCCATCATTGAGGTTATATTAAAATTATATTGAATTTATCAAGTCAAAACTAAGCCTTAAGGAGGACGCATTTATTTAAGTGAGAAATTTAATGAAGTCAAAATTAAAGATGCTTGGAAAAGGATGCCATTTCTTGGGATTAGGGTTTTGACTTTGGAAAAGAAGTTAGGGTTTCCAGGAAGGTCCACAGAAGCTTATAAAAGACAGCCTTGGGTTCTCATTTGAGGATCTTATGTTTTATAATATTGTTATGCTGCCGGAATGGCTTTGGGATTGCTTTGAGGAATGAATGCCTCCTAGCTTGGCTCTTCTTCTTGCTTGAAAGATAGCAACTAGTTGAGAGATAGTTTGTAATAGGTTTATCTTGCATTTCAGTTGAGTATCTTGCATTTTTGGAGTTCTAGATTTGCATTTCAGTCTCATTTTGAAGTTGCTGAAGTCAAGCTGAATCTGTAGTTTCACTCATAAATCTGAAAATAAAAATACAGTCGTTCTGGGTATTGATTCATTGAGTTTCCTTGATAGGGGCGACCCTTCTTGCAAAGATTCAGATTTTAATATTGAGTGTTTATTTTTTAAAAGCAAAATCGCTTCTCTCTATTGGCCGCACCATTCTGGTCTGCCTGGCAAATGTTTAGAAAAAAGAATACTTCGATTTGTTAGCTGTTTCTTGGTCTAGTCCTCATTGCCATCATTATAGCTTTCGTTTGCATCAGGTCTCATGTCATTCTGGCAAGTATTGAGTGAGTTGTGAGCATTTTAGTGGATTCTAGGGTTGCTGGTTATGCATATTACGTTGCTGTTTTGTTATATCAGTCTTGAGTAATCTGTATTTTGGTGAAGAGTTGTATCTGGAAGGTCATAATTAACCTTGGAATGATCATATCTATTATTGCAGCAGTGGAGAGCTTCTAATCTTGTTTATTGCAGGCATCTTCTGATATTTTGTAAGCTGAACAGTAGTACTGTCAGCATTTCTCTTAATCTTACTTTACATTCTGAAGCTGCATTGTATTTTTGTATATCTCCGCCATATGGTCGCCTCATTTCCACTCTGGAATTGGGTAGCACATACTTGGTGTTGAGTTTACTTTCAGCATAGTTAGCATCTCCGTCATATGGTAGCTCCCATTCCATCTTGGTTTGGAAAGCACATTCTTGACGTTGAGTTCCTTTCTGTATTTAGAGAAGAAGATCCTCTGACCATATGCTCTCCATCATCGGCGCCATCCTTGGTTAGAGTTGCTTTTTGCATAAGCAGTTTAATTCAGATCCTCTGACCAATGCTCACACCTTGCCCACATCGGGATCCTGGTGTACATTCTGGTTAGAGTTGCTTTCTGCACGTTTTGGTTTATCTTCTAACCTTAACGAGTGCATTGTTTGAAATCTGTTAATTGAAAAATCAAAAAAAAAAAAATTGGTTTGGAATATTTCAGGGATGCAGAGGCCACTAGTATTGGTGATGTTTTAGCAACATTTCCTAGATCTTCTTGTATTACTAGTACGAGAACATTTCCAGTCACATTTGTGGTGACCAAGGATTTTGTTCCCATAAACATAGAGAAGGTCTCAGGTACTTTAAAATGTTTTAATTATTATTATATATAATCCAATTGAAATTTACTTATTGATCACTCTTTTTAGACTAATGATCCCATGATCATTTTGCAGGAAATGATGTTTTTTATAAACATCTAAGTGATATTACATTGGAGCTCTTCAGGCCCACCATATGTACACGGTGGAATGCCCAAAATCAAGATTTAAAAGATGAGCTCATTAACCGTTTAGTTGTGTTATTCGGTGATAAAACATTCAACCGAACTAAGGTCCTTAAGAAAGTTCGTACCTATCTAAAGCATGTGAGGGACCAATATAGGTCACATTTAGAGAAGAAAAAAAAGTACGAGTGTCCCCCCATGATTCCAGAGAGGGAGTGGAAGGACTTGGTGTCGGATGGAAAGGAGAAGGCTAAAAAGAAAAAAAGAAAGACACCATTGGGCCAAGGAAGGTATGTGATACTATCAAAAATGTAATTATATACTGATTACTCTTTCTTTTTATATAATCTAACGTATTTGAAATTTTTCATAGGCTTCTCGACACATTGAAGTCAACAAAGGCAAGACTAAAAAAACATGGGCAACACAAACTTGGTTCTGGTGGTTATATGAAATTAGATGCACAAATTTTAAGTATCAATAAATGAAATATTGCATCCAAATAATAAATTGCAAACAATTTTGGTTTTATCACACCATAGAAGTAAAATTCATGATCTTATGCAAAAATGCAAGGCTCTGAATTCAACAGAGTGCCCACAGAAGAGGACCTGAAGATTGCCTTCTAGCAAGGCTATGGAGCCCTGGTTGAAAAACTAAGAGTCTCGATTGGGAAAACACAATCTTCCACTGCATCCGACACACAACTGGTAAATAAACTCAATAAAGTTTATTTAAAATTTAATACTTGTGCAATCTATTCAATATTAATTTCCACCATAAAGTAATTATGTGCCTATTTGTTTTAAACAAACAAGCAATGATAATACTGCATATGACATTGGAATGAAGCCTGGTGAGGGTGGAGCACAACCTACAGATGAAGGTCATAGTGTGGATCCCGGCACTGGATGTATTCATGTGCTATACAAAACACAGTATGGATTAATATAATTAAACATCTTTAATTTCATTTGGTGTATTAATTAATGTAACTTTTTATGTTTCAACTTTAGAGCATATAGAGCGTGATCAACATGTTGAGCATGATCAGGCTAGACAAGATTAGGAACATGATGTGGCCCCATCAGGTAAAGAGGACCACTCTAATGTTCTTTTAAACATATTTAATTGCAATTGGTGTATTAATTAATGTAACCTTTCATGTTTCAACTCCATATCAGGATTTAGAGGGTGTTCAACATGTTGAGCATGAGGCTATAAGACAAGATCAGGAACATGATGTGGCCCCATCAGGTAAAGAACACCACTCTAATGTTCTTTTAATTAATGAAATACTTGTAACAATAATAAAACATATCAATTTAACATTTCTTTGCTATTGCAGTTGACCCCCCTTGCAATGGCGTCCACATCGTGAGTACACGACTAGGCATATATTAGGATCACAAGTAGAGCTCAGAACAACTGAAGGGGGGACATATGATTTAGAAAACGATAGTCCACTTTAGTTTTTTTAGCTACAAAAAAGAAACCAAAAAAAAGTGATTGTAATCATATTATGACAACCATATTTTTGATAATATGTAAAAACTGAAAGAATGAATGTTATATGTTAATGAATGAATGTGAATATGTTAATGAATGAATGTTATATGCTAATGAATGAATGTTATGTGTTATTAATGGATGAATGAATGAATGTGAATATGTTAATGAATGAATGTTATATGTTAATGAATGTGTTGGTTGTTTTTACTGTAACCAGGTTGATCTTCTAATCTACCTATAGAATTTCCAATTCCAATCAAGGGAAGCTCAAAGGACCTAGACCAACTAATGAGGATTTTAAAGACCTCCTAAACTTTGGGCTCTACAAGACCCAAGAGGGCGATCCCTTAATGTTTTTACAACTTCTGCACCATTATCATAAACAACATTAACAATAACAGATAATCTCACTTAATAGCTCAATAGAACGGGATAATACTGAATAGAATTGGTTATTCATCAATAATATCAACCATTTGGAGTGTGAGATAGTCACAACAATACTTTAGAGTAAAATATATTCATTGATTTTCAATTTGTAGTAAGCTCCAGGTGAACATAAATAGGTACAACTTAGATTAGAGCCTTATATCCATTGGAGGAGTCAAATTCACAAACATCTAAGAGTTCATGACATATTCAACACACAACATATAAGATATTTGATAAAACTGCCTTACAATATCACCAATATGTATCCTAACTCAATACTACTTATCAAATCCTTGTATAGAACATATCAACCTATAGTCCCATTTAAGCATTTTAATTAATTCTTTGAATTAAAGGTAAAACAAGAATTGCACACACCACAACAATGAGATGAACAAAATAACCCTTGATCATTTTATTCAAAATTCAGATATGCTTCTACACTGGAGAGACATGAGCTCAAATTAATCAATTTAGTTCAAATGCCAGTACTATCATAAAACATTAAATCTCCATGAATTCAAAACCTACAACAAAATGACTCAAAACGTAACTTGAATTTTCTCTATAACTATAAGACTTTACAATTGCTCTGCAACTTCACCTAGACTCGACCAAAACTTTCTAACTTGCTAACTCGTACTTCTGGCCTTGAAATCCTTCTTATAGAAAGCACACATGTCACCAGCCACTTGGACCACCTTGTTACATTTCAAAATTTTCTTACAACAACAACCTCCATCGGAGAATCTTCTTGTTCATTCCCATCTTTCCCGTTGAGAATGGTTTGATGCAGCAATAAATCTTCAAGAATTCCGCGCTTAAATTGTCATAAAAAGCAATCTGGAATTTGTTGTAACTGTAACAACTAATTAGTTAACTGTTAGCAGCCTACTCCTGCTTCACTCCTCCTCAGTTAAATATATATTGAACCACTACTAGTACTCTTCATCACTTGGCCAATTAAAATTGATTACCTCATTTACTTTGATACTATAAGGCGTATATTTAACTACCACTTGGTTTGCCTCTCATTCAAAAGACTCAAGGAATGAGTTGGTGCTGATAATTTTATCCATGCAGCTCACTAATAAATCAAAATCTGAGTCATCACAAATTAAATTAATTTGAGCATTGATGACCTCATTAGCCCGATCTTGCCATTGTTCAAGTGACCTAATATTACCCTGCTCATCAATTATGTCAGGCAGTAGTGTGTCACTCCAATCAACAAAATTCTTTACCAATTCTTTGATCTTCCTTCTCAAGTCATTTGGTAAGGCTTGAAAACCTTGCAATGATTTAACCAAAACTTGAGTAGGTCTTAATGGCAGTGGCTTATTATTTACATCAAACCTTGAGGCCATATACATTACATCTAAATCATTGGCCCTAGGGATCCACTTCTCAATTAATGGTATTGCTACCTCCTGATCCCTGTCAATGTTCTTTATTGCACCCAATAATAAAGAATAAGAAGAATATACAACTGATAATCTATCATCAACCTTCTCATTTAAATGCCACAAGACAATAATAACAATCTTCTTTTTCCTTGAAAATATCCCCTCCTCACTCACCTTCAGAGATGCCTGTAGCTCTGGAACTTTTTGCATCAATTGCTTCTTTGTTGGATCAACAAAGCATTCTAACTCTTCCTCAATTGGTTCCAATGTAGGGCTGAGGGAAGGAGTCTGACTAGGAGATCTCGGTGTAGAGATAATGGGGGAAGCAGGAGGCAATGATCCTGATGTGGAAGGCAATGATTTAATCCCTGGAGCAACTGATGTTTCCCCAATCTATTTGTATTTTAACCTGTCCACCTCTATTTGTAGCTCAATATTCCTTTGCTACACCTTATTATATTCTCCAATCATAAAATTCTATTTTTCCATGAGGCTCCTTTTTTCAGCTTCCTCTCTCTTTGCAGTCTTTTGTGCCAATTTGGCCACATTCACAGTTAAATTTGTGGCCTCTGTGGTTGAGGTCTCTGAAGCTCTTTTTATTATTAACCCCCCTCTCAAATTTGGGTTAATATCAGTAATATTTGGCTTTCTTCCTTGGGGGTCCAAATCCCATATTGCCAAGGTCTCATATTCCTCACTAAAGGAAAAGTCTTGCAATGCTGCCTTGACTTCTTCATAATCTAGAGGGGATGCTTGGACTTCAAAATAGTATTGAAAGCTACTGCATCAGCAATATCCCACTCAGGTAGAATCAAGACACCAACTTGATTGACTAAATTTCTGCCTTCCTCTAGAGTGATGTTCTTGAACTCATTGATTACCTCAGCCTTTACCTCATCATCAGTATCCTGATCTGACCTATCAGGCCTTAGTTCTCTTCTCTTCTTACACTTCTGATATTCTTCCAACTTCATTTTCCATACCAGTTGCAAGAAGACTAGTGTTTTTACAAAGGCATCATCATCCAAAAATTATTTACGAACCTCCATTCTTGCATCCTGCACACATTTACCTTTCATATCAAGGTCTGATAAAATCAACTCAACTGGTCTTGAAGGGGAAAGCATTCCCATTTGCATATCTTGACCGCTAACAATAATCTCATCCACCAAGTCCTCTTGGGACTGCTCAATCTTTCGCCTCTTGGGGCTTGGCACTGATGGTGGTGGTGAGGGAATTCTCTAAGGTGATGACTCCAGATAGATTATTTTTATTGCCCTAGGTGCTTTGAGATGTGGACCTGGTTGTTCATGCAATTCCATTATTTGATTTCCCTTTCTATCTTCTTCTTCTTCATCACTGTTGTCATCCCTTTTCCTCCTGTAAATAGGCCTATCATCTGGAGGTTGATAGGTTGGCCTCTCTTCAAGTGGTCTTGCAGCTTGTTCCTGTATGCCAAGTCTAACTCTAGATTTATTTTCTTGGTCATCAAAATACTCATGATTTCTTTGAAATTCTCCATCAAAAAATCAATCTTTTTGTGATAGGGGCTAAATTCCATCAATGGATCATACTTTGGATCCATCTTGTGTATAATGGCCAATAGATTATCATAAGCTACCCATTTCTCTTTGTTCAAATCTTGCTTATTCAAATCAAATTCATTTCTGACTAGGTCCTCAGAGAAATTGAACTCATGATCAAATTTGGCACCTTTTATTCTTTTCCTAAACAGAGCAAAGAAACCCTCAGGATCATGTTGCCTCTTAGGACCAAAACTCAAATGGTATACTTCAAAAAAATTTCCAAAATGAACCCATCCTCCCTTTGAAATTACAAAATCAGAAACCACCATATAGTCTGGGTAAAAGGTCCCCTTACCCTTTCCTGTAAGGTTATCTTCATGAATACATCCAATTTGCCATATAACTTCAACAAATCCAAATCTTGGTGGCACATTATAAGGCAATATATGTGGGGTCCCCTGAAAACCATATACCCTCAAAACAGTGCTGACTGGGTATGGGATAATGTCAGTCCGATTGTGGCAAATCTTCAAATCCAGCCTCCTCTCCTTTGGCCTAAGAAAATCATGCAACTCCTCAAGAACCCTGGGAAAATTTACCATCAATCTGGCTCTCAGTCTTGATGCAAAGAAATTGTCAAATTGTACATAATTGGCATTCTCCCTATTGTATGAAAGGTCAACAGTCCACACTTGTACTGGCAGCCTTTCTCCATTGACAAATTGCTTCAATCTCATATTTTCAGAGAAAAAAATCAGCATTCTTAAATAAAAACATGTACATTAACATATAATACTAGTAAAAGGGGATTCCTGCATCATTCTGCTATAATTTCAACAACCCTTCATGATTGTTTCAGCCAAGAAGGAAGAAAAATCATAGACTATAGAGAAATTGGGGTGTTGTATCTGCACCCCCATGAACATATAAGCTATAGGCTTCACTGTATTAGGGATAAAACCCAAAATATGACATAATGAATAAAAAGTGGCCAAGAAGTGTTTGGAAAAACAATCCAATCTGAAAGGCTCCTAGTCACTAGGGCTAATATGAACAATTGAACTTCCTGCCCTAGTCAAATGAGGAGGGAGCATCTTAGCTCTAAAAAGGGGTTTCATCTTCCCATACTCCTGTTTCATTCCTTCAAGATCAATAGGGACCAAGAATACACAGGGCTCACTCAAATCAAAAACCCGACGAAACTCCTCTCTGTTAATACTTAACAAAACCTTTCCATCATTATCCCTAACCACCTGTGTGATAGGATCATATCTTGTGGCCACTGCCTTGAGCAAATCCATATCAGGGAACACATTTGGAACTATTAATTTCCCCATATCATACATCCAACCATTTGAAAAAGGATGGGGTAAATTTTTCTATCCAAACTATAGTCTGAACATCTCCAAACCTTTAAGGGGAACCCTAGCATTGGCTATATTAAAAAAATTATACACTAATCCCTCCCTTAGGGTTTTTCCTCGCATTAAAGTCAACCCCTTTTTCCTATCATTTGTTGACAACGATAATTGATCTAGGAAATCATCATACAGGTTTCTATTCAAATAGTCAATTTGGTCAGAATGATGTTTTGATGGTGCCATCCCGAGCAAACTAGGGCTTCCTTGTATTTCAGACCTTAAACAAACGAGGGCTTTACGAAACTATGAAATCACAAAACAAATACTTTGCAATTTCCCACAATTTAGCTCACCTATAACCCTAAAACAATTTTCAAGAAGGCTTTCCAACAACCATACAACAAATTCCCCCAAATTCAGATTATAATTTGACCAGGAGATGCAAAATTCAACTTATGGCTTTGTGCTTGCAAAAACCCTAATTCTTAACTGCAATAGCTCGTGAATTCATCCCCAGCTTTAAGACTGCCCTGCGAAACTGCTTGAATGCTTTGTGATACAATAGAACAGGAAAATAGTCACTTTATTTCAATCAAATCATACCAGAAAATGTCTCATCTGCCATTAAAGCTCACTTGCACACTACACCAATGGCTCCAATCACATTTGATTTAAGTTCAAATATTACCCATTGATCTTTCACTTTGGTTGGATCATCAAACAACCATCTTTAAAACAATCTAACATGACCTCCACCATGGCAAATGGCCCACCACCTTTTGTGCCGCTAAGGAAATCCACATGGCGCTCGCTCGTGATATCGCAATCAGTAAAAACCTTGCAACTTTCGATCACGTGATGGCGGGCAACCGTGGATCTCAATCATCGATGATCCTACTCGTTCAAAACAACTGCCAACTCTGTCGTTAAACATCGAGAACCTTTCCTTCCAAGATTAAAACATCTCCGTCCATTTGAAACACGTGCATCTTATAACTGCTTTAGTAACTCGCCAACCACCAAATAATGTATCAAATTCGGATTAATGTATTAAATTATTCCTATCATTCCTTCAGCTTCACCAAATGTGACACATGGCACTCGCTCGTGATATCACGATCAACCAAAATTGTGTGGTGGGGTCATCACGGGATTGTGGGGAACGACTGAGATAAAACAACGATTCATCAACGGTCATGAAAATTTATCCCTTTGCAAAATATAAAATATTTGTTAAAACAAGAGGGTGCATTACTAGGTTGATGACAAATGATGACATAAGTTGTTTTTAAAAGAGGAAGTGTGGGGCCATCCTAGACTTAGGAAAGAATAAATTCTAGCGAAAGAAATAAAATGGCGGATCAAAAGGCGGCCAAATCTAGACGAATCAATGGGGCTCAAGTTGTTTATAAAAGCCCTCCTCCAAAAAGTAACGACCAAATATATCCCAACCATGGTATAAGATAAGACACTAGGGTTTTGCATAAATACATGAGAACAAATGTAAAACCCCAACCTTAGGCTTTTCTCAAACATCATGTAGAACTAGAAACATAGGCATGATCAAATTGAGCTTATAGAATAGAAAATGAAGTTCCATCAGTGGCTCCAGTTGGGGACATTCATTCCATTGGAATGAAGCGAGATCTCATAATCTTAGGTTGAGCAGACCAATTGCAAAGACGACCAAAAGGGGTTGTTCGGACAAAACAACCCAGTAGGAAAGAAACCTACCACTAACATATTTACAAACCTAAACTACTGTTCATGGAAAAACATACTTCAAGTGAAGTACAACTTCAAGAACTATCCATGAACTGGCAATTCAAGAATATCCCTTGTCATCTCTTAGAGGAAGTATGAATCTTCACCCCACTTACTATTGATCAGAAATGGAGCCAACTAGATTGCATCAAATTTTCCATGTTTTACCTTATCTTCTAATTTGGCATTCCACATTAGGACCAAATCTCCATCTTGGAAGCTCCTTGCAGTTGCCTTTTTGTCATACAAGTTATTTACTTGCAACTGTAATTTTGCATTTTTTATTTGAGCCTCCTTGTTTCATCCAATTCTAGAGAGCTTCTACTCTCAATTGCATTTCATCATCAATTTCATTGTCATATGTCTGAACAAACTTATACATCTCCATCAGATTGTTTTGAGGCAACCTTGAATTTATCCCATAGACCAAGTCAAATGGGGCACAACCTATTGATTTCTTCACACTTACCCTATCTGCCCAGAATGCTAATCTCAACTTAGAATTCCATACCTTCTTATTTTTATCTAGGATTCTCTTAATGATTTTTATCAGGATTTTATTGCTTGATTCCGCTTGTCCATTTCCCTGTGAGTGATATGGTGATGAGTAAGAAATTTGGATCCCATGCTTCTCACAAAATTCTATGTATTCCTTAGATTTGAAACACATTGCATTATCTAAAAAAATCCTTTTTGGACATCCAAACCTAGTCAATATATTGCTCATTAGGAAGTCAATTACCACTTTACTAGTTTCTCTTTTTGTTGGAATTGCTTCCACCCACTTGGTAAAATAATTGGTGGCCACCAATATCCATGAGTGGCCTCCACTAGATTTACATGTTATCTCTCCCACAAAATCAATACCCCATTGTTGAAATGGAGATTGTATTGCAACTGGTTTTAGAGGCAAGTTACCAAAGAATTTTAACTTACCAGAGAAACGCTGACAAGCATCACATGTCTTTACTAATTGGTGTGCATCTTTAAAAATAGTAGGCCACCAAAATCCAACCCTCATTGCCTTATGTGCAGTTTTTTTGGCCATGTAATGCCCTCCACAAACTCCACTGTGCATCTCAATTAGAAGTTCTTGTGCTTGATTTTGATCTACACACTTTAGCATGAAACCTTCTCCATTTCTCCACCAAAGCTTAACAACTATAATAACATACTTGATATCATGTAATTTCAATATCCTTTTTTCATTTTCACTTAAGTTGTCAGGACATTTCATCTTTTGCTAATAATAAATCACACCTTTATACCATTTAGAATGTTCCATATCACATATGTGTGATCTATTCTCCTCTTTCTGCAAATTTATCTGATTTTCTTCTAGATTACTTTGGGCCATAAGCTTGGCCAATCCTTGTCCTCTTACCAGCTTAGTAATCCAGATCTCAATATTGAATTCTTGGATCCTATTGATTCATCTACACCGTCTTCCTGATACTTCCTTCTGTGTGAACATATCTTTGACAACAACACTAGGTACATATGCAACCACAATAGCTCCAATCAAATAAGGCCTAAAGGCTTTTACTGCCTTTACCAATGCATATGCCTGTTTTTCATTTATATCATACTTAAGTTCCGCATCTTGTAAAGATTTACTGAAAAAGGTTGTAGGTTGTTCAAAACCTTCTACATTCTTTTGCAATAGCACAATTGCAATTGTGTGGAAAGAAGCAAATGAAAAGATCTATAAGGGTTCAAAAAAATTAGGGGTTTTCAATACAGTAGCCTCCTTTATTGCTTGCTTAATGGCCTGGAAGGTCTATATAGACTCCTCTCCCCATTCAACCTTAGCTCCCTTCTTAAGCATCTTGGAAATTGGGCGAACTGTCTCAGCAAAAATTGTCACAAACCTCCTTAGGAAGTTTATTTTTCCAAAGAAATATTGTATACCTTTGGCATTGTGGGGTTGTGAGATTTTTTCTATTGCAATTGCCCTCTCTGGATCAATTTTGACTCCATCCTTGGAAACAATATGTCCCAACAATTTTCCCTCTCTTACCCCAAATGCACATTTCTTCGGATTCAAAGAGATACCATACTCCAATGCTCTACTAAATACCTTCTCCAGATGCTCACAATGATCCTCTTCCTTCTTGGAGTATGCTGTCAAGTCATCTTGGTATATCACCAAAAATAAGTTAACGAAATCTGAAAATGCCACATCCATGGCTCTTTGAAAAGTAGCCCTTGCATTTGTTAGACCAAAAGGAATCCTCACATAAACATATGTTCCCCAGGGTGTAGTGAACACTGTCTTATATTGCTCAGACCCCTTGACCATGAATTGGTTGTAACCAGAGAACCCATCCATCATAGAAATTAATTCACATCCTGTCACCCTTTGCAACATGGCTTCCATATTTGGTAATGGATAGTTGTCTTTTAATGAAGACACATTCAAATTTTTGAAGTCTACACATAACCCGATGTCTCCATTTTTCTATCTTACTGGTACCAATTTTGACACCCAAGATGAATGTCTGATTGGTTTGATGATCTTGGCATCCCTTAGCTTCATTAACTCTTCTTACATTTTGGGGGATAATGTAGGATTAATAGGCCTTTGTTTTTGCCTAAATGGCTTAGCACCATCACTCAAGGGAATCTCATGTTGGAACAAATCCTCCTTGTATTACTTAAGATCATCATAGGACAATGCAAACACATGTCTAAACTTCCTCAATAAATCAATTAGCATCCTTCTCACCTTTGGTGACAATTTCTTTCCAATATATACCTTTTTTGGTGACACTTTTTGTTCCAAGATTTATCTCTTCCAAGTCATCAAGATGTGAAGCAGTATGATTAGCCTTTGTCTTATCTTGATTGTCAAATACTCTTTCTAATACAACTAAACCCTTAGGAATTGTATTTGTTTTTAACTGAATTACCTCATTTCCAAACACAGTATCTTTACCATCAATTATTTCTACAAAAGCTCCAAAGTCAATTTCTTGACTTTCATATTCATCCACACAATTCAAGAATCTTAATATGTCATCATCATTATCAAAAACTTGCCAATTTTTAATATTATCAGGAACTGATGGCCTGGTTTGCACTTCAACCTTTGATATCCCAGCAAAGGTTATATCATCTGGTTTTAATGCAATATTCGGTAATAAATCTACCACTTTGTTGTGGCCTCTCTCCATCCAACCTATGCCAAATGCATCAAAGTTCTCCAACTCATCCTAAACAACATTCCTATACTATTTCAACCTCTTATTCTTTGATACATACCTAGCTCTAACTTGGGAAACCACAAGTTCAAAATCTCCAATTACCTTGAGCTTCTTAATCCCATTTTTTTCAGCTAATCTTAACCCCAATAACAAGGCCTCATACTCCGCCAAATTATTGGTGCAATCAAATGACAGAGTGAAAGAGAACCTGAATGTCTTTCCACTCGATGACCGTAAAAAAACACTTGCACCAGATCCTTCTTTTGAACTTGCACAATCAAAGTACATAGTCCACAAGTCATCACACTCTGACAATTGTTTTACTTTTATATCGATCGGTGCAATGGGCTTATCACAATTGCTAGGGAATTCCTCAATTCTGAACTCATTTATGCCATTGTCAATAAAACATGTCATATATTCAGTTGGATCATGCTCAATCATATGGGGAACTTTTGATTCTCTCTCAATCTTGACATTCTTTCCATCAATGGAGAAAGTAGCAAATGACAAGTCACACTGCATGTTACCCCCCATTGATGCACACCACTTTCTTGACAATAGCATCCCAAAATGTGGTGGGATGTTTGCAACTAGTACAATCATGGCTAAGTCCTTCTTGGGATACTGATTCAATTTATAAGGTAATTCTCCGATAGTCCCAATAACTAGCACTTCCCTTGAATCCATTGCATAGCATTTACCTTGAGTAGTATCCACTGTCAGGCCCATTGCCTCCATGATCTTGACTGGCATAACATTATTTGATGCCCCTGAATCTGTCATACAATTCCTTAAAGTCTTCCCATTTATAACAACACTTAAGAAAAAGGGGTTTATGTTTTCAAGGCACATATTAATATAATTCCCTAAATATACAGGGGGAATTTGTGACAGAATTCCCTCCACTTCTTTCTCTTTTCTTTCTCCTTTATCCTTTGCTTCTTTACAACTACCTTGTTCAACCCTATTAACAACAACACCTATGATCAAGGCTATTGTATTTTCCTTATGTTCATCTATTCTCATCATTTCTAGCAAAGGCACAATAACTTTAACTTGAGAAAGCACTTGAAACATATCTATGGGCGTATATTTTGGCAAATCAGACACCATACCTTCATCATTTTCCCTTTTCTCGTTTTGCTTGCTTCCCTCAAGATTCTTCTGCCTCCTATCCTTTAAAGCAGGTTCAACAAACTTTGTAATTACTTTAGTTCTCACCAATGATGAAGCTATATCTTCTTGACGCTTTGGAGTTTCATTATTTTTCACCCAAATCTTATCACTTTTAACCTCTTTAACTTTGACAACATCTTTCTTGTTATCAACTTTAACACCTTAATTTTTGTCCCTTTGTTCTTTAATAAATAAGCTAGCAGGTTTACCCTGTTCACCACCCACAGTTCTGTTTCTCAACTGAAGTGAGCTTCTCATTTGAGCAACCATTTCCTTAGTCAAACTTTCAATCTCTTCTTTTGATGGTCTCCTTAGGGATACTGAATCTTCATCCTATTCCATATTGCAAGCATTATGGTCAAAATCACCTTGCTCATCAGAGAAAACCTATTGATGGGATATCTCACTTCTTTGCCTCTGATTATCCACATCAACTCCTTGTGATTCATCATCAGAGGAACACTCTACCTCATCAATGTATGATCTAGCCATACAAACATCCACATCACCCTGCCCACTTACAGGAGTCTGCTCATGAGTATCCTGCTTTCTCCCTTTAGCAACAAGCAACTGAGCAATACCACAGTAATTTTGATCATGTGGATGTTCACACACCTCACACCATGGCCTATCTTGTACTAGATTTACTGAATGCTTCTATAAGGGGTTTGGTGTATGTTTATCATGTTTGGGCAAGATTGGTTTCCAATCTTTCCAATTTGTATTATAAGGGTAATTTTGCAACCTAGGCAGTCTTTCATTCTTATTATACTGTTGCTTTTCATTTCCTATACCATTTTCTTGTTTGGAAACAATATATTTTATGTCTTTCAAAGTGCTCAAGACCTTATCCCATTTTTCATCATCCTTAGGCTTTGAAGTAGAAACCATCTCCACTTTATCTCTAGGACTTTTCAAAAGTGTAGGCACCTCTCTCCTACCATATTTCCTAGAAGCTTTCCTATTACTCTCAATGTTTATAGCCACCCTAAAAGCATCCCTCATAGTCCGAGGGTCTTTATCTCTGAGGAGATATGCCATTTTAGCATCAAAAGCATTGAAATATGTTGTTAGATAAACATTCTCATCAAGCCTCAAAACCTGGAACAACTTATACATTACTTTTTGAAATCTTAGATTAAACTTTGTCACAAGTTCGTTTAGTGACTTCTTGATGTTGCTGAACTTATTTAGCATAAAACTGACATTGTTTTTATCACTGTACTGTTCCTTGAAACATTTTTCAAATTCATCCCATGAACCAATACTAGCATTAGGTAAACCTCTGTACCAATCCCTCGCATCTTCTACCAGAGATTGTACAAACAATTTCACTACAACATCTTCATGCTCCACCTCATAATCATTTAGCATATCCATAAAGCATTTTAAGTGTTCCTCTCCTGTCACAACATTATTGCCAGCAAACTTACTCATCTTCTCTCTCAAATCATCAAGGATGGGATTTGGATAACCTGGAATACCATCAAAGTATAATTACCTATATCTTTCTAGTTGTATAAGTCTTCTTTGAAATAATCCTTCAATCTTCTGAGAGTCAACACCAGATCCTAAATTTTGTACCCTAGGGCCATCCTGATTTAGATTTACAAACTTAGTAGCATGGGTTCTCGGGCCAAATTTTTTTGTATTGGTATCCAGATTTATCTTAGGACCAGATCTCGAGGCATCTTGGTGACTTGATGAGGTTGCAACTTGTGTAGCCTCATCCATGCTTGACATATTTAGGAAACCTATTTTTCTTTTCATTTTTGCATTTGCAGCCTCAATTTTTGTCCTCTCCAATTCCTCAACAAGAGCCTCACCCTCCCTTCTAACCTTTTCTAAGGAAGTTTCAGCTTGTAATGGTACATGTGGTGGTAGGTCTCATTTAGGAGGGTGGGAAGTCACCTTATCACTTATTTTAATCCCCTCAGTCTTTTGTTTTCCCTTGTCTAAAACGGGTTTGGGATTTGGATCACTTGGTTGAGGCTTGACAGGGTCTGATGGTTTTGGGTTTGAGGGTTTTGATTGGGTATCAACTTGACCTATAGGACCTACCCTAGACGCAGGCTTTATCTCCTTATCAAAAAATTCACGTACAATAGGGCCCTCAACATTTGGCTCAAGTTTTTCTTGGTTCAGGGATTTCATTGTTGCCAACTGTCTAATCAACCTATCTCTTTCAATTATAGCATGCATCAGTTATGTTTCTCTCTCCTTTTCCTTTTTCCTCCTGAGCTCAGCTTGTTTTTGGATCTCTCGCCTTAAGGAGTCAATGTCTCCAAAAACATCATCAAGATCAGGCAAGGTCATCTCAGAACTCGATTTATCACTTAGACCTATTAGGTTCACTTCTTCAAGTACATGTCCAGACAATAAAGGAGTTCCATCATCCTCAGTAGGAGGAGGAGGCACATCACCGGTGCTTTCTCTGTGATGGCTTTGACTTCTACTCCTAATTCCTCTCTTTTTAGAGTATTGAACACTAACAGGTCCTTTATTTTGACATGTTACATCCTCTTGGTTTGGTGTATTAAATAATGCATCAAAAAACCACAACAATCTCACTCTAAACTTTTAGACACCTTTTCAAAAGTTTCAGAGATAGGATGTAAAGACTTAATTTTACCTTGATGTATAGGGTTCTATGATGTGGGAGTAGCATGACTAGATTCTGGTTTTTTCTTTATCCAATTCTTCTTCATAGTTTTATGAAGTTCACTCTCCAATGTCTGTTCCAGATGATTTTTCATGAACGACCTGGTGTTCTTCATTTTGTGTACTTGTCTAAAAGATCCTTTAACTTGTATTAAATCTTCAAAATAAGATGCACACTAGTGTAAAGACTTCAGAGTCGCCACCTAATTATTTTGGGAATACCAAATATCCAAAGATACTTGGTGAATTTCAAAAGACCTTTAGACTTTGTATTAACAATGTACAAATGTATTTCACCAATGAGTCAAAACACTTTGAATAACAAAAGATATGGACAAACCTAACACAGAACCACAAGCTCAACCTTCAAATCACAGAAATACGATGAAAACTCTATGCAAAATGGACAACCGACACACTGACAATAAATATTTAGATTAATATCCCCAGTAGAGTCACCATTTTGTTGGTTTTTTTTACTGTAACCAGGTTGATCTTCTAATCTACTTATGGAATTGCCAATTCCAATCAAGGGTAGCTCGAAGGACCTGGATGAACTGACGAGGATTTTAAAAGACCTCCTACACTTTGGGCTCTGCAAGACCTAAGAGGGTGATCTCTTAATGTGTTTACAACCTCTGCACCATTATCATAAATAACATTAACAATAAAAGACAATCTCATTTAATAGCTCAACAAAATAGGATAATACTAAATAGAATTGGTTGTTCATCAATAATATCAACCATTTGGAGCATGAGATAATTACAACAACACTTCACAGTAAAATATAGTCATTAATTTTCAATTTGTAGCAAGCTCTAGGTGAATACAAACAAATACTAAATCTCACAAACAGGTACAACTTAGATAAGTTCCCTATATCCATTGGAGGAGTCAAATTCACAAGCATCTAAGGGTTCATGACAGATTTATCACATAGCACATAAGATCCTCGATATCATTGCCTTACAATATCACCAATATATATCCTAACTCAATACTACTTATCAAATCCTTGTACAGAACATATCAACCTACAGTCCCATTTAAGCGTTTTAATTAATTCTTTGAATTAAAGCTAAAACAAGAATTGCACACACCACAATAGTGAGATGAATAAAATAACCCTTGATCGCTTTATTCAAAATTCAAACATGCTTGTACATAGGAGAGACATGAGCTCGAATTAACCAGTTTAATTCAAATGCCAGTACTGTCATAAAACATTAAATCTCCATGAATTCGAAACCTACAACAAAATGACTCAAAACCTAACTTGCATTTTTTCTATAACTATTAGACTTTACAATTTCACCTAGAATCGACGAAAATTTTCTAACTTGCTAACTCGTACTTCTAGCCTTGAAATCCTTCTTGTAGAAAATTAAGGAGAAAACAAGCATCAGGTCAAAAAGCACACATGTCACCAGTCACTTGGACTGCCTTGTGACATTTCAAAATTTTGTTACAACAATAATCTCCCCTGAAGAATCTTCTTGTTCATTCCCATCTTGCCCGATGAGAATGGTTTGATGCAGCAACAAATCTTCAAGAATTATGTGCTTAAACTATCATCAAAAACAAAATTGGAATTTGTTGTAACTGCAATAGTTGATTAGTTAACTGTTAGCAACCTACTCCCACTTCACTCCTCCTCAGTTAAATATATATCCACCCATTGCTGGTACTCTTCATCACTTGGCCAATTAAAACTGATTACCTCATTTACTTTGACACTATAAGGCATATATTTCACTACCACTTGGTTTGCCTCTCATTCAAAAGACTCAAGGAATGAGTTGGTGCTGATAATTTTATCCATGCAACTCACTAATAAATCAAAATCTAAGTCATCACAAATTAAAATAATTTGAGAATTGATGACCTCATTAGCCTGATCCTGCCATTGTTCAAGTGACCTAATATTACCCTGGTCATCAATTATGTCAAGCAACAGTGTGTCATTCCAATCATCAAAACTCTTTACTAATTCTTTGATCTTCCTACTCAAGTCATCTGGTAAGGCTTGTAAACCTTGCAATGATTTAATAAACATTTGAGTAGGTCTTAATGACAGTGGCCTATTATTTACATCAAACCTTGAGGCCTTATACATTACATCTAAATCATTGGCCCTAGGGATCCACTTCTCAATTAATGGTATTGCTACCTCCTGATCCCTGTCAATTTTCTTTATTGCACCCAATAATAAAGAATAAGAAGAATATACAGCTGATAATCTATCATCAACCTTCTCATTTAAATGCCACAAGACAACAGTAACAATCTCATTTTGTCTTGAAAATATCCCCTCCTCACTCACCTTCAGAGATGCCTGTAGCTCTGCAACTTTATGCATTAACTGCTTCTTTGTTGGATCAACAAAGCATTCTAACTCTTCCTCAATTGGTTCCAATGTAAGGTTGAGGGAAGGAGTTTGACTTGGAGATCCCAGTGTTGAGACAATGAGAAAGTAGGGGGCAATAATCCTGATGTGGAAGGCAATGATTCAATCCCTAGATCAAATGATGTTTCCCCAATCTACCTATATTTTAACATGTCCACCTTTGTTTGCAGCTCAATATTCCTTTGCTGCACCTTATTATATTCTCTAACCATAAAATTATATTTTTCCATGAGGCTCCTTTTTTCATCTTCCTCTCTCTCTGCAGTCTTTTGTGCCAATTTGGCCACATTCATAGTTAAATTTTTGGCCTCTGTGGTTGAGGACTCTGAAGCTCTTTTTATTATTAACCCCCCTCTCAAATTTGGGTTAATATCAATAATATTTGGCTTTCTTCCTTTGGGGGGCCAAAGTCCTTATTGCCAAGGTTTCATATTCCTCACTAAGGGTAGAGTCTTGCAATGTTGCCTTGACTTCTTCTTCAAAAGTCTGGAGGGGATGCTTGGACTTCAAAATAGCATTGAAAGCTACTGCATCAACAATATCCCACTCAGGTAGAATCAAGACACCAACTTGATTGACTAACTTTCTCCCTTCCTCTGGAGTGATGTTCTTGAATTCATTCATTACGTCGGTCTTTACCTCATCATCATTATCTTGATCTGAACTATAAGGCCTTAGTTCTCTTCTCTTCTTACACTTCTCTTGATATTCTTCTAACTTCATTCTCCATACCAGTTGCAAGAAAACTAGTATTTTCACAAAGGCATCGTCATCCAAAAATTCTTTACAAGCCTCCATTCTTGCATCATGCATACATTTACCTTTCATATTAAGGTCTGATAAAATCAACTCAACTGGTCTTGGAGGGGAAGGCATGCCCATTTTCATATCTTGATCGGTAACAATAATCTCATCCACCAAGTCCTCTTGGGACTGCTCAATCTTTCGCCTCTTGGGGCTTGGTGCTGATGGTGGTGGTGAGGGATTCTCTCAGGTGATGACTCTAGATCAATTATTTTTATTGCCCCAGGTGCTTTGATATGTGGACCTGCTTGTTCATGCAATTCCATTATCTGCTTTCCCTTTCTATCTTCTTCTTCTTCATCACTGTTGTCATTCCTTTTCCTCCTATAAATAGGTCGGTCATTTGGAGGTTGATAGGTTGGCCTCTCTTCAAGTGGCCTTGCAGATTGTTCCTGTATGCCCAAGTCTAACTCCAGATTTATTTTCTTGGTCATCACAATACTCGTGATTTCTTTGAAATTCTTCAACGAAAATCAATCTTTTTGTGATAGGGGCTGAATTCCATCAATGGATCATACTTTGGATCCATCTTTTGTAAAATGGCCAATAGCTTTCATAAGCTACCCATTTCTCTTTGTTCAACTTTTGCTTATTCAAATCAAATTCATTTCTGACTAGGTCCTTAGGGAAATTGAACTCATGAACAAATTTGGCACCTTTTATTCTTTGCCTAAACAGAGCAAAGAAACCCTCAAGATCATGTTGCCTCCTAGGACCAAAACTCAAATGGTATACTTCAAAAAACTTTCCAAAATGAACCTAGTCTCCCTTTGAAATTACAAAATCAGAAACCATCATATAGTTTGGGTAAAAGGTCCCCTTACCCTTTCTTGTAAGGTTATCTTCATGAATACATCCAATTTGCCACATAACTTCAGCAAATCCAACTCTTGGTGGCACACTATAAGGCAATATATGTGGGGTCCCCTGAAAACCATATACCCTCAAAACAATGCTGACAAGGTATGGGATAATGTCACCCCAATTGTGGCAAATCTTCAAATCTGGCCTCCTCCCCTTTGGCCTAAGGAAATCATGCAACTCCTTAGGAACCCTGGGTAAATTTACCGTCAATCTGGCTCTCAGTATTGATGCAAAGCAATTGTCGAATTGTACATAATTGGCACTCTCCCTATTGTATGAAAGGTCAGTAGTCCACGCTTGTACTAATAGCCTTTCTCCATTGAAAAATTGCTTCAATCTCATCTTCTCGGAGAAAAAAATAGTATTTTTGAACAAAAACATGTACATTAACATAGAATACTAGTAAAAGGGGGTGCCTGCATCATTCTACTTCAATTTCAACAACCCTTCATATATCTTTTCAGCCAAGAAGGAAGCAAAATCATATAGACCAGAGAAATTGGGGTGTTGTATCTGCACCCTCATGAACATATAAGCTATAGGCATCACTGTATTAGGGCTAAAACCCAAAATTTGGCACAATGAATAGAAAGTGGCTAAAAATTGTTTGGAAAAACAATCCAATCTGAAAGGCTCCTGGTCGCTAGGGACAATATGAACTCTAGAACTTCCTACCCTAGCCAAATGAGGTGGGAGCATCTTAGCTCTGAAAAAGGAATTTCATCTTCCCTTACTCTTGTTTCATTCCTTCAAGATCAATAGGGACCAAGAATACACTAGGCTCACTCAAATCAAAATCCTGTCGAAACTCCTCTTTGTTAATACTCAACAAAACCTTTCCATCGTTATCCCTAACCACCCATGTGACAGGATCATATCTTGTGGCCAATGCCTTGAGAAAATCCACATCAAGGAACACATTTGGAACTATCAGTTTCCCCATATCATACATCCAACCATTTGAAAAAGGATGGGGCAAATTTCCCTATCCAAACCATAGTCAGAACATCTCCAAACCTTTAAGGGAAACCCTAGCATTGACTATATTAAAACAATTATATACTAATCCCTCAGGTTTTTTCCTCGAATTAAAACCAACCCATTTTTCCTATCATTTTTTGACAACGACAATTGATCTAGGAAATCATCATACAAGTTTCTATTCAAATAATCAATTTGGTTGGAATGATGTTTTGATGGTGCCATCCTAAGAAAACTAGGGATTCCTTGTATTTCAGACCTTAAACAAACTAAGGCTTTACCAAATTACGAAATTACAAAACAAATACTTTGCAATTTCATACAATTTAGCTCACCTATAGCCCTAGAATAATTTTCAACAATCTTTCCAACAACCACACAAAAAATTCCCCCAAATTTAGATTATGATTTTACCAGGAGATGCAAAATTCAACTTACGGCTTTGTGCTCGCAGAAACCCTAATCTTCACTGCAACAACTCGTGAATTCGTCCTCAACTTTAAGACTGCTCTGTGAAACTGCTTGAATGCTTTGTGATATAATAGAATAGTAAAATAGTCACTTTATTTCAATCAAATCACATTAGAAAATGTCTCATCCGCCATTAAAGCTAACTCGCGCGGTGCACCAATGACTCCAATCACATTTGATGCAAGTTCAAATGTTACCCGTTGATCTTTCATTTTGGTTGGATCATCGAACGACTGTCTTTAAAAAAATCTGACATGACCTCCACCATGGAAAATGTACCACCACCTTCTGCATCGCCAATAAAATCCACATGGCACTCACTCGTGACATCGCAATCAGTAAAAATCTTGCAACTTCCAATCACGTGATGGCAGGAAACCGTGGATCTCAATCATCAATGATCTTGTTCGTTCAAAACAATTGCCAACTCTGTCATTTAAACATTGAACACCTTTCCTGTTGAGATGAAAACATCTCCGTCCATTTGAAATACGTGTGTATTATAACTGCTTTAGTAACCCACCAAATAATGTATTAAAACTGGATTAATGTATTAAATTACTCCTATCATTCCTTCAGCTTCACCAGATGTGACACATGTTGCTCGCCCATGATATCGCAATCAACCAAAACTGTGTGGTGGGGTCATCACAGGATAGCGGGGAATGACTAAGATCAAACGTCGATTCATCAACAGTCATGAAAATTTATCCCTCTACAAAATATAAAAAATTTGTTAAAACAAGAGGGGACATTACTAGGTCAACGACAAACGATGACATAAGTTATTTTTAAAAGGAGTGAGGGGCCATCCTAGACTTAGGAAAGAATAAAGTCTAGCGAAAGAAATAAAACAACAGATCAAAAGGGGGGAAAACCTAGATGAATCAATGGGGCTCAAGTTGTTCTTAAAATCCCTCATCCAAAAAGTAACGACCAAATATATCCCAGCCATGGTATAAGATAAGACACTAGGGTTTTGCCTAAATACATGAGAAAAAATGTAAAACCCCAACCTTAGGATTTTCTCAAACATCATGTAGAACCAAAAACATAGGCATGATCAAACGGAACTTATAGAACAAAAAATGAAGTTCCATCAGTGGCTCTAGTTGGGGACGTTCATTCCACTAGAATGAAGCAAGATCTCAGAATCTCAGGTTGAGCAGACCAATTGCAGAGACGACCAAAAGGGGTTGTCTGGACAAAACAACCCAGCAGGAAAGAAACCTACCACTAACATATATACAAACCTAAACTACTATTCATGGAAAAACATACTTCAAGTGAAGTACAACTTCAAGAACTATCCATGAACTGGCAATTCAAGAATATCCATTGTCATCTCTTGGAGGAAGTATGAATTTCACCCCACTTACTGTTGATCAGAAATGGACCCAACTAGATTGTATCAAATTTTTCGTGTTTTCCCTTATCTTCTAATATGGTATTCCACATTAGGACCAAATCTCCATCTTGGAAGCTCCTTGTAGTTGCCTTTTTTTTATACAAGTTCTTTACTTGCAACTGTAATTTTGCATTTTTCATTTGAGCCTCCCTCCTTGTTTCATCCAATTCTATGAGAGCTTCTAATCTCAATTGCATTTCATCATCAATTTCATAGTGGTATGTCTGGACAAACTTATACATCTCCATCAGATTGTTTTGAGGCAACCTTGCATTTATCCCATAGACCAAGTCAAATGGGGCACAACCTATTGCTTTCTTCACATTTACCCTATTTGGCCAGACTGCTAATCTCAACTTAGAATCCCATGCCTTCTTATTTTTATATAGGTAGATTTTACATTTTGCAGCTGATGTAAAAACTGAAAGAATGAATGTTATATGTTAATAATGAATGTGAATATGTTAATGAATGGATGTTATATATTATTAATGGATGAATGAATGAATGTTAATATGTTAATGAATGAATGTTATATGTTATTAATACAGGATGAATGAATGAATGATTAATGTTATATGATTGGATATGGGGAATTGAGAGTGATGTGAGGGGGGGAAATGAGATTCCACCTTCACATGGCTGGTCCTGTTAAGTAGAGAATATTAAACTATTCTCAAACAAAGAGAAGCTCAATAAGGTAATGCACTTTTCAATATAAGAAATGCATCGTTTGAAGCATCAAACCAATATGCAAAGATGAAAGAAAGTGCTAAATTTTCACTATGAACATTGTGTTGTGTGTGGATTTGGTTTCAAAGATTTGTTTCTTTTGTTCTTAGTGGTGACATAACTCTAAAATTTGACTTTTGTGCATAACAGGTTAGTGAAAAATTTGATAGCTCTAAAGGGTTTAGAGGATCGATTGAGATAGATACATAGATATTTGGATCTTGTTTTTGATGGGAGGCTTCCATTTAACCATAAAATTTTGTACCATTTGCAGGTATGCAAAAATTTCTCTACTTACATTCATTCAACTTATTATAATATAATATCTGACAAAAATATCCTTTTCGTTATACTTAGATGGATTTTCATGCCCTGTTTCAAAGCACATATTTTAGAATAAGCAAGAAGGATGCTGACAAGGGTTAAGGAATTTGGATTTACACCCACCAATTTCATAGTTTACTTCATTCATCCAGCATATTGCCAATGCGTTTCACAATTGTTGGAATCATATCCTATAATTACAGAACTAGTAAAAATAAAATATGTAAGTTTCAAATATGGCATTACATATATTTCTATGAATTTTTGAAAGAAAATTTCAAAATGGAGAAGTATTAACAAAATAATCTGCATAATTTCTAAGAGATCAGGGAATTTTTTTGCAGAGTTATCTTGAATATATTTAAGACAAAAGTAACTTATAGAGATTGAAGCAGAATATTGATAGTCTAAAATCACCAGTCAACACATCTTAGTAGTATCTCAATTCAAGAGAACTAGGTCCACTATCCATTAGCCAGTAAAATAAATAAAATCAATTCATAAGATTATTTTGTTCTAATAGGGTTGATTGGTTGATTGGTTGCTTGTTTCTTTTTTATTGTTAGGAAGTCATCAATATACACTTGGTTTTCCCGCCTTCTCTTGCCTCGTGGCCAAAGAGTTTCTGCAGAAGGCATCAAAGTAACCTTCAAGATTGACAATGTCAATGAGTACAAGTTCAGTATAACTTAATGTTAATTGGGTATGATTTTACTTGTTCAAGACCAATTTAGATTCATTTTCTGCTCACACTACTTTTATTTACATTTATGTTTTGCTAATATCCATTTTCTTTTGCATTCATATTCTTCTATACATATTGTGTTTACAATAATGTTTTCCTTAATTTAATCTAGGCGAGAAGACCCAGTACTTGAGCATGTTTCAATAGTTATGATAGTAGTGGTTTATACAGTTCCCAACCCTAATCATGTGGCTCAAAACAAATTTCGGGCCTCAATAAGCCTTTGAAAAGGCACATGCGTATTAGGTCATGAAATCAACTCACAGTCGTCCGATTTAAAAGCTAATCGATGGGCTTTCCAACTTAAACCTTTAGAATCCCCCTATAACCGTTAGATTTAGAAAGATCAATGGTTAAGAATTCACAACTTGTAGACCTAAGACATTTCATTCACTGATAGCCACCCTCTCCATCGATGGACACCTATCCTTCGTTCTATCGGTGGGACGCCAAATAATGTTTCCCTGATGCACCATAGTTCCCCTGATATACTTTATGCATTCAATAATTCATGCCCATGGTTATAATTCATGGTTACTTTTGTTGACAACTTGACTCTATCGGTATATCGGGAGAGCACCTTAGGAGTCAGCCTAATAGAGTATTGTTACACCGATACTAGGTTGTGAGCTATTTTCATCAGGCCATCAACGGGATTGTGATGGTGGTTCCGCCGATGAAGCATTGTTAGGCCAATGGTATTGAATTTTGTTTGATCCCACAAAATATGATCCAAATTAAAATATTTAGTCTAAGGAAATTATTCCATGTGGTTTGGAGGGGAAATGTTTCCACATAGGTACTATGTAAGGGGCTTTAATCTTAGGTGGCCTAGATTGAATCAATTTTCATGCATGAGAAAATCACTACTAGAATGGTGAGAAAGGGCTATTTTGGGTTGTTTATAAATAGAAGAGGGGATTAGATAAAATCATCCTTTGATCAAATCCCTTTAGATTGAAACCTCCTTCAATCTTAGCCTTACCTTAGATCAAAATCCACTTTTTTTTCTTGTTGTAGGTGTTGCCATTGATGTCAACAAAATAAAGATTCTTTTAAGTGTTGTCATTAATGGATGGTTGCATGTGATGAAATCAGTGTGATGATCAAAAGTGTTGTGAAGTGTTGTTTGTTGGTTTGTTTTACTGCAACCAGGTTGATCTTCTAATCTACCTATTGAATTGCCAATTCCAATTAAGGGAAACTTGAAGGACCTGGACCAACTGACGAGGATTTTAAGGACCTCCTACACTTTGGGCTCTGCAAGACCTGAGAGGGTGATCCCTTAATGTGTTTATAACCTTTGCACCATAATTATAGACAACATTAACAATAACAGATATTCTCACTCAATAGCTCAACAAAACAAGATAAAACTGAATAGAATTGGTTGTTCATAAATAATTATCAACTATTTGGGGCGTGAGATATTCACAACAATACTTCAAAGTAAGAGATATTCATTAATTTTCAATTTGTAGCAAGCTTTGGGTGAACACAAACAAATACTGAACCACAAAGAATAGATGCAACTTAGATCAGTGCCTTATTTCCATTGGAGGAGTCAAATTCACAAATACCTAAGGGTTTACAATTGATTCAACCCATAGAATATAAGATCTTTGATAATATCGCCTTACAATATCACCAATATGTAACCCTAACTCAATACTACTTATCAGATCCTTGTACAAAATGTATCAACCTACAATCTCATTTAAGCATTTTAATTAATTCCTTTAATCAAAGCTAAAATAAGAATTGCACACACCACAACAATGAGATGAACAAAATAACCCTTGATCACTTTATTCAAAATTTAAATACGCTTGTACACAGGAGAGACATGAGCTTGAATTTATCAATCTGATTCAAATGCTAGTACTGCTATACAACATTATATCTCCATGAATTCAAAACCTATAAAAAAAGACTCAAAACCTAATTTGCATTTCCTTTGTAACTATCATACTTTACGATTGCTCTGTAACTTCACCTAGACTCGACCAAAAATTTCCAACTTGCTAACTCATACTTATGGCCTTGGAATCCTTCTTATAGAAAATGAAGGAGCAAACAAGCATCGGGCCAAAAAGTACACATGTTACCATCCAATTGGACCGCTTAGTGACATCTCAAAATTCAATTACAACTGATATTCCATTTGGAGAATCTTCTTGTTCTTTTCCATTTGCTCGTTGAGGATGATTTGATATAGACACGAATCTTCAAAAGCCCATGCATTTAGACTGCCACTATAAAACAAAACTTGAAATTATTATGACTACAATAGTTAGTTAATTAACTGTTAGCAGTTTACTCCTTCTCTGACTCTTCTTATTTAAATATGTATCCACCAATCGCTTGTATTCCTCATCACTCGGCCAATTGAAGTTGATTACCTCCTCTACCTTAGCTCCATAGGGTGTATATTTAACTACTACCTGGTTTACCTCCTTTTCAAAAGACTTAGAAAATGAACTAGTGCTGATGATTTTGTCCATGCAGCTCTCTAATAGATATGAATCCAAGTCATCACATATTAAATCAATTTGGGCATCAATGACCTTGCTAGCCTGATCCTTCCATTGTTGAAGAGATCTGATATTACTTTGCTCATCAATTATATCAGGCAATAGTGTATCACTCCATTCATCAAAACTTTTCACCAATTCCCTTATCTTCCTACCCAAATTATCTGGTAAGTCTTGAAAACCTTGTAGTGATTTAACCAATATTTGAGTAGGTCTTAATGACTATGGCCTATTATTAACATCAAATCTTGAGGCTTTATACATCATATCCAAGTCATTGGCCCTATAGATCCATTTCTCAATCAATGTTATTTCTACTTCTCGATCCCTGTCAAAATTATTTATTGCACCCAATAATAAAGAGTAAGAAGAATGTATACTTGGAAATCTATTGTCAACTTTTTCATTTAAATGTTGTAAAACTGTGGTGACAATTTCCTTTTGCTTTAGAGCTGCCCTCCTTCATTATTTTGCAAAGAATCTTCTAGCTCTTTGATTTTTTGCATTAATTGTTTCTTTATTGGATCAACAGAGCAGGTTAGATCCTCCTCAATTGGTTCTAATGTGGGACTAAGGGCAGGAGTCTCAGTGGGAGACTTTGGTGTGGAGACAATGGAAGTAGTAAGAAGTGATGACCTTGATGTAGATGGTAATGATTGAACCACATGAGAACTTGGTGCTACCTCTATCTACTTGTGCCTCAACCTTTCCACCTCTGTTTGCAGCTCAATATTCCTTTGCTGCACCTTATTACATTCCCCAATCATAAAATTGTATTTCTCCATATAATTCCTTTTTTTAGCTTCCTCTCTTTATGTTATTTTTTGTGCCAACTTGGCCACATCCACAGTCAAACTTGTAGCCTCCATTGCTGAAGTTTCTGAAACTATTTTTATTATTAACCCTCCCCTCAAATTAGGGTTAATATCTGTTATGCTTGGCTTTCTTCCTCCTGGGGCCAAAGCCCATATTGCCAAGGTCTCATACTCCTCACTGAAGGTAGAGCCTTGTAGTGTCGACCTGACTTCTTCTTCTGAATTGTGGAGGGGATGCTTGGATTTCAAAACAACATCAAAGGCCATTGCATCAACAATCTCCCATTCAGGTAAGATCAAGACATTGGCTTGATCAATCAATTTTATCCCTTCTTTTGGAGTGATTTTCTTAAATTCACTTGTCATTTCAGCCTTCACTTCATCATCATTCTCCTCATCTGACTTGTTTGGCCTCTGACCTCTTATTTCTTTGCACTTTTCTTGGTACTCTCCCAGTTTCATCCTCCATACCAGTTGCAAGAAGGCTGGTGTTTTCACAAAAGTATCATCCTTTAAGAATTCCTTACAAGCCTCCATTCTTGTATCTTGTACACACTTTCCCTTCATGTCCAGGTCTGACAAGACCAATTCAACTGGTCATGGAGGGGATGGCATGCCTATCTGCAGGTTTTGGTCTGTAACAATAATTTCATCCCCTAGATCCTCTTGGGACTGCTCAATTCTTTTCTTTTGGGAGTTGGTGGTGATGGTGGTGGTGAGGGACTCCTCCTTGGTGATGACTCAAGATCAATTATCTTTATGGTTCTTGGTGGCTTTTCCTGCTCCATTATCTTTTTTCCTTTTCTACCTTTCTCTTCTTGTTCATCACTGTCATCCCTTACCCTCTTGTAGATGGGCCTATCTTTTGGAAGTTGGTAAGTTGGACTTTCTTCCAATGGCCTTGTAGCTTGTTCATGTTTACCAAAATTCAACTCCAAATTGATTTTCTTTGTCATTAAAGTATCCATGATTTCCTTGAAGTTTTTCATCAAGAAATCAATATTCTTGTGGAAAGGGGTGAATTCCATCAATGGATCATATTTTGGATCCATTTTGTGTACAATAGCCAATAATTTATCATAGGCAACCCATTTTTCCTTATTTAGTTCTTGCCTATTTAAATCAAATTCATTCCTGGTTATGTCTTCAGGAAAATTGAGCTCATGAAAAAATCTTGCTCCTTTTATTCTTTGTTTGAACAAAGTGAAGAATCCTTCAGGGTCACACTACCTCCTAAAACTGAAACTTAAATTGTATGAATCAAAGAATTTCCCAAAGTGTACCCATCCTCCCTTTGTAATAACAAAATGGGAAATTACTATGTAATATGGATAGAAATTCCCTTTTCCTTTTCCAGTGAGATTGTCCTCATGAATGTTGCCAATCTACCACATGACCTCAACAAATGTAATCCTTGGTGGCACATTGTAAGGCAGGATGTGTGGAGTCCTTTGAAATCCATACACTCTCAAAACAATATTGACTGGATATGGGATGATATATCCCCAGTTGTAACAGACCTTAAATTCAGGTCTCCTCTCCTTGGGCCTAAGAAAATCATGCAACTCCATAGGAACCCTAGGTGGATTTACTGTCAGCCTTGCTCTTAATCTTGATGCAAAATAGTTATCAAAATGTACATAATTAGCACTTTTTCTATTATATGAAAGGTCAGCAGTCCAAATTTGTACTGGCAGCCTTTCTCCATAGCCAAATCTATTCAATTTCATCTTATTGGAGAAAAAATCCGCATTCTTGAACAAAATCATATGCATGAGCATAGAATACCAGTAGAAAGGTGTGCTTGTATCATTTTGTTGTAGCTTCACCAACCCTTCATGTATTTTTTGGGCTAGGAAAGGAGCAAAATCATAAACTATAGAGAAATTTGGAAGTTGTATTTGCACCCCCATGAACATGAATGCTATTGGCATCACAGTGCTAGGGCTAAATCCAATATTTGACATAGTGAGTAAAAGGTAGCCAGGAAGTGTTTGGAAAAAATATCCAGTTTCAAAGGCTCCTTATCATTAGGGTTAATATGAATTATTGAACCTCCTGCCTTGGCCAAATGAGATGGGAGCATCTAAACTCTAAAGAGAGGCTTACTTTTATCATATTCCCGCTTCATCTTTTCAAGCTCAATAGGAACTATGAAGTTACTGGGTTCATACAAATCAAAAACTTGTTGGAATTCCTCTTTGTTAATACTCAATAAAACCCTTCCATCATTATCCTTTACCACCTGTGTGATAGGATCATACCTTGTAGCCACTGCCTTGAGCAAATCCACATCTAGAAACACATTGGGTACCACCAATTTCCCATGTCGTAAATCCAACCATTTGAGAATGGGTGGGGAAAATTACTTTGTCCAAACCACAATCTGAACATCTCCAAACCCTTCATTGACACTTTAGCATCAGTTATATTGAAGTAATTATATATTAACCCCTCCCCAAGGTTTTTTCCTTGCATTAGGGCCTGCCCTTTTCTTTTGTCAGTTGTCGACAATGGCAGTTGGTCCAAGAAGTCATCATACAGGTTCCTTTTCAAATAATCAATTTGGTTGAAGTGGTGCTTTGATGGTGCCATTTTGGACAAACTAGGGTCTACTTGAATTACAAACTTTAGAGCAAACTAGGGCTTTTCAAGGATGCAAAATTACAAACATGCAATTTGCAATTTTTAAACAAATTTCAACTTCACTTACAACCCTAATACAATTTCTAACAATTTCCCAACAATTACACTGTAAATTCTCCTAAATTCAGGCTATAAATTTCACCAGGAAATGTAGAATTTAACTTACGGCTTTTTGACTTGCAAAAACCCTAATTATTCACTACAACAGCTCGTGATTTCTTCTTTGGCTTTAAAACTGCTCTGCAAAGTTCCTTGAACACTTTTTGTGACAATAAAACAAGGAAATAATCCTCTTATTCCACCAAAACAGGTAGGAATACGTCTCATCCGCCATTACTGCTCGCTCGCGTGCCTCACCAATGAATTCAATCACATTTGATGCAGGTTTGAATCTTAACCATTGATCTTCATCTAGTTTGGATCATCGAACAATTGTGCTTTAGTCAATCTGACATTGACTTCCATCATAGCAAATGGCCCACAATTCCTCCAATGAAAACATTCCAGCTCAGGAACCCTTACAACTCATGTTTCTAGCCCCACCATCTCCTGCGTTGTCAAAATAAATCCACGTGTCAACATTCCCTTGATATCGCGATCATTAACCATCTTGCAACTCTTGATCACGTGATAGTGGGCAATCGTAGATCTTGATCTTCAACAAACTTGCTCATGTAGATGGTTGACAACTTTGACTTTAAATGTCGAGCACCTTTTATGTTTAGATTAAAACATCTCCATCGATTTTAAGCATGTGCATTTTAGATCTGCTTTAGTAGCTCGCTAGTTAATATATTAAGGTCAACTTAATATATTAACACATTCATAATGTTCCTTCGGCCTCTCTGAATGTGACAGATGGTGCCTTCCCGTGATATCACAATCATTCAATACTTTGTGTTGCGCATTCAACAAGTCTCCGCGGTGTGGCAGTTTACCTTGCTACCACTAGACATGCAAGACATTCCCATGATATGGTGGTGTCCACCGCTCTATCACTCCACTGTCGAGAGATGCTTGCGGTATGGCGGTGTCCACTGCTCTATCACTACTCAGTCAAGAGCTTCCCATGGTATGGTGGTAATCGTTCTATCGCTGAACACGTTAAGAGCTTCTGCAGTATGGCGGTAACTGCTAAACACGTTAAGAGCTTCTATGGTATGGCGGTAACCACTCTACCGTGTCGTATCTTGAACACCCTCATGGTATGGCGGTTCCACCGTGTAACTTCTACAATCAAACAGAGACTTTGCGGTATGACGGAAAGTTTCCCAACCACCAGACTGCAAAGGTTCACTGCACTACCATTGCACACCCGATGACCACCTGCGGCATGGCGGTAACCGTGCCACCACTACCCAGGGAAAGAATAACCATGGTATGACGGTGTCACCGCTCTACCACTAGACTTGTGTTCTAGCTACAGTTCATTGCTAGATCTACAAAATGTCCATCAATATTCCAACGAACACTAGGGCCCTTTTCCCTTGCGGCAACCAACGAAGTTGTGTCATGATTTCGACATTTTAAAGCTAGTCGGGAAAGTGACGAAAATTATTTCAGTGGTTTGTTGGTATGAAGACAATATATTATCGATATTCCAACAAAAAATCATCAGAAATTGGAGTCAAATACAGTAGTGTAAATTTCATTTTAGTCACATATCTACAAATTTTCCCCTTTCCACTTCATCACATGTCTTAACAAATTGAATATTCGAAATATTTAATTTGGATATTTATCCTCAACAAATGTTGAAATAAACTTGAGACGCTTGGTGTTGGAAACAAGCTACATTGAGAGGGGGGGTGAATCAATGTTGTGTAAAAATTAACTTTATTATTCTTTTTCTTCAAAGCATTAGCAACATTCAACCATAGTGCATAAACATGAAAATATACACAACACCATAACACCAAGATTTTTACATGGAAACTCTGTTAGGGGAAAAACCACAATGGATGGCCAATCCACAATTATGATCTGAGTATACTCAAATGAAGATTACAATGAGGGAATGCACTTGCATTTAGGCACACTGCCTCGAGCTCATTGCCTTACAAAGAAAATCAGATTAAAGCCATTTGAGAGTTTGAATTGAGAAAAATAACATCTGCATATGCCTGATTACAGTTCTGGTTAAGCACAATATTTGATCCGCTTTCCTACAGACTGATTCTACAATTTTGTTATGTTCTTCTCACACACAACACAAATCTTCTATGCGCAAGTGAAACTGCACATTATCGCTCTTCTTCTCTGCACTTCTTCGCAATTTGCATCACCATACTCTTCATACATCATGCAAAATGATATGAATGATCTTATATATATCCGCAACATAGAATTCAATTACACTTTGTTAGCTTCAATAGAACACAAAATAATTACAACTGTTAGCTCAAATCATGAGAAATATGCAATGTGCATCCTCAATAGTCGGCCACAACTTGGCTAGAACCCAAACAAAGATGTACGAACACAAAAGTATTTATCCAATTACTTCTCATATATACGCGACATAATTTATTCATGAAGTCAGCTCCAATACAGATAAAGCAGAGAATTAGCAAACCAGACCTTATAACTTCCACACGAATCAATACGAGCCACTGTGCTTCAGTAGTAACAAAGATAATATACTAGAAAACTTTCCCTGAGATGCACGACACAAAATAATAACATGAAATATTTATACAGATCGATGAACAATAAGCTATCAGATACTCTATTCTTCCTTGTCAATCTTCAATCTATCTGCCGGTATGATCGAATGATAATGTGCACACATATTCAATGATTAGGGTTGCCATCAATGACAACACCAAGTGATACCAGTAGTGTCTCTTGCCAACACTTGGCTCTTCTATTTCATTTCTTCTCCTCTACACTTGGTAGATTGTTTTCATGCAAGGGAACACTCCTTATTTCTCTCTAACTTCTTCATCCTCCACCCTTCATCTATCCAAATAAAATACAATTTTTTGGTTGTTTCCACTTCATTTTATGCCTTGTAAAATCTATAAATATAGCCTCATTCTATAGCAAATTCATCCCAAATTTGAGCAAACTTACTCTGCAGAAATTCCATTAGAGCATTTAAGCATTTGTGAGCATTTTAGCATTTAGCAATTAGTAATTAGAAACATATTAGTTTAGAATAATGGCTTTAGCATTAGCTGCATTTTGATTTTTGTAGTTTTATTTCATCATTTTCATATCACTTTCATCAACAATATCACAACACCATTTTCATAGCATTACATCATATAGTTTATCAATCATCATGTAGGAATAGATTTATTGCATTTCCAACATCTCATTCTTTAGGTTGTCATTCTAACAGTCATAGTGCATACACAAGCTGAGAGCCATTTGGATTCAATGAATCCTTGAGGATAGAGAACAATGGGACGGTTTTAGAGAATTTTGTTCATTTCAATTCAGTTAGATTTGTCATTTAGATTCTCTAATATAATACATTTCATTGATTGTGTGTTTTATTACTTATTTACACCATTTTACTTAACTCACACGATACACCAAGACTTACAAAGATGTGTTAAAATTTTGTCCTCTAAGAGCAACCATTAAGTGTTTAGTGATTTTTGACATAGCACTACTCATTCATCAACTCCTTTTATTTATCATCATTTCATTATCAAGGTTTAATTAATAACATGGGGTTTAACTAAGGAAAATCCCCATTCACCCAAAAACAAATATTTTTCTTCTCTCTTTGTATGTGCAGATTTACAGGTGAAGGAGGGCTGAAAATGGATCAAAGGGGAAAATTTGTAAAGTTATCAAATTTGTGATCATTGTTGTCAAGACACAGAAACTCGTATTCAAAAATTATTTCCATCTTTTCGATAGTGAAACATGGGGCAAACAAAACCTCAGATCTTGCACCAGAGGACCCCCAAAGTTGAGGATGATCCTTGTACAAAGACCCATTCACCCTTGGGTGAATAAGTCTTGCTACAAGTCTTGAAACACAATTTTTTGGGCAAGTACATACCACTCTGCACTTTCCAAATCTACTTGCAAGTTGTCATTTTTGTTTTTGTTATCATAATATTCTGCATTTTAAGTGTTAGGTCATGTAATCACTTAGTTAATGCATTTTAAATTATCTCCCAAAAGTTCCAATCAATGATTTTTCATAAGAAAGTAGAGATCCAAGATCCCAAAATAGGGTTGGCTCACCTCAAGGTTGAAAGTCAATCCTATCCCTTTGTGATCTTCTCTCTTTCTAATGAAATTTCAGAGAAAGGTACCTAAATCCTATTTCTCTAAACAAAAGGGACATATGATCCCTTTTCCTATATTTAATTTTGGCGAATCCGACAAGTTAGCACATACCTTCTAAATTTTTTCATAATTCACCCTAGATCTAGGTTTTACATTGCATTAGCTTGCATTTCTTAATTAAGGCTTCATCTTTGCATTTTACAAAGTCATAAAAATTCAAAAACATTGCATTCCATATTACATCATAGGTTGCATTAGGGTTTGTTTCAATCATATTTAGATTAGGATTACATCAAAAATTGTATTAAAAAAAGTTGTCATTTTGTTCATACATTGTCATAAAATTACATTTTCATTTCATCTCAATTTCTAGAAATACTACCACTATTTAGCATGTTTGCAACTGGGAAAAGAAACATCAAACAACATAAAACTTCAAAATTTCACTTTTCAAAACACTCTACAAGGACCCATTCACCCTTGGGTGAATTTTTCCTTGTACAAGTGTATCAAATAGCTTTTGCACACTGTTTTGTCTTTGTATCATCAATATGTTCCAGCTTGCAAAAGTCTATTTTGAAATTATGAAAAAAAATGTTATTGTATGTGCAAGAAAAGGTGTCATTTTGTTTAATTCATTGCAAATTCATGATTTTTTTATATTCTAGTATTGAAAATCAAAATATATGTAGGACAATTATGTTCATTTTCTGAAGCATTACATATTTTGGATAGATTAGTTCTCATTTTTATACAAATAAAGGCATGTTTCCTTTTCAAACATTTGTTTTTCATAGAGTATCACATGGCTTGTATGATCCTATTTTCCCTACTCATGGGCATAATCTAGGAAAAAAAAAAAAACCTTTGACAAGCATGTTAGTTACCCTCCTAATATCTATTGGATTTGTAAGAATGTCATAACACAAGAGGATGCAAGCATAAACAATCATGACAACCATAGTTGTTCCTCTCTTGATACCTCTCCTACTTATGATGAAGGTATCTTGGTGAAAGGAGATACAATAATTGAGCATCATGAGAATCTTGTCTATCCCTCTTCCCCTAGACCACCCACTTGGGAGGACATTATGATGCAAGAGGATGAGATCATTGACACATTTCTTAACATCACTTTTCCTAGTCTCCATTCATCTCCCACTTGTGAGAATGTTTTAGTGAAAGAGAATGCAATCATTGAAAATCATAATAGTCCTTATCCCAATATCTCTCCCACTTGTGAGAATACTTTAGCGCAAGAGAGTGCAATCATGGATAATCATGAAAACCATAGTTGTTCTTCTCTTGATATTTCTCCTATTTGTGATGAGGGTGTCTTGGTGTTAGAAGATTCAACCATTGAGCATCATGAGAATCTTATTTGTTTCTCTCCTAAAACCTCTCCTACTTGGGAAGATATTATTGGACATAAAGAGGACAACAAGGCTTTCTTAGACGAACATGCTAAGGTCACCTTAGATTCCCCCTCATTAGAATGTTATCAACAAGAAGTCGCATCCATTGAATTTATGAATGCACAAGTGTCCATTAGAACTCCCTTGTTTATAGGACCTCCCAAGTCATCTCCTACGCCACTTCTTATTGTAGGACCACCTCAACATCAACCAACACCTCCAAGACATATCATAAATTTTGAAAGGAAACTCACTAATAACAATGTTTTGCAGCAACCAAGTTATAATATTGTTGCTCACACATATAACACAAGGAACAATGGGTAAGTGCACCAAGATGGTTCCCAAAAAGGGGACTTAAGTGGACAACTTTTTCCTGAAATCGGGAAATACTGACCTTGGATGTGAAATTGAGGATACTTAGACTCAAAATTTTGAGATGGAACAAAAAGAAGGATTCAAGTGCTCCGAGTCTACTTTCTAAACTACTAATTTATTTTGAAAATCATTGAGATTAAGGGGTTCAAACGAGGTACGTACACAAATTGGTGTTGTTTTTGTCAGAAAACATAATATAGCAACTCTTGTACGACCCTCGGACGGTGAAATTTTTTTTAGTATTTTTAAAATCGCAATGGTCAGAAGTTAGCTAATAGTATGTAGTTGATGCATGATTTTTCTGATAATTTTTTAATGAATATTTGATTTTTTACTAATTTGCGAAGTGGACATATCCTGAAAATAGAATTTTGGTCGTGCTACCCCTACAAATTTTGGAAACTAATTGATTTGTTTTTTTTTAAATTTTTTAATTTTGTAGAATGGAGTCTAGTTTCTAAAAATTTAATTTATTTGAAAAATTGATGAATGGTTAATTTATAACGAAAAAAATACCAAACAATGCAACCCAACATTACCCATGTGCTCAATTTTCGATATTGAACCATGTGCAATCCTGACGGTGAGCACGAACTTGATTATGAGAAATATGGTGGATTTCTTAAAAACACGTCTCTAGTCGTTGGGAATGCCCTCCAAACCTTTGGGTTGGAATTCCAAGGCAATACCAAGCTTAAATTTCGATAATTATCAAAGCAAGATATAACGCGAGAGCGCTATAACGCGAGTGCGCTATAACGCGAGCGCGCTATAACACAAGCGCGCTATAACGTGCTCGCGTTATAGCTCACTTTGACATGGTTTTTGCTTCTACGGGGAACATGTCTACTAACCCATAACGTGAGCGCGTTATAATGCGCTCGCGTTATGTCTTACTTTATGTTAAATGCTAATATATTAATGTATGTTGATATATTTTTATGTACATGTATGTATGTATGCTTGTATGGATGTAAGATTATATGTACAAATGTATTATGCTTGTATGTATCCACTTATGTATGTCTTTAGACGAAGGGAGAATTTAGAGAGAGTCTAGAGAGATGGAGAGGGGGTCGAAGTGAGAGTTTAAGAGAGAGGGAGTGGGAGAGAAGGGGTTGGATTGAGGGGGATTTAGCTAGGTAGGGTGGGAGGGATAAAGGGAGGGAGGGAGAGAGAGAGAGGTGTAGGAGGGATAGAGGGAGGGAGAGAGAGAGAGGGGGAGTCGGAGAGAGAGAATTGATGGAGAGGGAGAGAGAGAGGGGGGGTGGGAGAGAGAGAATTGAGGGAGAGGGAGAGAGAGAGAGAGACAAAGAGAAAGAGAGGGTTATGTAGGAAGGGTGCGAAAGGGAGAGACTTGAGAGTGTGAGGGGGGTGAGAGGGAGAGACTTGAGAGATAGGTAGTGAGAGGGAGTGTGAGAGAGAGGGAGTGAGAGAGGGTGGTAGGGATTGATTGAACAAGAGGTACGTAGAAAGAGGGAGATGGTACATAGAGACAATTAGAGAGGATGGGATGGAGGGAAGGAGGGAGAGGTGAGATGTATAGATAGAGAGAAAGTGATAGGGGTTGAGGGTATAGGGTTGAGGGATTAGGATGGAGGACCTATAGGGTTGATGGTTTCTAGGGTATTAGGGTTTAAGGTTTGAGGTTTGATGGAATAGGTTTGATGGTAGAGGGTATTTGGTTGAGGGTATAGGGTAGAAGGTTTAAGGTTTAAGCGTTTAGGGTTGAAGGGTTTGGGGTTAAGGGTTTACTTGGTTGAGGGTAGAGGGTTTAGGGTATATGGTTGAAGGATTAGGTTCAGGGTCCAATGTAAGGGGTAGAGGGTTTAGGGTTTAAGGATTGAGGGTTGAGGGATTAAGGGTTGAGGGTTGAGAATTGAGGGTTGAGTGTTTAATGTATAGGGTAAAGGGTAGAGGGTTTAAGGGTTGAGGGTTGAAGATTGAGGTTTTAAGGTATAGGGACAAGGGATTAGGGTTGAGGGTCCAATGTATAGGGTAGAGGTTATAGGGGTTGAGAGATTAAGGGTTGAGGGATTAGGGTTTAGGGTAGAGAGTATTGGGTTGATGGTAGAGGTTAGAGGGTAGAGGGTAAAGGGTTTAACATTTTAGGGTTTAAGTGGTTAGGGTTGAGGGTCGAGGGTTTAGGGTTGAGTGTTTAAGGGTTTAAGAGTTGAGGGTTTAAGGGTCAAGAGGGTTGAGGGATTAGGGTAGAGAGTTTACTAAGTGGGTTTGAGGGTTGGGGGATGAGGGTTGAGGGTAGAGGGTTTATGGGTTAGGGTTTAAGTGTTTAGGGATGAGGGATTAATAGGTTATAGAGTAGAGGTTATAGGAGTTGATGGATTAGGGTTTAAGGGTTGAGGGTTGAGGGATTCAGAGGGTATAGGGGTTGAGGGATTAAAGTTTTAAGAGTTGAGGGTTGAGGGTTGAG
>VCHN02000014.1:73003868-73154495 GCA_007115665.2 Sequoiadendron giganteum | reverse complement strand
TCTCTCCCACTCTCATCCTCTCTCCCTCTCTCTCTCTATCTCCCACTCTCCACTTCTCCCTTTCTCCTACTCTCTCCCACTCTCCCCCTCTCTCCCTCCCTCTCTATCTCCCACTCTCCCCTCTCTCCCTCCCACTCTATCTCCCACTCTCTCCCTCTCTCTTTCTCCCACTCTCCCCTTCTCCCTCCCTCTCTATCTTCCACTCTCCCCCTCTCTCCCTCCCACTCTCCCTCCCACTCTCTCAGAAACTCCTCCTATACTATAAAAAATACACCAAGAAAACTTAATTTCACATAACGCGCTCACGTTATAACGCGTGCGCGTTATAATGTGAGCATGTTTTTTAGTCCACTAAAATGGTAAAAAAATCAATATACTCGTGATTTGAAGGCCCACAGTCTGCATATTCCCTTGGTTTTGCGCGTGCTTTGAAAAAAAAAATATTTTTGATGATGTTGTGAAGTGTGCAAGCATCTTTTTCACTTTCCATCACCTTTTCCATGATCTTTTTACCACCTTTGCATGAAATAGCAGAGTTTCGACGTTGAAAGACATATAATATCAATTGAAGTTTGAATTCCATTGAAAACTAATATACAATTGAAGTGTGGAAGGGAACAAGCTTTTGAACAAGTCAAATTGTTGTGGAGTTTGAAGAAAGAAGAAGCTAAGGTTACATAATTGGGTTGAATTCCTCCATTTGAAAGTCTGGTTTTTAAGGTATGTGAAGTCTTTACAAATTTTATTTCATTCTATTATGGCTTGCTTTCATTTTTGTTTGTCATTATAACCTTAGGTTGTCAATGCACATTTTAAATTACCAAATTATATACACAATTATTTACACTTTCCAATTATAGAAATTCAGAACCAATCACCAAAATTCATCCTTTAAGACCATTCCCAGACCATTCCAAAGCATCAAACATCTTCAAAATACCCTGCACAAGGTCAAAAGTTCATTACATAGACCAGTTCTTCAACAATTGATGGGGAGTCTTATCTTTCAAGAGCAATCTTGCTCTTCCCAAGACCTATTCTCTAGTATTCCTAGGGTATTCCTCTCTACCCTACTTAGGGATCCCTCCTAAACCCCTCTCACCTCATAAGACTCTCCACCAATTTCAAATTCTTCACCTTTGCTCTCAATTCACCACTAAGCTTCCCTGGGCTCCACACTGACCCAAAGTGTCCTAACCATTCGAGGGGCTATGAAAGGGTATTCTCACTATCCCCTTGTTGATTTGACTCCTCATTGATCCATCTCATTGGATTCTTTCACCTTGTACCCATCGCTTTCTTGAAAAACCCAATTTTAGGCCTTGTAGCCTTTTGCCCAATTAAGCCTCCTAGAACCCGTTTTCTTGGCTTTTCTCAAAAACGGTCTTAACAACCCCCAAATATTTTTATATATTTTTTCTAGTGGTACCCTAGGCTTCAAGATTTACTAGGTTTTTAGTCCCTTTGGCGTCTATACATAGGACTATCCTCATACCCCTTATTTTCGAGGGTTTCTAGGGTTCTGGCTCCTTTTTCCAACTTTGAGGGCTTTAATGACCTCCTCAACTCTCCTCCTTGCACACACATGTCTGGAATACATGTGCCCACACTCTCTTGCTCTTGATTGGCACAAACCAGTCCATTTAGCAACTTTCTTTATTGCTGTCCTCTCTAAGCCATTAGCCAAAATGCACTTGCACTCGCCTAGTTCTTGATGAATTCACCATCTCCCCTGCAAACCAAGACACCACACACCATATCTACACTATACAAATAGTCCCCTACTTTATTCCAAGCTTCCATGGTAGCCTTGCCATAGGAATTCAAGTGGGGATCATTATTTCCAAAAACTGGCCTGAACCGGCTATGAGACCAAAAACTCTAAAAACTTGCAAAACAGAAAGAAATTGAACTAAATGGCCAATATAATGCTTCACACAGTAATTAAGTGACACAATTGAAAGACTCAATGCATTAGACAGGTCCTTTCAATCCATTCTTGACTGGATGAAGGCACAAAAATAGAAATTCAATGAAATTTGCACTCTTCCAACTCACAAATTCCCCTTCCAAAACTCCAAATCGTACAATAGCTTTCCCACATGCTCAATTAGGGTTTTTATAACCTTATATACCTTTCTCCCACATTCTAGGACCCTTGGGTCAGGCTTAGAGCATCATTAATGCCCTTTTCCCACTTTTAGGACAAATTGCCAAGTCTACATGGACTAATTTGCCTAATTTCATCATTCAAGCTTCTCCAAACTTCAAGGCTCTAGACTACCCTAAGTTTTCCTTAACTCACACATCAAAAACACTATTGGGACTTTACATCATAATCCTTATTCCCTTGGTCATTGGCTAGAACCATCAACAATAAAAAACTACTTTTGTACAAGATGATTGTAAGTATTATTTAAATGAAGCCTTCAATGACATATATTTTTCAATTATCTTGAATGGATACATCTTTTAGGAACTAATATTCATCTCATTACCATGGTATAGATAAAATTATCCGACATGCCAAAGAAAAAGACAAAGAGGAAACTAACAGATGAAGAGAACGAAACCTTGAAAGAAAAGGAGAGAGTTCGGGTGGCGACATATTGTGAAAAGAAGAAGTTGGAAACGATTGATGAAAAAAACACGATTGTAGAGGAACCTCAACCATAAAAAAGAGAACAGGAATTGGCAGCACAAAAGGCACAAATGCGAAAGCATCGTCGTAAGACAGATTCAGATACCGTAGTTGGAGACACACCCTCTACGACAAGTGAATATGAAGGGACACCATTAAGCACAAGCAAATATGGAGGGACACCATCTAGCACAAGTGAATATGGATGGACACCATCTACTGCAAGTGAATATGGAGGGACACCATCTACTGCAAGTGAATATTGTTGGACACCATCCAACACATCTCAAGTTGAGAGTACATCATCACTCGAAATTGATGAAGAAGGTGTGCCATCATTCCCATGTGAACCTCAAGGTATGTCTTCTTCTCCACCCTCGATCGAAGGTATGCAATCTAGCCCACCTCAATTAAATATTGATGAAATTCCTAATGTTGAGATGTATGTACCTAGGAGAACACCACCAAGAATTTTGCGTAGAAAACCAAAGTATTTGATTAATATTGATGATGAGATTTTGCAGCACATGGAAGGTAAGATTTCAACACGCACTTGTAGAAGATATGCTGATAAGATTTGGGAACGATTCTTTGAAAGGCTAAATGAGACTGCAAGATGTCAACTATTTGTTGAAATGATGCGGGGTGTAAAGTATAGGAACATCATGAAGACTCTTGGGTTGAGAACATCGAATGCATCGAGTGAAGACACTATTGTGAAGAATCTAACGGATGCTTATGAGAGTGTGGGTAAGACCTCACGCTCAAAGGATAGTAATGTCACCCAACATGTCATTAAATCGACTTTGGTAAGTTGTGAATCAAAGAGAGCTTGCCTAATTAGAAAGACTAGTGAAAAAACAAGAATTAGTAGAAAAAATTTATCAAGAGCCATTCAAAGGCGGCAAAGACTTGAGGGCAATGATACAAATGAATTATGGGCATTCTCGGGGAGACTATCACGAAAAGATAAAGAAGTTGTCGAAGCCTTGAAAACACTAATTGAAGAGTATTGGAAGAATAACACAAGGCCATCTCCAAATCAAAGGGATGTGGTAAGAAGGAGAATTAGTAGTCGGAATCGTGAGCCACATCTAAAACATTTTTTGGATATGACTCAAACCCAATTTTTTCAGAAATTTGAAAATGATTATTCTCAAATTAGTATTTCTCAAAGATATTTTGAACTACTTAAACCTTTTTATGTCAAGATAAATCACACACGCACTACTTGTTGTTGTAGACTACATATTGAATTTTCTAACCATTACGATGTTTATCGTTCTATATATTTAGATTTGCATACTAACGATGTTTTGCAGGATTTTGGCATAGAAGCCCCACCAAAATCTTCAAGAGAGTTCTTATGAAAAAATTTATGTCAAATAGAGGATGGCCAGATATTCTATAGGACAACATGCTTGGATGGTTCATGAAAGCGTTGCGGTGGCTTCCAGCGTATGCCAGTATGTCAACATATGGAAAGCACAAATGAGGTGGGACAAAAACTAGTAGAGTTCGGGAAGTATAAAACAGTGGCATATGCTACAAAAGATGGGTCTCAAGCAAAAAGGTGTGATTTGGTTATTGAGAAGATTCCAATGTACAAATTTATGACCACATTTCGTGATAGTATACTGTTTGAGTATGCAATGCATACCCATAGAGCCTGATGGTTGGACATGCAGTTCAAGCTATGCAAGGACACCTTTCCAGTTGGAAGCATAGTATCCGTGGTTGACTTTGCAGAGAACTACACTCTACAGCCACAACATGAGGTGCAGTCACAATATTACAAATCTACACAAGTTTCAATATTTATGCACGTAGCATTCATTCATGCATCTGATAGTAGAGATGAGCAAAGGAAGGTATTGAGGGAGTACCACTTTTACTTTAGTGATGATCGCACACATTCTCCAAAGTTCGTGCAAGGTTGCTTCCAGATGTTCTACAGTGGTTTGGCTCAGAGGGGCATAGAATACGATCAACATATAGTATGGTCTAATAACTGTGCAACACAGTTCAAGAACTCATGCATGTTCTACTGGTTGTGCAGGATGCATGTCATTACAGGTGTTCAACATATGTGGAACTTTTGTGAGGCTGGACATGGAAAGGGGGAGCATGATGGTGCAGGAGCATGCATGAAAAGAGCATTAGCACGAGAAGAGTTAAAGTATAAAGACAGTGCAAAGTTGACAGATGCAAAATCAATCATCGAGTGGTGTAATGCTTTGATGGGTCCAGGTAATGAAGGTACGTCTTTAGTTCGTAGATTTTTTTGCTTGATGGATGATACTAACATTGCACCATATGAAGACTATTGTACACTAATAGGATTGAGTGAGGTACACTCTTTCCTTAGCTCAAATACAGGTTCATGGAGTATCGATACACGAAAGATGGCATTCTTTTGTTCTTCATGTACAATGCAAGACTGAAATGATTGTGAGTCGGGGGAGTGGGTTGGAAAATGGTTCACAAGTTATCTTAGCCCACTTCACACGTATCACCCTCTGACGGCATTGAAACTGACACAGATAGAATCATCGGTCGACTTTGACCACATATCAGATCTAGTTCAACGAGGTGATATATCTACTTTCTTAGTTGTTGAAATTCCATATCGTTAGATCTTACTTTGTACTGTATTCATAATGTTGACAAATTTCAAGAGATTTTTTGCACATATCAATGCAGGGCATGTTTATGCAGTTATTGCAAATGAGGACAATGAAGAGGGAACAAACTATTACTTGTGTCATTGTGTTGAGACCAAAAAGAAATTGGAGGCCCCAGTTATAGATGGAGAAAACATTGAATACCCTACAGGCTTTGTTGTGGTTACTGGGACATGGCTTAGAAGGTACCCACATTCAAGTGTTAAACATTGGCTATTTCAGGACTTTGACATGCATCGTAAGATTCTTCATTACTCGAACCTTGTCATGGCATCCAATGTTCATTTGACCAAATATGGGGTAGACCTTTGAACAAGACGTTATGGAAGGTTCGTGAGTTTGACCATGAGGCAATACTTGACACAATAAAGAGTAGAGCAGACCCGAATGGTTCGTTGGATTAATTTGTAAGTATATGCACATTGGTTCTTATTAATTTATACTTGTATGCACATTAATTTGTTTGATGCCAATGCTATCATCTTCTTTTACAGTGATTGGTGTCCCGTTGCAAAAAATGCTGATATATGAGCCATTGAAGAGAATGTCAACTAGAAAAGCAATGCAACATCTATAAGTGCCTTCCATCTATTTTTATTTCATTTCCATTTTGGATGCTCTTTCTTTTTCTCATTTACTTTGCATATTTGTAAGTAAACTGCTAAGGGTTGATTGATCTTTCATTGTAGAAAATGCTGATTTAAGAGCCATTATCAAAAATCTCAGCCAAAAAAGCAATGCAACATACTTATTTTGATGATTTTGACAAATCTCAATTTTGATTTCAAGCCATTATAAGAGAGCATGTGAAGCTTAGCGAGGGAATCTCAAGTTACTCATTTGAAGTTAACCTCATGATGAGCACCTATGATGTAGACATTTAAAAAGAATCTTGAATGTATGAGTGGCATTGTAAAAGATCTAAGAGAACGAAGTGCCAGAGGAATTGTAATAAGATTTAACTACATAATGAGATATACTCAAATATTTTAAGGTTGAAGTTCATGTTTGGTGTAGTGGCACCTTGTTCTGTAAATGCCTTGAGTAGGAAAATTTGCAAACTTTGAATTTTGAAATGTAAACAATGTGAAAAAGGTCATATAAAGGTCATGTAAACAATTTGTACACATTTTTTTGCAACTCGTGTGAACAAGCGGATTGTTCCAACACTTTTGAATAGGTATGTCTATAGTAGGCATGGTCCTCTTTCGCATCGAAACACGTAGAATCGCTCTAAGCTATGTTCCACCGGATTGATCCCTTAAGGGTCCAAAGTGCAAAATAGCTGCAAACTTTAGCATGCTATTACTTGGATACCGTGACACTTAGAAACTTCTTGTTTGATCCTATAGAAAGGCATTGGACCCCTATAGAAAAACCTCTCTCAATTTTGGCTATCTTGGAGTGGTTTTCTCGTGGCGGCGGATTTTCACTTGATGGAAAACGTGTCAAATTCAAGCTGTGCAAAGTTGCAAAGCGGTTCAAATTTCACTCTGCAACTTGTGTGACCAAGCGGACTGTTCCAACATGTCCGAATAGGTATGTTTATGGTAGGCATGGTCCTCTTTCACAATGAAACACGTGGAATCGCTCCGAGCTATGTTCCACCGGATCGATCCCTTAAGGGTCCAAAGTGCAAAATAGCTGCAAACTTCAACAAGCTATTACTTGGATACCGTGACACTTAGAAACTTCTCGTCTGATCCTACAAAAAGGCGTTGGACCCCTCTAGAAAAATTTCTCTCGATTTTGGCTATCTTGGAGTGGTTTTCTCGTGGCGGCGGATTTTCACTTGATGGAAAACGTGTCAAATTCAAGCTGTGCAAAGTTGCAAAGTGGTGCAACTTTCGCTCTGCAACTCATGTGAGCAAGTGGACTGTTCCAACACATCTGAATAGGTATGTTTACGGTAGGCATGGTCCTCTTTCGCACTGAAACATGTGGAATCGCTCTGAGCTATGTTCCACCGGATCGATCCCTTAAGGGTCCAAAGTGCAAAATAGTTGCAAACTTCAGCATGCTATTACTTGGATACCGTGACACTTAGAAACTTCTCATCTAATCCTATAGAAAGGCGTTGGACCCCTCTAGAAAAACCTCTCTCGATTTTGGCTATCTTGGATTGGTTTTCTCATGGCGGTGGATTTTCACTTGATGGAAAACGTGTCAAATTCAAGCTGTGCAAAGTTGCAAAGTGGTGCAACTTTCGCCCTGCAACTTGTGTGAGCAAGTGGAATGTTCCAACACGTTTGAATAGGTACGTTTATGGTAGGCATGGTCTTCTTTCGCACCGAAACACGTGGAATCGCTCTGAGCTATGTTCCACCGGATCGATCCCTTAAGGGTCCAAAGTGCAAAATAGCTGCAAACTTTAGCATGCTATTACTTGGATACCGTGATACTTAGAAACTTCTCATCTGATCCTACAGAAAGGCATTAGACCCCTCTAGAAAACCTCTCTCAATTTTGGCTATCTTGGAGTGGTTTTCTCATGGCGGTGGATTTTCACTTGATGGAAAACGTGTCAAATTCAAGCTGTGCAAAGTTGCAAAGTGGTGCAACTTTCGCTCTGCAACTCGTGTAAGCAAGCGGACTGTTCCAACACATCCGAATAGGTATCTTTAAGGTAGGCATGGTCCTCTTTTGCACCAAAACACATGGAATCGCTCTGAGCTATGTTCCACCGGATCAATCCCTTAAGGGTCCAAAGTGCAAAATAGTTGCAAACTTCAGCATGCTATTACATGGATACCATGATGATTAGAAACTTCTCATCTAATCCTATAGGATTGCGTTGAGCCTGTCTACAAAAACCTCTCTTAGTTTTGGCTGTCTCAGAGTGGTTTTCCAGTGGTGGCGGATTTTCACTTGATGGAAAAAGCATCAAATGCAAGCAATGCAAAATTGTAGAGTGGTGCAACTTTCGTTCTGCAATTTGTGTGACCAAGCGAATTGTTCCAACACATTCAAATAAGTATTTTTACGCTAGGCATGGTCCTCTTTTGCACCAAAACACGTGGAATTGCTCTAAGCTATGTTCCACCGGATTGATCCCTTAGGTTGGAGGAGTCTTAAGTTGCAAATTTATAAGTTGTTTAAAGAAACAAATTTGAAATGATATTGAATGGCCCACTTAGCACTCATTGCATCTAAGTGATGCTCACAGAGGTGAGGCACTAGGCCTTCCCAGGAGGTCACCCATTCCAGTATACTCCAGCTCAAGCGCTTAACCACGAAGTTTTTTCCCTAAGAAGGATAGTGGAAAAGGCAGAATCCAGTGTACTTTTGATGAGTGGAAAGGAATTCCTAAGAGACATGAAGGAGGAAGAAGGAGTTCTCTATGCAATCATGTTGAAGCCAAAGGAGGAGGAGTCACCTAGTCGGCTACCTATGACAGCAGAGGTGAAGCAACTGTTGGATCAGTTCAAGGATATCATTTGTGAAGGCACACCAGCTACACTACCACCTAAGAGGGCAATCAGTCATCAAATTGACTTTGTACCAGGAGCAACATTGCCTAACAAGGTTGCATACAAAATGACACCGGAGCAGAACAAGGAGATAGCAAGGCAATTTCAAGAACTTTTGGACCAAGGGTTGATCAGGAAAAGCATAAGCCCATGTGTTGTTCCAGTGGTGTTGGCACCTACGAAGGGAGATAAGTGGAGAATGTGTACTGATTCTAGGGCCATAAATAAGATAACCATTAGATATAGGTTTCCTATTCCTAGGATAGAAGACTTAATGGACTGTTTAGGGGGGTGCTAGGTACTACTCCAAGATTGATTTGAAAAGTGGCTACTATTAGATTATGATGAAAGAGGGAATAAGGACTATGATATAAAGTCCCAAGAGTGTTTTTGATGAGTGAATTGGAAATAGGTTTGTTAGGGGCTTGCGGTTTGGGTAAGTCTTGGACACTGTGAGCATTTTGAGCAATGTTGCCTTGGCTATTTGTCCTAAAAGTTGGAAAATGGGATTAATGATGCTCTAAGCCTAACCGAAGGGTCCTAGAACGTGGGAGAAAGGTATATAAGGTCAGAAAAACCCTAATACGTGGGTTGGAGGATTGTTTTCACGAATTCAGACTTGGAGAGTATATTTTTGTGATTGGAAGAGAGCAAGTTTTCATTGAATTTCTGTGTTTGAGCCTTCATCTAGTCAAGAATGGATTGAAAGGACTTATCTAATGCTTTGAGTCTTCCATTTTTGTCACTTAATTACCTTGTGTAGCATTAGATTAGTCATCTAGACCGACTGGTTATCTTTTTGCAAGTTTTTGGTTTTCTTGATCTCATTGTCGGTTCAGGCCAATTTTGTGAATAATGAGTCCCACTTGACTTCCCGTGGCTTTCCTTTCATGGCCACTTGGAATCAAGTTGGGGACTATGTAAATAGTGTACATATAGGTTTTGGGGTCTTGTTTTGCAAGGAAGGTGATGAAATCATCAAGCACTAGGCGAGTGCAAGTGTATTCTGGCTAGTAGCTTGGAGAGGACAACAGTAAGGAGAGTTGCTAAATGGATTGGTTTGTGCCAATAAAGAGTATTGGAGTTTAGGCACATGTATTTCAGTCATGTGTGTTCCAGGAGGAGAGCTGAGGAGGTCGTTGAAGCCCTCAAAGAAGGAAAAAGAGCCAAAAACCATAGGAACCCTTAAAAATAGGGGGTTTGAGGACAATCATATGTACAGAAACTTGTAGGACCTAAGGCCTGGTAAAAATTGGAGCCTTGATGATCAAAAGAAAGAATTTACAAAAAAATTTGGGGGTTGTTAAGACTGATTGTGAGAAAAGTCAAGAAAACGGGTTCTAGGAGGCCAAATTGGGGCAGAAGGCTACAAGGCCTAAAATTGAGTTTTTCAAGAAAGCGATGGGTAAAAGGTGAAAGAATCCAATAAGATGGATCAGTGAGGAGACAAATCAACAAAGGGACAACTAGGATACTGGTGTGGGGACACCTCGACTCTTGAAATTTATGACAAGCTTCATAATTTTGTAATGTTTTAGTCATTTAGAATTTCGTGGGACCATGTTAAGAAATGGTTAAGTGTTTAAAATTGCAATGATATATTCATCAAAAGGATTAAATGACAGTTGTAATCGAATGGAAATATCAGGTAGATGAACAATTTGTCTAACTACCCTAGAATATCTATAAAGAGACAACATGTAACCGAATACGAGGAGATAGAGGAAATAGAGAGTGCAACTACGGGAAAACAAAAAAGAGAGTAAAAAGAGGGAGAAGAAATCAGGCTCTCTGGTCGAAGTATGTTTTTGAAGTGTTAATATCTGGAATTCGTTAAAGAGGATTTTCCATTTCCCATCGTGTCGTTCTCTCTATCTTTCCTGGTTTATTGTTTTGCAAATTGTGAATGCATATTAGTTTTGAAGGATTCGCTATTGTTTTGAATGTCACGGATGTCTTGTTTTCGGGTTTCTTTATGACAGTCCCGAATGGAATGGGAGAAATGGTTTCAGTTGATAGGGAATATACGTAATATAATCGAGTGTGAAATTCTTGTATGGTTTTAAATGTATAATGGTTTTCAAAGGAACCATTACATTGCTCGACCATTGTGTTTGAGCAATGTGTGACTCGGGCTTTGAACAGCGGAAAGGTGGCGGATAGAGTTAGAGGCTTAAGAACATGTCTTGATCAGTAGTGATCAGTAGTGATCAGTAGGTTAAGGAGTGAAAAGGGTGGATGAGCCATTGTCTTGTGTTGTTTCCTCTGCATCAGAATGGTATCAGAGGAAGAAGGTTATGAGCGTGTAGAAGGCAATCTACACCAGGCAGTAGCGTGGGTTCTTGGTTGCAAATTGATCCATCCAAGCTGCAGGAAGGACGTGGTTGTTCTTGCGTGTGTGAAGATCTCAAGTTGGGGTCTTTTTATTGTCTACACCAAGATGAAGCTAGGTAGAAGGTGCAATGAGAGCAACCACTAAGAGAAGGGTGGCAAGCATCTTCCAGAATCTTGTGTGGGTAAGATGGTAGTATTCAGGATTCAATGGCAGTATTTAGATATATAAATATTGTGATATTGCTATCAGGATTCAATCGTGTAGTTTTACAAGTCAAACTCATTGACCCATGATTCATCAGTAGTGGTTCAAAAGAACCCATCTCTCATGATAATGAATGGTTCATAAGGAGGAAGATAAATCTTCATACATTTCTTCTATCACAAATGAGATAAGTGCTTGGTTTCATGAAGGTCATGAGACAACCATTAATGGGGAGTGGATACATGAAAAACTAATGGAGAATGATAATGGCTTCAGACCTGCTATAAAGAAAAAAAAAATTTGTTTCAATGATGCAAGAGGTTTTTGGTTTCACTACCAAAATGAGCCTACGAAGAATGCATGTGAAACTCCTTTTGACCTTGAAGGTGTACTTACTCCATCTCAAGGACCATGCATTGAGGATGACATAGATCAATGCTACGGCTAACCAATTAATAATTATACACGTGAATAAGTCAAACATGTACATGTCAATAAGGGAACTACAAGTACTCATAAACACGTAAGCCTCAAAAAGTATACACATGAATACATAGTATACACAAATTAAAACAAAGTATATGCACTAATACAAGGTATATGCATGAAAACATGTAAGCCACAAAGTATACACTCAAATGCACGTAAGTCACAAAGTATACACGTAAGTTGTAAAGTATACACTTGAATATATGTAACTCATATCTATTGAACCATCAATTTAGAATGCAAATATGGACAGGCATCGAAAAAAGATATTTGTATTAACCAAATAGCCATGTAGGCATACATAAATATATATCGATATAAGTATGAAATATATGTACAAAATAGCCATATAGGCTTACGAGAATGCCATCTAGGCATACAATGTCAAATATGTCCAATAAAAAATATGTACAAAACTGACATGCAGACATACAATAAAAGACTCTGGAATCAAAAGTCATTGCTCTCCATGCCCAGGAAATAAAATCTTTCCCTTTCCTTTTCGCTCGGATGGCGATAGGTTTGTCACTCATTTTTGCTGCGCTCGTGGAGTGCTCCTACTACTCCTCCTAGGGTTTAGTTCATGGTGAAGTTTTAACTGTTACAATAAGAAGTAAAGACATGAATATATAGAAATTACATTATAAAAAATGATATATTTGACAAAATAATCACTTAGAGCCATCTCACGATCTCTCTCCACGAGGGAAATATCCTCATGCCCATGCTCAGGCGTGCTCAAGCCCTGTATAAACCATACAAATAGACAAAAACTACGTGAATCAATAATGGTTTGATTTCTAACTAACTAACATCTATAACAACAAATGTAAATTAAAATTTACTAATTTGCCTCATACCTCTTTTGTTAGAGCCATCGAGGATTGTATAGCAGATGTCACACCAATATCCATTGCCCTCGTCACATTCGGAGGTGTATCATCTTGCAACAACTGAAAATAAAATAACAAATTATTCAACGTAATCAACGATGTGCATGTATAAACTACACAAATCTGTTAAGTACTTGATTCATTAGTTAAACTTTTTATTCTATTACCTGCGTGAAGGTTTGAGTAAATCCACCACCACTGGGAAGTGTTCCATCAAAACCTCCAATATTAGTCTGTTCAACATCCAAAATTGCATATTAAATTACCATTCGTAAAACAATTCCATTAATATGCAATAAACTTATAATTGTTTACTAGTTACATAACCTAGCAATAGGTGTACTGCAAAAATAGGTTGGTGGGGGGGCGGTGTATCCAGTCTCAACACTATGACCCTGCAATTTTATTAAAATCATAAAACATTTTTAGTTAATCTTGCATTTCAAAATTGAAATTGATAAATTAAATTCAATGAACACATGCAATAACTTTTACCTGACTATCAATGCCATATGCCTCATGCAAAATGTCAGCTGCCCTCTCCATCTCCATAGTTGTAGATGGATCCTGCGTACCAGTCTCCTGAGGGTCGATGGGGTCATGTGAACAAGTAGCCCCGCAAGATTGACACACATGTGTTCAAAGACCACCACTAGAAGACTCCCCTGGATGGCGTTGTAGAATAGGGCTAGTATGATGGATGACACTCTGGGTCAAAGTGTTGATTGTCTGCAATGTCTCTACGTCAGCACTTTCCTTCACGACAGAAGGCATAACAATGTGCTCATGAGGCGGCCTAGCGAGTGCTCGTCTACCTTGCCGCGTAGGATCCGGCTGTGCACCAGGTCTATCCTGAGCTGACCCCCCACCTCTCCCCTGGAAATCCCTCATATCAAAATAATTTGGGATTTTGTTCAATATGAACTCACTGTATAGTTTCCTAAGGAAATATTGTGGGACCTCGCAATTGTTGCACGGTGGGTAATCGAAGACCATGTACCACCTATCATAAAACGCTCCTTCATTTGTTGGTGGTGGCACCAATGGATAGGAAACCTCTTCGCATTGAGGGTAAGATTTTGATTTGTGCGTGGGTCGGTGAATAATGAGCACAAATCACCTTTTGTTATTTTTAAATCTTTCACATCCTTGTATGATAGTTTATTTGTATAACTCCCTAGCCACCTGCCTCCTATCTTCCCATCCAGTTATTTGTTTTCTAATTGAATCTACATTTGTTAACATATCTTTCAAGGAATTTGCTAGCGTCATTCTTTCTGTGGTTGAACCATTTGGATCACTCAACCTATTGATCAAATCCTCAATTTGTTTTTTGTTGTTCTCAATTTCACTCATTAAATTTTGTTGAGTGCCAGGAGGGGGTTGAGTGATTGGTGGAGGAGGTTGATTTTGTGGTTGATTTTGATCTTGAGGATTTGGTTGGTCCTCCTGTTGAGGATTTTGAGGGTTTGCAGGTTGATTTGCATCTCCTAAAATTTCAAACAAATAGATATCAAATTGAACCTAAAACTAACAAATTCAAAATAAAAAGCATAGAATCCTTACCTCTTACAGCTCCTCGTCGTCGCGGCGCCATCGTTGCGAAGAAATTCGGATTCTTGGTGAATAAATTCTTCTCCTCGAATGCGAGCGCGCAATTTTGGTGTTTTTGGCTGCGAGTGCACAAAAAAACCAGTCGAAATGCAAATGAGAGATTTGCATTTCTTTTTTTGCTTTTAACAGTCAATAACGCGAGCGCGTTATAACGCGCTCACATTATTGCTTTGCAGTTTTTTATCTGCCGGGACCTTGCCTAGGTTTAACCGACGACATAATGTGAGCGCGTTATAATGCGCTCGCATTATGTTTAACAACTTTTTTTTTTAAGGGTGTCCATGGAATGGCTACCCATTTCCATGCACCCGCCCCAATAGGCAATCATAAATTGTGCCTACTTCATTACCACTCCCTCAACCTATTTTGCCCAGTGCTCCTCATTTTCCTTTACATACTGGAAATGAGTATGCTCTTGTGGAACAAATTCATAACACTCCTACTAAGATCTCCCTTTGGGATTTCATTCAAGTGTCACCCCTTTACCATGGAATGCTTCAAAATGCTTTGAAACAAGTTTTTATCCCTCCTAGTACACAAACAAATGATGCAACAAACCTAATTCAAGGTATGAATTTGGTTAACTTAGACATTACCTTTCATCAAGATGAGTTGCCTCCATTAGAAATATAAAAACAAAATGATGCTTTGATGGTAGTGGCTAGTATTAACAATAGTGGTATCAAGTTTTGAATTAAGCATACTCTCATTGATAATGGTTCAACACTCAATGTTTGTAGTGTAAACCTTTTAGATGAGATTGAAGTGGACACGAGTAAAATTCAACTAGATTTTTTATCTATCTATGGATTTGACAATATGGGAAAACAACTGCTTGGAGTGATAACATTACCTATTAAAGGTGGTAGGGTTACATTGCAAACTACTATTCATGTCATTCCTCAAGAGCTCTCATATAATCTTATGTTGGGTAGATTTTGGATTCATGCAATTACTATGGTGCCTTCAATGTTACATTGTCTAGTGAAGTACACTTACAAAAACAAGGTTTACACAATCAAAGTTGACCTACAATCAAAAAATTGTTTGCAAATTGAAATAGGAATGAAAAATCCTCTTACAACATTGACAAAAACTACAAAAGTGGAACCGATACAAGAATAATAAGAGAAGTGTGTCATCAATTACAAAACTATTGGATGATGATTGGGGTTAATTGGATTTTACATCTACATTCATGGGAGAATACGAGATTACACAAAAATCAGGAAAAGAGAAAGAAGCTAAAATAATATCCACACAAGTTGTGTCATCAAAAGAATGTGAATCCACAACCTTTATCAAAGAAGATGAAAACAAGAATTATACATCCACATATGATGGTTGTGATCATGATAAACCACCTTCTCCAAAAGAAATGAAAAAACTTTATGGAAGAGGTTATGAGATTTTAAAACAACTGGACTATAATAGAAAAGGATGTGGGATAAGAGAACAAGGTGTCCATGTCCCTATAGAGCCTACCCCACAAGAACAAACTAGAGGCCTTGGTTATTGTCCTTCGAAAGAAACAAAAGTAACAAAGAAACCTTCACTCAATATCAATGTCATCACGCAAAAAACTCCTAGGAAAAATATTGCTTCATCTTCAAACACATTTCTTAGTGATGATTAGGGTTCATTAGATTTTACACCCTCCTTTAAGGGGTAGTACAAGATCACACAATCTAAACCTAGAGAGTCTTGTGTATGTATGGCACCTTGTAGCAAGCAAGAAGTATCTCTGTCACAATAGAAAAGAATATCTTCTGCTATTGATCAAGAGATTACCTTGTTGAGGATTCTCCAAGCTCGCTTCATATATCTCCCTCCAAGAACACAAAATAAATTCTACAACAAAAGCTCATTTTTTGCATATCATCGAGTGCATGTTCATTCAACCAATGAATGTCAGGCCTTGAGTAACAAAATTCAACATCTTAAGGATTATGGTGCTCTTCCTTGTGTTGATGTACCTACTTCCTCTAATTGATAATTATTTTCATCCTCTCATGTTTCTCATCACTATGTGGCATTGGTAGCTTTATGTTTCTTGCTCATTGTCATTCGTGGTGGTATAATATCAAGTACAACCATATTTCTCATGGTAGTAGCATGATATTCCTTGGTGGATGTCTTTGTCTCTATGATTGGGGGTAAAGATAACTAGTTTTGGGAGGCATTCATTATTTTCAAGGATCCCCTCTTCCTCTCTTTCTACTTAAAATACCAACATAGTAAGTATGTTGACATTTTAAGTGGGGGAATATTGTCCCATGCTCATTGTTTGCGTGTTCCCTTCTTAGTGATGATAGCATACATCTCCTAGGAAGTGTGACCTTTATAATCAAAGTGTGGCTTTCTTGATCTATGTGAAGTGTCTTATTTTTTGTAATATTATGCTTGATATTCTACAAGAGTGTGACCCTTCTCGACATATAACATTACTCTTGGTGGTAATTTTATGACCAATATTCCCTAAGATGTGAATCTTGTATTCCTTGACTAGTCCTCTTTTGGTGGTGATGTCAAGTGTGATGTTCCCTAAGGTGATGCCTCTCATGTATTAAGCAAAACTCCTTTGATTATCTTTTCAACCTTTACATATTCCATGAGATGTTGATAATGCAACTTGCTAACCTTGTGAAGCATGCCCACCTTGTGTGGCACCTTATCAAAGTTATCAAGGAGCATAAATTTTGGTATGGTTGATGTATGGAATCCTGTAGACCTGGAATGACTTGCCCATTTGCCACCTTTTTATGAGTTCACACCTTGTAGACCTGGTGTGTTTCTCACCCTATTTCCTTGAGGCTCACCTAGTGTATATCAGACTGCACTAGCCCTTGTAAGCGTATTCTTGGACAAACAACCTAGGCTTGATCCATACCTTCTGGACAAACAATTGAAGCTTGATACACCCTTCTTCCTCTTTGCATTAATTTTGACATTGTATGTTTGTGTATCTTGTCTTGCGACTTCATATCACGCACATGTCATGTGTGTGTCCCTTTGTGCTTACGTTGGTCTGCCCTTGGATCTTGATCAAGTGGGGGCTTGCGCAACCTCCTTGATAATTTTCATGCTATCTCTTCAATATTTGTGCACTTGGACCCCTCTTGACATATATTTGTCTACTTTAGTTTGAGTTTGAGCATGGGCTCATATTTTCACTAAAGTGGGGGCTAAATGTAGTGTAGAAGATTGTACACCTTTATAATTTCACACTATGCTTGCATCCCCTTAATTAATTGGACTTAATTAAGCTTCTAATTGACCTAAATCATGCATTCCAAAGCTTTATTATTCCCATTTTTTTAAGGGAAACCTATTTTAAATAATTTTCAACATTAATTTAAACACCTTGGAAATTATGTGTGCTAGATTTAGGTCCTAGGACCCATTCGCCCAAGGGTGAATGGGTCCCCTTTAAGTGCCAGGACTCAATTTTTAATATTTTTTTGATGGTATTTTAATTATTCAAATTCAAGTTTAAAATTTCAGCTTGTGGAATCTAACTTTTGGGAAATTAGATAAACACCTATAAATACAAGGTATTTTTATCATTTCAAAAACACACTTTATGAGATAAATCCTATAGAAAAAATTATTGTCAAGAGCATTGAAGATCATATTTATCAGTCGTCTACAATAGAAATCAAGATCTTATCATCATGTCAAAGTTCATGTGTGTTCATGTCATGTTTTGGAGCTAACATTGTGATGTAGGTTTCAAGCATTCAAGCATCAAATCAAGCAATCAATAAAGCTGATTCATGCAAGATCCAAGCCTCAGAGAGATGTGTTAGACTTCAGTCCTCTAAGGTAATTAACCATTAATGGTTTGGTGAGTTATGACATCATTTTCCATTCATCAACTCCTTCCATTTATCATCATTTCATTATCAAGGTTTAATTACCAACATGGGGTTTGACTAAGGCGAACCCCCACTCACCCAAAAACAAACATTTTTTCTTCTTTTTTGTATGTGCAGATTTACAGGTGAATGAGGACTGAAAATAGATCAAAGGAGAAAATTTGCAAAGTTGTCAAATTTGTCATCATTGTTGTCAAGACACAGAAACTCATATTCAAAAATTATTTTCAGTTTTTCGATAGTGGAACTTGAGGAAAACAGAAGCTCGAATCTTGCACTAGAGGACCCTTCAAGTTGAGGAGAATCCTTGTGCAAAAACCTATTCGCCCTTGGGTGAATGAGTCCTCCTACAAGTCCTAAAACACACTTTTCTAGGCAAGTACATACCACTCTACACTTTATAGATCTGCTTGCAAACTGTCGTTTCCATTTTTGTTATCATAATATTCTACATTTCAAGTGTTAGGTAATGTAATTCACTTAGTTAATGCATTTTAAATTATCTCCCAAAAGTGCCAATCAGTCACTTATGTCATAAGAAAGTAGAGATCCAAGATCCCAAAACAGGGTTGGCTCACCTCAAGGTTGAAAGTTAATCCTATCTCTTTGTGATCTTCTCTCTATCTAATGAAATTTTAGAGAAAGGTACCTAGATCCTATTGTTCTAAATAAAAGGGACATATGGTCCCTTTTCCTATATTTCAAATACATTGCCATATTTTACATATGAAAGTTTAATATCAAGTGAAATTTAATCTCTTTGTCTTTGTTGATCCAAGTCTTCAACATTCAATTGAAAGAGGGAAATCATCACTTGAGTGCTTTACCTCCAAACACAAACCAGCAATCCCACACACACCTTCCTACTAGAAGCAGCACTACCCTCCACAAAGTAGCAAATTTAGGGAAACTCTGAGGTCATCAAGCCATCTAAGAACTAGTGTTGTGTGCTAATAAAAATACTTTATCATACAACTCTAGATACCTTCCAGCCATGCATGATACTTTTGATTAATCATATATTTACACAGTGAAGCGATAATGCAAGTAGTGTTTTTGCATTACTTTGGCCAAAGATTTAATAATATAAAGAAAACACATAATCTTATGTGGTCGTATGTTCATGCACCTCTTTCTCAAAATGGATATTGACATGTGACAATCTATGTATGCAGATAAGACATAAGATTCCTCATATGAAATAAAATCAACTAACACACTTGAATTGCACACTTATGCATATAATGTGTACACACACACACACACACACACACACACACACACATATATATATATATATTGTGGAATATTTTTCTATACTTTCTCAAAAACAAACAACCATTAGCATTGTTAGTAAACTTAAACAAACCAAAACAAGCATCCCTATGAGATACTATGAGATACTTGATCATGCTACATATGAAAACAAGGAAATAAGAAATCAAAGAAACTAAGTGAAAGCATAAGAAAGCAAGATCAAACTCTATCCCATAGTGGGAGTGGTGCTCATTTGATGTGGAAAGGATTCCCTTTGCCACCCCCTTGATAAGCTTCAGATGCGATGAAGATGCAAGTGCCTATAGTGAAAATGCATAAGATTGTAGATGGATTTCAAGTAGAATTGGCTTCTATTTATAGGTTGAAGAATTGAAGATTGGAGAGATTGGAGGAATGTGGGACTAAAGAAGAGCCAATGAGATTGGGACACTTGTCTCAATCCCAATGGGTGAGGATGAAGCACGTTTTAGAGAATGTTCATAGTTAATGCATGTAGGTGAAGGAGTGAGGGGGGTGTAAGAGAGATTAATGCATTTGTAAGAGGCTTAAATGCCTTTTTAAGAAGCATTTATGTTTTGGAAAGAAATTCAAATGAATGGAGTTATTGGAGGAATATTCCCTAGAATATGCTTTTGTGAGGAAAAATAGGATAATTAGTTAATTAAAAGAATTGTTTTTCATGTGCAAGTGGGTTGGTTTATCAAGGGTTGGGTTTGACCAAGGTTGAGTCAAAAGCTAGAGAATGAGTAATTAGGATTAGGAGTTAATTAATCCAACATTAATTAATTTGGAGGAATTAGAGGATTTGACATTTGATTTAAACAATTTGATATATTAAATCAGATTGGAGGATTTTAGGGATTTGATTGATTTATTAAAATCAACATGATGAACATTGGTGAATTAATCTAATAAAATTCTTTATTTGATTAATAGAGGAATTTGGTGTTAATTAGTCAGACTTAGATGCATAATGTCAGTTAGGCCTATTTGCATGTCTACATTTTCCCCCTCTTTGAAGCAACGTACCAGTTGCGTTGGTTCAAAGATTGACGTTGCCAAGATCGAAATTCAAAAAATCAAAAATTTCTTGATTTTTTAGATGCCCCACTGTTGCCCCAATGGAAAGAAGTACATTAGTACATTGCCCCCTTGAGAGATCGGGCAAAAAAATTGATTTTAGGTCGAGCTTGCAACAAATATGCCTTATGGATGTATGAATGGTTATGCTATGAGATGCTTAGACTAACAGATCTATATGATGATGATGCAAATGAGATGGTTTTAAGATGCTTAGAATAATAAATCTATATTATCCTAAACAACTTAAATCATGATGCAATGTATGTTAGATGATGAGATGGATGTATGATATGTATGATTATGCAAGATGTTGACAATTAGTGGATGCAGGATGGTGAATTTCATGATACTATGTTATCGTGAAAGAGGATAGAAGAATGAGAGGGATCAAACCTTGATTCTGAGAAGATGCAAAAGTTCAACAAGTCTATGAATCATCGAGACTTTATTAGATATGATAATGAATGATGATGGTGTATTGCTTATCCAGGGATTGGGGATGCAAAGAGCATAACTTTCCTTATGTTTGATAGCACACATAGATTTGATGCATCAAGGTATAGACAACCATGATGGTGAGGTATCTAATGCGATGGAATTTGACTTAGGAAACAGATGGGAGTATCCTTGTTCACACCTAACATACAAAACGTTGTTATAGCATACTTTAGACATTTCAAACATCTTAGACCAAAACACAAAACCTCCCAATGTAATAGTCGTCAAGATATCCAAAGCATCCTCCCTACAGACCGAACAAAATTAGCATGACCAAGGTTATATTACAAGAATATCTAAGAAACACAACAAATGAAAGATAATGATCAATACTCCATTCCTTTCTTTATAAATCATTTTTATTAGACATCATCGAAAGGTCACTAGAATGAGTGCAATAAGATAAATCAAAAGAATAGATAAAGTACACAAACAAGCCAATGTTCTTCATACCTCTAGCCAAAGGGATGTGTTTTGCTTAGGATAGGTATCCAAAGTGATTGCCAAAGATAATTCCCATTGTAGGAAGGATGCATCCTAGGACATGTTAGTAGATGGTGGCAAGTTGATAGGTTATTTGAAAAGGTTGTTGATATAAGGTTTGATTGACATGTTTGAGAATGATCAAGAGTTTGATTTTGCATTTAAAAGTTTGTTGTCTCGATTTTGATTTTGCATTTGAAGTTTGTTTTTTCTAATTGTTGTGATTGTTTCTATTTGTATTGCCAAAAGATGAAGGTGACAATTTATTTATTATGGATGATTGATTATTGTGTGTGAAGCGGAATGAGACAGATGGATTTTTTCAAATATTTAGATGCTTTTTATATTTTTGAAATGTTATGAGGCTATTTTTGGATTTTCAAGTTATTCAAATGTTTTTATATTTTTTTGTGTCTTAGGGGCTCATAAATGATGGTCTTGCCTACGTTTAAGCTCATAGACGACATAGTTCAGACACCATGTTTTTGACGTTTTCTAACTTTTTGACCTGTTTTGGGATTTTCTTGGTTTTAGAATTTTTCCTAGATTTTTTGCACGATTTTGACGATTTGGATATGGATATGTGTGACGATATCATTGATCTGCTTTAGGATTTTTTTGAAAACCAAGCTAAGGTTGATTGATCTAATTGATGGATAGATGATAATAACATTGTTGAGGATACACAAAAATGCAAGGATAGTTTTAAGCAACATAAGGACTGGGAAGGATATCCCGAGATGATGATGGATTGATTGGATTTGATTGATCATGATATGAAGCTCAATTTGGAACAAAATTTGTTTGAATCATTTGATGTGACGTTGAAGTGTAAATTAGATGCAACTAATATTGATTGTTTGGATTGATGTTCAATGAAAGATAAAGCTTGATAAGGAACATATTTTCGTCAAAATGTGCCATGGGCCAGTGATTTGGATTGTGGCACACAAATACTTTGACCAATTTGATTTTACATTTTTCTAATGTTTGGATCACCACATAAGATGGAAGATATATATCAAGATTTATTCTCGAAGCAAGATGCAAATATCTGCCCCCAGTGTCTAGCAATGTATGGAATGCCATGGGTGGATGTTTGGATAGGTGTATGGATAAATGGATATGGATTATCTTGCAATAAGATAAGGTGTTTGAATAGAGGATACTCATTTGAATAGTGCTTCATGGATTATATAATGTTGGGTAGGATAGGATCAATGAAAATGAATCATGTCAAGATGTTTACCATAAGAAAATCTAAAGTGTGCACCAATCTTTGTCAAGATCAAGATAATTTGGAAGATGGATGTAGATAGATGAAAATGGGTTGGATAAATGGTTCACGAATGAATGGATTTATTATGGATGAGATAAGATGCCTTTAGCTCAACTAGCGCACACAAATGCTCAATTCTATACATGACACCCATTTGCCAAGTTTTCATCATGGTACCTGCCTAAAGCACCACCGTAGTGGTTTTCACTAGAGGACGATTTTTATCTTTACTATTTTCATAATTTTTTAATTTATTTTTATTTTTTGTGAAATATTTTAAGCTCATGTTGAACCACTTGGTGGTGCTGATGTATAAAATTATATCATAATGTGCCATCGATATCTTTCTTGAAGAAGCTGCTTTGCCAAGATACGTGCACTTGAATACAACTTTTGAGATTCCTAATCCACTTTGTTGATACCAGAGTTAGCTTTGTCTCTATGCACACATCGTGATAGAGTTCCTTTTGAATCTTTATGATGAAGGGTGGATGCCAATACATGGTCAATGTGAGTATTGGATATCATGCATGGAGGAATGGATGATGTTGTGTGTTTAAGAATAAGAGATGGTTTGGTTGATAGTTTGGAACCTCTAACTCTCCAAACTTGGGAAGATGAGCAATGGTGGGTGGATATGGAAGTGTGTGTGGAATTAGGACCAACTACTTGATATACTTTTAAGTTGCTTGAGAAGACTACTTTTGCCTTTGTGGACATCGTTGATGGATACTTTTCCCTTTTTTTTTATTTTTCTCCATAGTTTATTTGACTAATGGAGTTTGATAGGGATAATCTTTCTTTGTATTCTTTGGTATCCACTTGTATTTGATTTTTCCTTCATGCTTTGCTACTTCTATTTTTTTGATGATTTTCTTCGTGCTTTGATTCAAATCTTTCTTTTGATATTGGTCCCAATTCGTGGATGGGGTGATGGGTGGATGAAGACTCATGACGTGGCTAGTTGTAGTATTGGCACTGGTTTCATCATAAGGATTTTTCGTGCTCCCTATGTTGATGTTTGCTTGAGACATAGTTGCCCCTAGTATGGTGGTATTAGCACCTTTGTTCTTTGATTATGCTTGTTTCAATATGTCCTATTTAGCAAGCATTTTCTGATAAATAACCACTGCAGATGATGTTATTTCAATTTCTTGCTTTGTTGATTATGGAATATCCTGTTTGGTCCAACCTATTTCCTTGAGTGGATAATGTTGGATACCTTCATATATAATGTCCTCAATCTGAATTTGGGATATATTTGATCCTGATGTTGACAACTCATCTTGACTATAGGAATCAATAACCTGCTCTTTTTGTATAATAACATCAAGAGTAAAGGAATCTTGTTTTGAATGAAGATCATCTATGTGTCCATCCAAAGAAAGCATCTCATGGGTAGATGGAGGAGTATGTGTTATATGGACATGATCATAATTTGTGACATCTTGTATAGATTGGAGAGTGTCCATTAGATCATTATAGTATCTTGGAGATACAAATTCTTGATCTTGAATGATTTTGGAATTGCTTTCGACATGCTTTGGATCAATTTTTTGATATGGGTAAATTTCAAAGGATGGATTGCTTATAAAGGGTTCTTGGATGTCTTCATTAGGCATGGGAAGTGGCTCAATAACAGCTTGATCTTTGAGTGGATTTGGATCAAGTGTTGAATTGAGGATTTTTTCGATATCTGCAACCATGAGGTCAAAGGATGTCAACATGTCTTGGAAAGGATCATTGCTAGACTTTGGTGAAATATGTTGATCATGATTTGGAATAAATTCTTGAGATATGCCATCTAACTCATTAGGTGATGTAGAGACATTGTCAACAATATCATTGGTGGGTGGATCTTGGATTATGTCAATACGATCAAATAGTGTTAACACATCTTGAAATAGATTGTTGGATATTGTTGAGGGGTTTTGATCATGATTAAATTGTGACTCTTAATGTATGTTGATTTGACCATTGGATGAGGTAGAAACATCTTCAACGTGCTCATTGATGGATAGATCTTGATAATTGTTTTCAACAATTGTGGTGGAGAGATTGTCACTGCTATTATTAGTGGTTGAATCTTGATCATTGTCCTCAACAGTTATTATTCCTTGATCAAGAAGGTCTTGGATGAGATTTTTTAGTCGAATACAATTTGATGTTTTATGAATATTTTCTCTATGATACTCAAAATAGGATCTACCCTTATTCCAAGGGAAGTTTAAGATAGAGTTGAAAGTACTTACTTTTGGAAGAGTGATAAGTTTTGCATTAACTAGCTTTTTAATGTCGATTCAATTGGCTCTCCCAAAGGAGTGCATTCATGTTTGTTAACTCGTAATATTTATACTTGTTGAGATTGACTTTGTGGCGATTGAGCTCATTGTTGATGTTGTTGATGTTGTTGATCTTGATATCCAACCTCTTGACATTGGGGCTATTCTTCTTGACGAGGTTGTGGATACAACTCAATGTTCTGATGACATGGTTTAACTAATAGGGGAGTGTGTCAATTTTGGGGTGATGTCTCTTGGTGATATGAATCAACGAATTTTCTAAGTATAGCAATTTGATCTCACAAAATTTGATCTTGATTTTGATTTTGACACACTTGATGTAGTTTATTTGGTTGTTGGTCAAGCATATTTGGAATATACACTTGTGGTATTTGTATGGGATCATGCACAAATTGATTTTGGACAATGTTCTGATTTGGGATGATGTGTAGATTTTGCATTATAGGTGGACATTGAACATTGTTGTGGTTGAGAATCACATTGCTTTGATTTAGGTAACCTTGATTTTGCATGGTGTTACCTTGACTTGGATCAATGCATGGAGTTGTTAACATATTGTTTGGACTTTGAACAACATTGGTATGATTCAAAAACATATCTATCCCATAGTTCACCAAGTGTGGATTTGATATGTTCGTGTTTGGTAAGCTTGTACTTGGTATATTCATATTTGGAAAGTATTTATTTGGTGGGATAATGTTGTTTTGTTGAAGACTCATGCATTGATCGTTTGGTTGATAGATTTGTAGGTTTTGACTTTGGTTTAAATCTACCATAGGAAAAGGTGTTCCAAAATTTAGATTGGGCATACTCACATTTGTTGTATCATTGAGGTTTGTAGGAGATAATGATCCAATGTATGGATTGTATAAATGTGAGCTTTGATAATCAATTGGTATTGTAAGGATTTGATAGTTTGGTTGACTTAGATCACTCATGATGTATGAATAAAGTTTATATTCCATTTTCTTTTTACCTTGTTGACCTCTAAGGAATTTAGGACCAATGATGAGATGAAAGATGAAAGGGTGAGTGATATGGGTATTGAACTTTTAGGAACTTTGGATCAATGCTAGACTTTAGGATTTTATTTTGATTGGTTTGATTTGGATAATGAACTTGTAAACCCTAAGATGTTGGATGTGACCTTAGGATGAACTTGTTCAAATGGGTGCTAATTTAACTAGAGGTATGAGAAATGATTCATTTTTGCATTCCTAACTAAACAAGGTGATTTTGATGTGTTTTAAGGAGTAACCCAAGTCTAGAATTTTGATTTTTTCCAAAGCTCTAAATTTTTTTACGGGATAGGATGATAAATGTTTGGGATGGATGAAGTGTTTAATTTGATCCTAAATGAAACTAAGAGGGACCTTTTTCACAAGACCAAGATAGTGAAAAACATGTTTTACCCTATGAGTAGTTCAAACCAAAATATCAATGTTTTGCTTGGAAGACCATAAGACAAAGGATAACAAGCACATGTTTGGGGTTCAATTGATTCAATCTTGGTTAATTAATTTATTTTACCACATTCACTTTTCTTGCTTAAATTTAAAACTAAATGTCTATGCTTTAGCTCCATTTCATTCCACAAGGTCCATTATGTGAAAATCAAAGAGTCAAAGCCATAGTTTCCCTAGGTTGACCTTGGAGAGAATAAATAGAGATATGAGCCCAAATATTTAGAAGCTTCTAAAGATAAAATCCCTAGGGATAAGCAACAATAATTGGACTCTTCAAAGATAAATTCACTCTTTTCAAGGGGTTTGAAATTTTGATGATTTGTTTAATGTTTGTTTCCAAGTTTTGAGATCCAAGCAATGTATTTGACTGACTCACAAATTGCACAACCCTAGGTTAGAAATGGTTATACTTGTTGAGTCCCCACTTAGATTTCTCCAAACATTGAAACAAAGTGAACAGTTAGAGATTTGGTGACATTGGCTCCCCTCCACAACACACACTTCTTGAGACCACCAAATCACAAAATCCTAAAGATCTGGAAACCTTAAGGAATTTTTCTATTTCTACTTTCAATAGTACAAATGTGGGGTGGCTTTGGAACGACCATTCTTGCACCAACAAGTATTAAGGATTTTGGCCTTTTAAACAAAGGGTTGTAGTAAGGACATCTAGTTCAGGGGGTACTATGATAAACTCCATCAAGAGGTCTCCCAACCCTTAGAACAAGGGCTTTACGCATCATAAAGATACTAGGGAAGAGCTATCATGTACCACTTCCCGTTGATTGCAAACTTTCCTTGCAATCACAAATTTGTATAGCGGTTCGAAAGAGCTTGGTGTTAGCTCGTTACTGCTTGGGTCGTTCCCTTCTTTCGAGCGGGGAGGTGGGCCCTCTAAAGATAAACAAAATAAAAGAAGTACATTTATCGTTCGATCGCCTAGATTGCGTAAAGCACTAGGAGGGAGCACACACAATGACTTTCCTTCACACTCACATAATTGTTCAACTTTAGCTCCAAATTGAAATGTGTGGGTGATTTTAAACAACCAATATCAATGGAATGATTTTGATTCTCAAGATTGTCGAGTGGCGCGAGAGAAGTGGATACGCATTCAAGTGACACAAATTGCAAAAAATCACAAAACAATGAAGGCACAAATTTTTTTTAATCCCCAAAATAGAAGTGAATTATTTTTAAAGCACCAAGCTAAGTGTGAGTTTGGTTGTTCAATTTGAGCCCAAAATCAAAGACTAGTAAGTTTCTAATGTTCAATTTTAGCCCAACTTTGAAAAAAATTCAAAACAATGATTGATTTTTAACCCAAATTGGTCTAGTTGGCCTAAAATAGAAAATAAAAGCAACAATGCATGCCCTAGGCTATTACAAGAAGCATTAAAAAATGCTTTTTCAAGTTCAATGCTCACTTCTTCAATTCAAATCTGCTTGTGATTTTTAATTCCAATACCATTGATTCTTTATGCAAGCTGGAGTGAATAGCCATGCAAATCGAGCTCAAAACATTTGATCTTTAATGCATTAAATCAACAACCACATGGGCATTAAATATGCATCACAACATTAAATCGATAACCACATCTGCATTAAATCGACATTAAATTTGTATTAAGTTCCTATGCATCAAATTTGTATTAGATTGACAACCACAAACACTTGATTAAATTGACCACATCAGACATTGTTGTGAAAAATCTTCATCAAATTAAATAGGTAATAAAGTTTGTTGACTCGACAACATTCTAGACAACAGGTTGCTTGTACCACTAATGCTCAAATCAATTCACTGCCTTTTATAGCACATAAATCATATTGTCATGACAAAGTAACTTAATGCTCCTAACAATGAAATGAAATGAAATGAAAGATTTTAATTACGTCCACAAGGCCACAACAACCTATGGGACCCAGGAACAGCACAGGACCACCACCAAAAAAAGGGGGGGACCCTAAGCAATTTGAGTTCTTCGCTCGATGTCAACTTTACGCCGGTGAATTTTGATGATGTAGTTTGCTGATTTGGCCAACCTTTCCTCCTCAAATAGTGTATTTAAATTATCAACTTGTAAGGTGTCCACATAGCTGGCCCGAATATCATTATACGTTGAGCACTCCATAACAAAATGCCATTCGGTCTCCACCAATCCCATGTCGCAAAATCAACATATTCTTTCTTCCCATTCTTCTTTAGGAACCAACCATCTGCCCATTTCACATCTAAGACGATGTGAGCTAGTCCGGAGTTGAGCTATCAACATCTTTGCTCTCTATTTAATATTCACTCCTATATAGGCCTTTTCTTCATGGTCCCCCTTGGGGTTAAATTCTTTGATATAGTAGTCTTTCTTTCATCCTGATTGTTTTGTCCATATTGCATTTTTGAATTTTTGCTTCACATATTTTTTTATTTCTTCATTTGTACTTGGACAATCTTGCATTTTCACACCCCACTTTTCCATCCACTTTTTGTTTTGTTTCATCCAGGTATTCTTTCTTCTATCCAACTTTTCTTCTACAATCAGTTTAGGCCAACGGTGTTCTCCATGTTTTGCACCTTTTGCAAGTAACTTAGTAACCTGATCATCCCGAAAGCCTCCAAGGGGAAGGTGCCTGTCTCCGCTAATAAAATCTCATAAGGTATTGTAATTTTGAGCTTAAGGCTGCTAACAATTAGATGCTTTTGAATTTTTTCCACTTGCCTCCATTTCTGATTTGACATGTTGCTGCCTCAAATTTCACCCATATGAAATTGCCAGGGTCACAAGTAATCCAAACAACGTCCTCTTGGTTTTCCAATCCCATAATTCAGCATTTCTACATCTATTATGTAGAGAGTAAAGCGCTTTCCAACCCCCTTGGATCCTTTTTGCTCTACAAGTTTCCCAACTAAGCTTGTGGTGAAAGTCTAGCCCTAGGTATTTGTATTCATCAACAATTTCCAACGGATTGCCTTCGAAGATAAAGATAATTTGTTGTTTTTTCCTTCGTAAAGAGAAGATCATTATTTTAGTTTTACTAGTGTTCACTTGCATCCCAACTTCTTGACAAAAGGATTCAAGGGCTTTCAAATGTTTTCTGAGTTCATTTGCTGATTTAGCGATCAAAATAAGATCATCAACATACAAGAGCAATTTTATAACATAATTGACCAATTGAATACCTTCCCCACCCCCATTGTCTAACCACTCTTCCAGCTTGTCAATGTAAAGCCCAAATAGCATTGGGGAAAGTGGGCACCCTTGCTTGACCCCAATGTCGCTGCCAAAGCACTCGGACATACCTTTGTTTGTTCTGATTTTAGCTCTGACCTATTCATACAGCCTATGAACAGCCGCCCTAAGCACCTTCGGAACTCCCAATTCCTCCATTCTAATCCACAACTTGTCCCATGGCACAGTGTCAAAGGCTTTTTTAAAGTCAACAAAGCAGCAAAAGACCTCCTCCCCTTGCAAGTTCCATATTTTTTCAATCAAAAATCTGAGAGTAATACCATGATCAATAGTGGAGTGTTTCGGTCTAAAGCCAGCCCGCCCCTCTACTCTTTTGCCCTCTTTCTCGGCCCAACAACTAATTATGCGCTCAATCATGCTTCCGAAAAGTTTTCCAAGAAGTGGATTAATCATAATAGTGCGGTAGTTTGATGGGTTATTTATGTCCCCACTTTTGTATAAGGGAATAACAACGTTAGTCGTCCACCCTTCCAGAAAGCCCTCTTGAATAACCTTGTTGAAGATGCCCTTGATGCAAGGTGCAAGGATCTCAATGCCCCATTTTAAGAATTCAGCTTGCAGCCCATCAATATCCTACGCTTTTCCCCCAGCCAACCTTTTTATGCCTTGATTGATGTCATTGATGGTGAAAAGTTCAATGGTAGCCTTGATTGTAGTAGGTCTATGTTTATCTTGTTCCCGCTCATACAATACCTTTGCATATTCCAACCATTGAGAGCTTATGATATTGTTTTCCACTTGTTTTCTTTTTTGTTGTAGCTCCTTCCAAAATTTCTTGGGGTTGTTCTTTCCAAGGGCAATCAGCTCTAGCCTTCTAGTGCTCACATATTTTTCTTTTTTGTTTCGTATCATCTTTTTGTATTCTTTCTTGTTTTCAGTGGTCCTTCCATCCTCACAAAAAAATTTTTTTTGTTATCTTGCACTCTTCATCAAGCCATGGGTTTGCTGGGAAAGTAGTTGTAATTGCCTTCTTAGGCCTAGCCCTCTTACACTCATCTAAAGCCTTGTGAACAATGGAGATCAGCATGCTCTTGTTTATAGTGTGCTGCTCCGTGTTGGTTATCTTCCTTTCGTAATCTCTGAAAAGCCTTTTGAGTGCAGCCTTGAAGACCTCCTGATTGTCACGGTTCATGATGATTCTACCTTGCAAAGGCACTTTCTTTTTGCTGATATGAATCTGCCCTCCCTAGTGCACATCAATGTGGGTGTCAAGATTCACATATATTGGATTATGGTCTGATTTTAGCTCTAGAGGACACTTTCCAATCACAAGATCCTTTATCTTTGACGTGTAGACGTGCAAGCAAATGACATAATCAACCACACTTTGCCCATTGTAAGTTTTGCAGGTGATGTTGCCGGAGTTTGGCCATGTCCTCATACCGTTGCAAATGACCAAGTTGAATAGACTACACAATCCCAATAGTTCAACCCCAAAGTGCGTGACATTGTGCTTATTATCTTGGGAATTCCTTTCCCACATATGCTGGCCCTCTTCCTCCAACCATAACGAATCACATTTCTCCCTGTCTTTGCTTTTCAAGTTGAGAGCTTGTATGTTTGTTGTTCTTGCATTAAAATCCCCTATTAAAATAACCTCTCCCATGCCATTATAGACCAAAATGTCTTTTTTAGAGCAGCAAAAAGGTCCTTACGATCGAGGTTCCTTTTCTTGTAGGATTTGGAGCCTTTTGGAGCGAAGTAGCATGCTGCCACTCTTATGACCGTCTGATTTTCTGTTATTTTAAACCGAACATATTGTTTGTTTGGGTCTTCTTTCTCGATTTGAATGCTATTGCATAATGATTCTTTGATTAGGACAGCAACTCCACCGTGTCCTTTTCCACTATCAGTTCTCTCATTCCAAATGGAAGTTTTTTTATAACCTTCAAAATCTGGGATCTTACAGCCATCGTGCTCATGAGTCTCCATAGAACTCTAAACAAAATAAAAGGGAGTTGTCTTTGATCTCTCCTTTAGAGTGCTATAATGGGAGATTTGAAAGGGAATCTCGGACAAAACGCAGATGAAGTAATTGTAGTGAACCGTATGTGGGAATTGTCACACCTTTGCAAGCCACGTAAGCAGCAATTAGTAGAGTTTTTCAATTATGTGAGGCACTTGAAGACGTGGAAAATCTCTTCTTGGGGCCAACGCTTTATAGATCAATGAATTATACTCGTGATAATCAAGAAATCGATTTGATTCCAATCATGGACGTCACTCTCAAGTCGAGATATCAGGCGAGATTCTATGCAAATTTATACATGGTAGGGGATTGAATTAATAGGCAACAGGCAGAGACCAAAGGCGCAGTTTTGTGGACTCAAGGTGGGTTTCTATGGCTCGAAGGGAAGTCACAATAGCTCAAAGGTACTTTTCTGTGGAAATAGAGGCAAGCCAGGATAATCTAAAGGCGTATACTTGTAGCTCAAAGGTACAGTAGAATAATTCGGAGGATTTTTTAGATTGGCGTATACTCTCAAGTCAAAATAATCCAGGATATTTAATGAGAATACCAGTGATATTGACCAGAAAAATTGCAATTTTAATGACAGAATGAGAAATTTTCAAGACTACGCCTCTCCTAATCATAGGCTTCATTCCTAAATAATTATAGGAGAAGAGTCACGAATAGTTATTATGAAATCGCTAAGGTTGTAATCAAAGAGTTTTTGTTTTCTTTTTCAAAAGAAAAACCCTTGTTGAAAATAGAAAAAATTGATTTACTTGCATAGGTTTTTACTACGTAAATGATACAATTCCAATTCAGTGTTGAATAATATTAGTTTCAAAAGCAATTTCATCATAATAATATTGCAATTTAATCAACTTACTAGCTTGGCGGATATATTGTTGGGACTCATTGTATGTGGCAACTAAATTCACTGTAATGAACGATGATGGCACGACAACTTTTCCAAATTTAGCCAGCGATGAAAGCAATATTTACTGTCTCTGTCTAGAGTGTTTTATAGTGCTCCTTGGCCTGAACAAGCATTTTTCCAGTTGCATCCTTCTTCAGATGATAAAGTAACGACATATATACATTTGTCTGCAAATAATAATAAGATACACTACAAGCAAACGAGTAACTCATCACAACATCACAAATTCTCAAATGCAAGCATGTTTATATTATAAATTATCCTGTAAAAAAATCAGAAATGCTAGAGCTTTAGCACTGTTGAGCTAGTAAAGAACGACCCTTCGCTAGTGTCCAACATATGATAGGTGTTCATTATTAAGTAAAGCTTGTATTGTTTTACATAACCCATTTTTACTAGATCTTTTCCTCAAGTCAGATCATCAAAGATTGTACACCACTCCCCATTAAAAAAATCACAATATTAATTATATGAAAATCTTTAGCTGATTAAATGCCCAAGAACATAGACTTTTTGACAACCAATATTATCAGACAGAGAACATAACAGATCACCCAAAGTAGATAAACAAATGCGTAATATTATCCATTGGGTGTAGCAAGGGCGATGGTTTGAGATGTCCGGCGGACATTCAATTTAGGCTCACTACAACAGGAGGTCGTAGGCAAAATTTCTACAGGCGGTCATGGCTCAAGGCGTGATAGTTCCAACCTTCTCACGAGCATATTAAATGTGAGACTTGGTTGGTGGATATTAAACTTGGAAATTGACCCATCTGTTGGTCAGGTGTAGGTTTGGTGTGGTATGGGCTTCCATTGATGAGGTCAATGCTTTGTTAAAAAAAATAGTGATCTGAAATAAATTAAGACAACATTTTTAAGCCATGAAATATCACAAAATTTACTGAGATGACAAACAAGTTGGTGTTAGATGGAGAGCAAGATTAATACAGTCATATCGATAGAACATCAATATCAATATTGAACAACAATATCGATATTGACTAATTCTTTAATAGCATTCTTATTTCATTTGATAGAAAACAGAATGAAGTAGCACTTTCAAATACAAGCAAAAATAAAAATGAAATGAATTAGTTCAAGAGCATGGTGGGCATCAAAATGTGGAAGCTTTTTCTATACTTTCTTAAAAACAAACAACCATTAGCATTGTTAGTAAACTTAAGCAAACCAAAACAAGTATCCCTATGAGATACTCGATCATACTATATGTGCCAACAAGGAAATAAGAAATCAAAGAAACTAAGTGAAAGCATAAGAAAGCAAGATCAAACTCTATCCCATAGTGGGAGTGGTGCTCCTTTGATGTGAAAAGGATGCCCTTTCCCACCCCCTTGATAAGCTTCAAATGTGATGAAGATGCAAGTGCCTATACTAAAAATGTATAAGATTGTAGATGGATTTCAAGTAGAAGTGGCTTTTATTTATAAGTTGAAGAGTTGAAGATTGGAGAGATTGGAGGAATGTGGGACTAAAGAAGAGCCAATGAGATTGGGACACTTGTCTCAATCCTAATGGGTGAGGATGGAACATATTTTGGAGAATGTGCACAATTAATGCATGTAGGTGAACAGGTGAGGGGGTGTAAAAGAGATTACTGCATTTGTAAGAGGCATTAAGGGCTCTGTAAGAGGCTTAAATGCCTTTGTAAGAAGCATTTATGTTCTGGCAAGAAAGTCAATGAATGGAGTTATTGGAGGAATATTCCCTAGAATATGCTTTTGTAAGGGAAAATAGGGTAATTAGTTAATTAAAAGAATTGATTTTCATGTGCAAGTAGGTTGGTTAATCAGGAGTTGGGTTTGACCAAGGTTGAATCAAAAGCTATAGAATAGGCAATTAGGATTAGGAGTTAATTAATCCAGAATGAATTAACTTGGAAGAATTAAGGGATTTGATTGATTTATTTAAATCAACATGATGAACATTGGTGAATTAATCTAATAAAATTCTTTATTTGATTAATAAAAGAAATTTGATGTTAATTAGTCAGATTTAGATGCATAATGTCAATCAGCCCTATTTGCATGTATATATATATATGTGTGTGTGTGTGTGTGTGTGTGTGTGTGTGTGTGTGTGTGTGTGTACATACACTCTTTAAAATAAACAATCAATTGCTTTGTCAAAGAGGCGCTCAAAGTTATTGCCATCTTTATTTATACAAAGATATAAGATCAAGAAGTTTAACAATTATCATCTCTGTTTATACATAATAACATTATCATACAAAGATAATATGCCAAAAAGTACAAAAATATTCTTTGTTTATACTGAGATAATAGGCCAAACATTTTTTCATTTATATATTTTTCCAGAAAGGTAATGGGTCGAATTAGGCTGAATGTATAAGTATTTATACAACTTGTTTACACAGTGATATTAGGCCCAACATATAAGTATTTATACAACTACTTATACAGTGATAATAGGCCAAGCATATAAGTATTTATAAAACTTTTTATACAACGATAATAGGTCAAGCTTATAAGTATTTACACAATTGTTTATACAGTGATAATAGAGTTGGGTGAAAATAATGTAATCAACTTTTCAATAGATTACACTACCTAGACTTCAGCCACAGCTATGTGAGATATAATCTCTCCTCTCAGAAAGGGGAGGTGCCCTTCTTGCTGCTAATAGAAGCTAAAGTAAAACTAATAAATTACTTACAAAATGTACACTACACTTACGAAATGGGAGGGTGTGTTACATTCATACTTCTCTCTTTTTTCAGAGAAGATGTTTACAATGCTTCATGATTTGAAAGTTCTAGATCTAATAACTGAAACGTGACAAAAATCAATAATGCCAATATCTCTATCTTGTCAAAGCAAAGCGTAGAGATACCAGATGTGATTTATAATAACAAAAGTAAAGGAAAAGGGAAAGCTCACGAAGGCACAAAGTTGTTCCGTAGCTTTTTCAATATTGGATCTGTAGAAGACGTATTGTTTGTTGCATTAGAAGCACAAAGTCTTCTTCAATGCAGCAATTCCTCGAACAACATGAACAATTACAAGCACAAAGTCTTGTAGATCTTTCAACCAAAGTATCCACACATAAAAGTAAATCCAAATAATAGATGCAACACAAAGTTTACATAAACTACCTGAAGGCCTTTGAATACCATTCGCTAATCACCACCAATCTTACTCAAACCAAAAGAGAATTGATTCCAACACAAAGTCTAGCATGCAACTTCCTTCTTTATTGATCAGATTTAGAATCACAAAATTGAACACAAAGTTTCAATGTTCGTTTCAAAAGGGCAACACTTTGTTGCAAAATATCAAAAGGTAAAGATTACAATGGGAATCTCTCTTATTTATAGAAAAGAGAGATGAGATAATCTAGGAAATTAATGGAGTAAAGTTAGGGAATTAGATGAGAAAAAATAGGGAACCCTAACTTTGACTAAAGTCAAAGTGTAATTTTTCTCTGTGGAATTACATCTCATATTTTCGGTGTAATTACACTTTACAAAACAGCATTCAAGATGTCAAAAAATATTTACAAAATGCATATGGGAATGCACCAAAATATTCAACGATGGAAGATCAAGAGTCTTCATGGTTCCTTGCTTGGGCGTGAAAGTCTTCATATTTCTTCCTGGTCTCTTGCATGAATTTGTCATTCGGACCAACGGTGTAATCCACAGTGTTGTGAATCCTTGTAACTGATCTCCTAGCGGATGAAAGAACCTTTTTGCACCTGTCAAGATGCGTATGAAGGTTATCAAGGGTGAGCCTGATATCACAAAGATAATTTATAGAGGCATCTAAAAAGTTTGCACTCTCTACCTGACTCATGACGGCTTCTTTGAAGGTCTGTGATAGTTCTGTGGCTGGAAGGAAGATGTAGTTTTCTTTGAGAAGCTTTCCTGGCAACTCCTTAACTCTTTTTTCAAGAATAATCTAATGTTCTTCTACATCTTCCTAAACTTGGTGGAGATATTCCTGATTGACTATCAATTCTTTTGTTACCACCACTTCTGAAGGAAGGATGGGTATGGAAACAATTGGCGAAGTATCTCTCATCATTGTTCCAGAAACCTACACATTGACCTGATTCTACAAAGAGTCACTCATAAATCTATTAAACTCGGCTTCTGAATTGAGATCATATGATGGTGAAGACAAGCTGGGAATAGATGATGGAGAACCTGATAAAACGTCAACCGTTTGAATATTCGTTATTGAAGGAGTATCTAGTATGGTTGATGCTACAGGGGGCGGTGATGTGTCCACTGTGGGTATGGCAGAGGTGGGAATAGACAATGTGGAAAGAGGTGTCAAAGGAGTGCTTGGAATAGGGAATGTCCGAGGAATGCTTGAAATTACAGGTGATGATGATTAGGGAAAATCTTCAACTACATGCTTGAGTGGAGACATAGCTCGTTCTTCATCATGCCTGAGTTCCTGCTGATCACTCTCTTGATCCTCTTTCTCTTTCTCACCTTCCTGATCACTTTCAGACTCATGTTCATCTTCAGAATGTTCTTCCTCATTGGAGTCTATTTCTTTTGAATCTTCATCTTCAGGAGATTGATCACTTGTACTTTCCTCTTCATCAAAGTTCATCTCTTCAGAAATATCTTCCTTTCCTTTTGAGCGAGATGGTTCAAATTTTGTAGTTTCCTCCTCACTAATGGCTCGAGCATTCTTCTTGTCTATAGTGAATTTTATCCTAGGACCCTTTCTAGAGGAAGTGGGAATAGCCGCAAATTTATCTTTGGTGCGGGATTCTTGTTGTAGATTGTCCTATGCTCCAGACTCTTCTCCTTCAAACTCTGTTTTGAAAGTCTTCATCTGAAAACCATGCTTGTGTAACCATTTAGTAGTGTTAGCCAAAATTGGGGCCAACCTTTCTCTGATGGAGACGCTCTCCTTCTTTGACCACTAGATTGCAGGAAAGGGTTTCTTGAAGATCTGTTGTTCATCGTATGCAGCATTCATGATGTTGTCAGGATTTGTGAAATCCTCTGGTAGGCCATCAACACCAAGATCCTTGATTTGTTGAATAGTCAACCTACAGTAATCCATCTTACGAACAACCTCTTCATCTCTGCAATCAGCCCAAATATCGTCAAAGTGATGTCCATGTTTGTGTCCCTTTTTCAGCCTCTTCTTGACATCTCGGTAATCAAAATCAAGTCTGTATTTGTAGGTTCTGATCGTCATGATCTACATCTTAGCATAGACTGATTTTTCATTTTGCACACTCTTGATGGTATACCTACCGATTGTCATTGGGAACTTAAAACCAGGTTTATGAATCCTTCGACATTCCTTGTGGACTAAAATCATCTATCTGCATAACTCCATGAAAATCCACTTGTCTGAAGGATATTTGGGCAACATGTAAGGGAAGCCAGTGTAGCATCCCACCCTTATGTAAGTAAAAGTCAGGAACTGGAGATATATGCATCTGACCTTACTTACCACTTTGTAGGCTTCATCAGATACTCTTTTTTTCTCGAGAGTTGGGTCAAAACTGAAAAGCAAAGGCATGAAGAAAGTGTCAATGACTCTCTTGAAATGATGATGGCTTTCTTTCAGCTCCAACTGGTAGAAGTAATTGTATACAGATGTAGAAAGTCGGTTCCCTTTTGTAGATAAGCTTGGGAATTGTCTCATCATGACTGCAACATACACCAAGTATGAATTCATGTAAAACTTCAAGGTGGTCGGCACATTAATCAACTACTCATGAATTGCATCACTGATCTATTTCCCCCAGTCAATGTGAGCTTTTTGCCTTCTGATGATTCGAATGTACTCGTACATCCAATCATGAAAATGGGATGTTTTTGGCATTCCCTTCACTCTGCTCAAGAATATTATCATATCTCTGATATCTTCCTTGAAGTCAGCTCAAGGAAGTCCTTTCGGACATTTGGAAATAGTATGTCGAGGTTATTTCAACCATTGATTGTTTATTAGATACTTAGCTTTGTTCGGATCTAAGTCATAAACCTCCTGTGCTGATTGTACTGGAATTTCAACGTACTTCTCCATTTGCAGGACTTTGAAGACTATATCAAAGAAGTTTGGATCTAGTCTCAAAGCCTCATGTCCAGAAGAATCAATGACACTTTTGCTTACCCGGATATAGTGAGATGCAACTTGAAGGACAAACTTCGTGTGATGTGCAACAGTTGGGAATGTGGAGACAAGATGAAGATTACTATGCATGATAGCTCTCAGAGAGTCTTCGAGAGGCTTTTGTTTGGTCATTTTCATGAAGTCAAGAAGGTCTTGATGGCCAACCTCCGTGTCTTTGATCTCATCAACTTTCGAAATCACTACCGTCGGCAAGTAAACACCTTGGTACTTGTATTTCATCTTGCCTTCAACTTTTGAAGACAAGGGAGGCTTCTTAACTGTCATTTGAGATCACTTCAGCTTTAATTAGGAAAGGATCCCTTGATGAGATCAATCACTGAACTGCAAATAAGAATCAACAACTTGTTAGTTAAAAAGAAGCATTGGGATGCGTGAAGCAAGGAGATATGTTGAGAAAGCATGATGTAAGTGATGAAGCATGCAAAACGAGGTAAGGAACGAACGAGAAGTGGTTTAGAGCGAAACTGGACAATTTGGAAGAGTTTATGGGCAAACGCAGGAAAAAGTGCACTTAGTCCAAAAGTGAACTTGGTGCAGGGGCATTGATTTTCGGCGCCCTTGCACTTAGTGTTGGGCTTTTTTGACAAGAAATGTCAAGGCGTTGATTTTCAGCGCCCTGACACCTTGACTTGGAAATTAGCAAGCCTTAGAAAGTATGATGGGGTGTGGAAAATAAGAGCCTTGACATGTTTGATGAAAATGGATAGGACAAGAATCATGCGCCTTTGACATGAGCAGATGGAGATTTCTTTAGGGTAAAGAACGTATGCATGTATGAAACATGGTGAGTGAATATGTATTTTATTTCCAGAAAACCTCTCTTCAACTATGCAAGAAAACATAGGTATTGAAGAAACTATCACGCATGGCGAAGAAAAAGACAAATGGAAAACAAAGATGAAAGCAATGAAAATCAGGAGAGAGAGACAATACTTTAGCAATGCGTGATTACTTGGAGAAGAAAAACGCAAATGAAAACACGCGTTTTTGGAGAAAGCATGTTTAAAAACGAAAATGAAAACCTAGAATACCTTGAAAAGAACAAAGTAAAGAAAAACGTGATTCTAAGATTAGATTATGAGATGAAGAATAAGAAACAAACCTGAAATATTGTGGAGAGATCAAATCGAAACTTGAAAGGAGGCTGAGAAAGGAGAAAACACATTTTTTGGAGAGAGCTTGGTCGCCCAGCAGAAAGAGAGGTGAAGAACAAGTGATAATAATGAAGAATGATCAATCAAAAATCACTTTTAAGTGATTAGTGAGTAAAAATAGCGAACTCAAGTTGTGCATTCAATCAAGGCACAAAAGGTGGAGTGAAAAAATAAAAAGAAATATAAATGATAGACAAAAAGATGCCAAAGTTTAAGATAAATTAAGTCGAAGTCATTTTAGGTGTAAGGGTGCACTTTTTCAGTGCCCTTGCACGTAATTCAAAATCACTTAAGTGCAAGGGTGCTGAAAAAGTGTGTCCTTACACTTCCAACACTTAGTCACTTTTTGTGTAAAAGAGTTAGAGCATTGTTTTTGGACTCAAGTGCACTTTTCACTAGTTTACTAAGTTTTGATAGTGAAGGCTCATGAAGGTACTTGTTTCGAAGGTCTTCGCGAGGCAAACGTGTGGAGATTCTCAGATTGACTACCTGAGGCTTTGGAACGCATTTTGAGGTGGATGAAAAATCACCTCATTTTGCATGCTTGAACATCACGAACCTAAGAAATGGATAAGTTTCGTAGGGGGGTTATTCATGGAACGAGCGCTGCTAGTTTCCACGATAGCAAATAGGTCAAGCATATAAGTATTTATACAATGATAATAGACTATAAAAGATTTAGAAATTTATGTAATTATTTACATAGTGATAATAGGCCAATAATTTACACATTTAAGTATTTGTTTACATAATGATAATAGATCGACAGTTTACATATTTATGTAACTATTTACACAGAGATAAAGGTGACTATTTATGTAATAATACTAGGCTAATAAGTTTAACATATATAAAAAAAATTACGCAAAGGTAAATATAGGCTGATATTTTTAACATGTATATAATTGTTTACATGGTGATAAAAGGGTGATAGTTTATGCATTGATGTAACGGTTTACATAGAGAAAACTATATATTTATTTAACCGTTTATGCAAAGAGGATGATAATACAAGGGTTGCAATGCCCATCTACAAAGCATGTGAATATAGTGACTTTAATGTCACTTTTCTTTCACAAAGGAGGCAATAATATAATGCATACCATTAACAATGACTTAGTATCATATTACCCTCACGAGGAAGATTACAACACAATAAAAATATCACTTGTGTAAGCATACACAGTGACTTAGTGTCAAATTACTCTCACAGGGATATCATATATATATATATATATATATATATATATATATATATATATGGTAACTTACAAATTTCATACGACAAGCAAATTTTCAATGACCTCATATCCATGTAAAACAAATATAATAAAGTGTAATACCCATTATGGGTTTTGAGACCAATGATAAATCATAAATGCTCATGAAACACTCTAGAATGTGTATCAATTTTAAAATAGAACCATGTTGTGACTTTTAAATATTTTCAATAATATTTTGTACTTTTCATAGGAATTTCATGAAGAAACCCAATGTTATCAAAATCATGGAGTAAGGTACATACCAATTCATAGACCACAAACTTTTAACAATGTTTACCTTAATCTTTCTCACTCTTTACTTCGTATCCCCTCTATTTACTTTCTTTTATTTCCCTTAATCCTCTTTGTTCCCTCATTTCTCTCTTTGTTTCCCTACATTCTCTACATATCTCCCTCCTCACAATTTCCATTTTCCTTGATACCTACTACCTTTACTTCCCACTTCTTGAGAAGTGAAAACTTTTGCCTACCTTAACTCCCACTTCCTACCATTAATATCCTCATGCCTCCTTATTTATTTCAAATTATTGTTCGTTAATTACTAGTTTCCCAAGCTTTCATTCAATCCAAATCCTTGTTTGAATTACAACTAGCTATACATGGATTCAATACTCATGCCATATATGTGTATGTGTGTGTATCTATATACATATACATATATATGTATATATGTATGTCTCTACCTTGAGGAAAGAAATAGGCACTTACAATCTCATTTTTGTAAACAAACTACATACCTTATTTGAGTTATATGAGAACCTGCTCTTAGGAATTTCCATGATGAGAGAAACTTTTAATACAATAAGATAGTGTCTCAATTATCTCAATCATAGATTGCCTCCCCTCCTACTCCACAATCAGGATCAACTAAGTTCTTAGTTCAAGATAGAGATAACCTCTCTCTCAAAATAAAGGAGTTCAAAGACTAATTAAAATAGAGCCAAGAAAATTTAAAAAAATCAAGGAAGAGGTAAATAAGGTGGCCATTGATATGATTGATTACCTACTTGGTCATAGAATTATAAATATATATATGTATATACATGTGTATATATACAAGATATATGATTGCTTTGATAACATATATGCATATATGTGTGTATGTATATATATGTATGTATACATACATATATATACAATACATACATACATATATACATATATATACACATATATGTTATCAAAGCAACCACATATCTTGTACACACACACACACACACAATATATATTTAAATAATCATATATAATATATATTGATGAGAAATATGTATGCAGGTTCTAACACCAATTGTTGGGAAATTCAATATCTATCTAAATATGACTTCAATGAATGAGATACAAAGCTTGGACTATAAAAACATGAAAATTTGCAACTTATATGCAAATTTGAAATTAAGTTGTCTTAATGTGGAATTACCATAATTAGATCCATCTTCTTTACGATGATAAAAAATCAGCCAACATATCTTAATAACACCACCTTATGTGAACTTATAACAACAATAAATAAATAATAACATTCCCATAAGATAGTGACAAAGAGACATAAATTAACAACATAAGAGTATCACACCATAGGATTTACATGGAGAAACCTTGCAGAAAAAAAACTTCATCAAGAAGAGAGGCCAAGTGTATCTTCAAATAACTGAAATTACAATACATTCACTTTCATTCTCCTATTTTCCTCCAACATGGTAGCACCTATGTACTTGTGAACAACCTCTTTATGCTTTGACTTGTCCTTGTCCCTGCAATGTAACTCTACATTCAATTGTTCCTCATATTTTCTACATCCAAGAGGTTGGTTTTATAAACTTGTGAAGAGGCCTTAAGCCCCAAACATGGCACACAAAGATGACCATTCATTCCAAACTTTCCAAACCCTTGGAATGCCACCTTGGAATGTAAAAGGATATTGGTTTTGGCTCCAACACTTTTCCTCCAACTTTGATGCCCAAACTTGGAAAATAAACATTACATTAAATACAATAAATGATGAAATACCAAGAGGCACATGTTGCTTCTTTCCAAACACCCATTTCGAGAATACCAATAGTCACTCATTTTTTCGTTCCCTTCTCTTTTTACCATCCCATTCTAGGCATCCACATGTGGGAAAAATAATATTAAATATTTATGTCCACAAGTCGCCTTTACTGCTGCTAGTGGAACTCATTATCCCTTATGAATGTATTACAAACAAATATGAGAATAAATATTACAAAAATACTTTTGCTAATACACCCTAAATGCCTAGGGACACTTTCCAAGGATGTTGGAACCATGCAATATGGCATAGGATTTACAAGGTAGATGGCTCCTTAATCCTAGCATTCTCTCACTTGACATCATACATTGTAAATACACTCATAGGAGTTGCAAACAGTGGAAAAACACCACTTAGCCAATCATGTACCACTTGAATCTTCACCATTATCTCATGCTACAACAAGATACCTACAAAAGAAACCATGATAACCACCATCAAGAAAAAACTCCTCACATCCTCCAACATGCCACCTATAGAAGAAAAAGGAACATGCCAAGGTGAAACATATCAACTGTCACTGAAACTTGCACCAACCTTTACATGAACACAAGCATCAAATTCAAATGATAACAAAGGCTCTATTTAGTTGTCTTACTCATACCAGTTGGAATAGAAACCAAAACAAATTGCAACTCATCCAAGCTAACCATACCATACCTCAAACCAAGGTATACAAATAATAGGTAGAAATTCATGCCATCAAAATATCAACTTAAAATCTACAAACAAGTCCTTGTATATCCATCATCCCATCTCAAATGCAACATACCAATGTACAAATGACCACAAACAAGGCCAACTTTTTTTTTTTACATTAATGCTAAAATAATCTTGTGGATATAGACAGTCCACATCTAAGTCATTGTATTGCAAGAAAATGGGTAGTTGATCCACAACTTGCATAGATCATAGATCCAAATCCAATGAAATGTGAAAATTTGTCATCACATCAATAATCAACAAACCAAGATATCAAAGAGGATAACCTAACATATATCCAGAAACTCCCACTACATGAGTAATGTCAAATCTAAAAAATAGATCAAGGCATATCAAGTCTACCTATAGTACTTCACAAAAAGGATGTGGCTAACTCCTCTATTACACAGTGTTAGTGATATAAAAGGATTTGCAAATCCTGTAAACAAATACACTGCAATACCTCTCTCACCATTAGTCTCCATAGCTCTTCCAAGTTCTTCACACTCAACCATGTGAATACAAACATCTAGGAAGAAGATCAAAGAGATAACCATTCACTAACATGAGAGATGGTTTCTTGTGAACCACTACTCATGAAACATGGGTCAATGAGTTTGACTTGTAAAACTACACGGTTGAATATTGACAACAATATCACAATTTGAAACGTTGTGGAAAATACTTCCTACTCATCAATTGATGAGCTAAAGGGGCTCTATAATGAATGGTTCATAAGGCACACCACTTGCTAAAGGTTTTACAAATGGGGTTGCAAGTTAAGTGGGCTTAATCTCGAGGGAAACTCCATGGTTAAGTGCGCTTGAGCTAAAGTAGTATTGGGACGGGTGACCTCCCGGGAAGGCCCAATGCTTCACCTCTATGAGCATCACCTAGATGCAATGAGTGCTAAGTGGACCATTAACTATCATGAGAGATGGGTTCTCATGAACCACTACTCATGAAACATGGGTCAATGAGTTTGACTCGTAAAACTACACGATTGAATCTTGATGGCAATATCACAATTTGAAACGCTGAGGAAAATACCTCCTACTTATCAACTGATGAGCTAAAGGGGCTCTATAATTAATGGTTCATAAGGCACAACACTTGTTGGAGGTTTTGCAAATGGGGTTGCAAGCTAAGTGGGTTTAACCTTGAGGGAAACTCCATGGTTAATCGTGTTTGAGCTGGAGTAGTATTGGGACGAGTGACCTCCTGGGAAGGCCCAATGCTTCACCTCTGTGAGCATCACCTAGATGTAATGAGTGCTAAGTGGACCATTCACTATCATGAGAGAGGGGTTCTTGTGAACCACCACTCATGAAACATGGGTCAATGAGTTTGACTCGTAAAACTACATGGTTGAATCCTGATAGCAATATCACAATTTGACACATTGTGAAAAATACCTCCTACTTACCAATATTGTGATTGTTCAAACTTTTTTAAACCCAAGTTAATTATTAATAGTTTTCAATAAATCATCGCTCACTAACTTCTACAAATAATGATGCTTCGTCGCCTGCAACCTAGAGCCGAAGAGAATCTATACCAACATCCCTCGCAAATTTAGCCCACTTAATCTATGAAAAATGATCCATCTCAAGATAGCATTAATATGGATCATCAATAAACAAAAATTTGAGTAGCGCTACCAAAGGAAAGCTCTGTGGGAGTTGCTTAAGTAAATGGGGTGAGAATGGAAATTTTTTGTCCAAAGACACCAAAGAAAAGCTTGGAAGGCACAATAGATCATGATTAGAAACCAAATGACAGGTTGAAAGAAAATGTTCAAAGAGATGGAACAACCAAAATCGAGAATAAAAGCCATAAGACAGGTGTGAAGAAAATGCTTAAAGAGATGGAACAACAAAAGTGAATATATGCAGGACTGATGCAGAGCAAGCATGTGCATAGAAAACCCATAATAGATCCACTGCTTCCTCGTTCAAAAAGACAGCAATAACAACTGATGCTAAGCAATTTCAGATGTGACAAATGCTTTTGCATTTTATTCTGGTAGAGAAAACAACCTAGAGATTTTTCATCTACCACACTTTACGATGAAGATAATTCAGAGCACCAGCTTGAAATTGTTTTATATTTGAATTAATGGCTTATTTCTAGAGTTAGCACATTTTGGAACGCTGTCTCAACTCAATTTATTTATGGGATTTTGGAATCTTTTCACGATGCCCGAGAGATAGCTTGCTTGATGAACTTCCTTGCATAATGAGTATCGTCCACTTGCTTTATTTAAAAGTTTGAAATGAATTTACAATTTTTTTGTTATCTTGATTGGAATTCTAGCTTTGGGTTTCGTTAATTCCTTTTGTATATTTTTCTTAATCATTTAGAGCCAGTCTTGATTCCACCTGACAAAAACTACAGAAGGCATTGTACTATTCGTACAAAGCATCTCAGCAAAACAAGCAACCAGCTCAAACCAAAGGCCAAATGTTTGTTGTTTGTCGGAATTTCTCATTTTCTCATGGACTAATCATCACTGTGGGAAACTGGGATTATCGGCCCACTGAAAATGAAGAAGTTGGGCTGCCAAGTTTATTGATACCTGCAGTTTTGGTATAAGGTAAACCTTCATGTGATATCATAGCCTTGATTCAAGTTTGATTCCCTTGAATCACAACAGAGAGGACCTTTGACTAACGACCACCCTGGAACTATCAAAATGAAGAAAACCTTGTTTGGGAAAAATGTGTAGGAATTAAAGAATTATGCAAACGATTTAGGCATAACAAAATTGTACGAACAGTGCAATTACCACATTTTTCATAAACAGTCGTTAATTATTTTAATATTGTATTTAGCTCGTTTTCCCTATAATTTTCACAAATCATGCATCCTTTAAGAAAAGTAAGTAGCACTGGCTATTAACTAACCAATTTGTTCAAAATTGTTTTTCTTACTATTTTATTAGAGGTTTTTTTTCGTTTGTTCAAGTTCCAGAACAACAAGTGGGACATCAAATTGCATGAGTGTCCTCAAATTGCATGAGTGTCTTGGCACCAATAGTGAAATAAAAAACTATGTGAGGGAAAAATTTAGGACTGCCATGTGGTCAAATCAGATTGAGCGAAAAAAAGCATATTACATCAAAGAGTTTAACCCAACAAAGGATCATGGGGAAAAAACCTATTTAGGTGCAGCTATTAAAGGGAAGGCGAGGTTGTTAGTTGCGCAATTGAGAATGGGATCGCACCATCTTAGATGCGAGACTGGTAGGTGGAAGATTCCTAAAGAGGCTTGGGAAGAAAGAATGTGCATACTCTGTAATAAGGGGGCGGTGGAAACGGAATGGCACTTCGTCATGGAATGCACAGCTTATGAAGATATCCGCAATCAGTTCACAAACAGTTTGGGGGTGGACAATATGCAGCAGTTATTTGAAGAGGATAAGATCAATCAGACGGCCAGCCTTCTAGTCAAAATCAATAGCAGGAGGTCCGACTTGGAAAAGAGCTTGAAGACAAATTAAGTTGTTTGTCTTGGTCCCATAGACTATTTAGTCTCGTGGACGTCATTAAAATCTTTCATTCATTCATTCATTTTCATTGTAGTCGGCCTAGAGTGTCCATGTTATTAGTCAACCAAATAATGTAATTAAATAAAATTATAGACAACAAAATATTTTATATACTTTATATTACATGTTGTTTCAAGAATTAAGTCCTTGATTAGTTGGATTAGTTGGAACGAGTAGTCATGACGGTTGGTGTTCTCAACCACTATTAGCAACTACATATACTTTGATTCATTGTAGTCAAGGAAACCTTATGACACATTGTGTTGCATTCTGATGTTATGTTATAATACGATATATGTTGACATAATACGGATGATTGTACTCTAGTTCTATTGCATTAATGAATGAAGTACTATTATTTTGTGCACTATATGATCATGAATATTTCATGTACATGTTTTATATGTGATATTTTTGTTTACTCTATTAGTATGTCAAATCTATTCTTGTGAGTAAACATTTGGCACCATTGCCAAAGTGAATCCTCGTGCACACCACATAGACAAGAGAATGGCGTCGTAATGGGTTAGCCAGTCGAAAAGCTGGTACAAGCCAACAAAGATAAAGAGGACGTGTTGACAAAGGACCTCATAAACCTGTGGGACATCTCGTTGAGGGATCACGTACAGAGGGAGGCTCTCAAGCAAGAGATCCCTCAGGCAATCATCTAGGATAGACTACACGTCAACCCAAAGGTCGACCACCTCCTCAACAGACTACCAAGGTTAATTGATTGTCACTTTATTATATTGCAAGACCTTCAAGCTAAAAGTGACCAAGAACGACGAAGGCAGCAAATACTACAATGGTATGAGGAGAGAAGTAAACAGGAGGAAGAATGTGACACTAGTTGTAGGTGTACCCTTGGAAATTAATGCTCGTACAACCTAACAAGGATAAAAATTGAATACCAAGCGAGCAAAAATACCTAAAGAATGACTATGAAGATCACTTAGATTAAAAGAGCAAGAAGGCCGCTGAAGAAGATTGAAACGAATTGTTGAAGAAGCAAACCAAGACCTTATTGAAATAAATCAAGATATTTTTGAATTGAATAGAAACCTTGTCAAAGAAACAAACCAAGACACTTTTAGGACACCGTCTATAATAGATAGAGAGAATATAAAGGTGATGAAAACGAATTAACAAAAGAACTTGAAAATAGCATACGCCATATTCGAGAGTTGTCCATATCAGACAACAAAGAATAAAAAATTGGAGGATTTGAACCAAAGAACTTCAAATGGAGGGAGTACAGGGACGACCCCCAAGAGACTCAAAGTGCAGAGGACGCTGAGAGGGGACGCATGGAAGACCCGTACGTGGTCGACTCCGCCAACTAGTCCGAGTGTAGAAAGGCAAAAGTTGTTGAAGTTAATGGGGGGACGGGTCAGAGGATCCAATACAACATTGTAAGGCATGTGAGATGATGTGGATAGCAAATGGGCAAGAAGACATAGACTACTGGTTAAGATTGTTCCCAGAGATGCTCAGAGGCATGGCCTTAGATTGGTACACTAAACTAGAACTAGCAAAGAAAGCTTCATGGGGAAAATTAAAGAAACCATTCCAAGAAGAATTTAAACTGTTGAGACAACAATGAGATTGTAGCAGAAATATACAACACAAAACAGGGGAAATATGAGAATGTGCGAGCTTACAATCGTAGGCTCAAGGAACTGTTGGTGAAATTGGAGATGCAATCAATGAACGGTGTTTGCCTTTCAGAGTGCCTATCGACGTATTACGTACATAAGAAGTAAGTTGAGTACATGTAACACACAGATCAAAGAACATAACACGATTGAATCATCAACACTTCTATTCATTCATTGCAAGTATAACATATATGATCTAACTGTCATAGTATCAATAAATCCACATAACATCCCTTCTGACTACATGATCCCAGTACATATAGCATTCGGCGGTGGTTGAGCAACCAACCATCGTGCCGCTTCATAACCATAACTAATCAGAACTTCGTTACATGACATTAACCATACTTACTTATTCCCGCTACAACTAATGTTTTATTACCAAAACCACCGGCCGACTATGCTAAGACCGACTACACACGTCGGCTTCCCAGATGACTAACAAAAACTGGGAGCCAATTTACAAAACAGATTTATTGAGAAGAGGGTTGAGAGGACATCCCTAGTGGCTGAGGGACTGAAGAAGTGGTTGTCGAAGTGGTGAGTTGACGTAGCCGGTACACCTCTTCAGTACGTTGTTGCAAGTGGCGAGTGGCCTTCAATTCCTTCTCTCTAGTGGTCTTCACCAAATGCACTGCCTCCTTCAACTTTTTGTTGGCCTTTGCCAGTTCTTCGTCTTTCCTTGCTACTTGTTCAGCCATTTCTTCTTCTCGCATCTTCATTCTTCTTTCCATCTCCAGTATGGTGTTATCTCGGTCAGTCACCTTCTTGTTTTCCTCCTCTAATAGGTGAGAGAGCTCCAGCCTTTGTCTCTCGATAGATTCTGCCTTGGCATGAATGTTTTGGGAGAGTGTGATTGCCTGGTCCGCCTTCGTCTCCATTTGGTCTACCTTCATCTCAAACTCCTTGCAGGCTAGGAACAAGGACCTGTATGTTGCCTCCATCTCAAAGAGTTGGGCCACCAGCTTATCGTCCTTCCCACGGAAAGACGGCCTCTTAGGATACCACACTGCCATCATCTCGGGTGTCGTTCTACCCACCCATTCACCTGTGAATATCCTGTTGAACTCTGTTTCACTCCCTGAGTTCATGAACTGAATTATCCGTTTAGCCTCCTGTTCCGCTATGGGTGAGTAATTTCTATTCAGTGTCTTGGCAATGTCTGACACTTCCTTAATAACCAACGCAATAGGCTCCAGGCTGTGTATGTACCTTTCGATTGTGCCGATTGGATCGTCTCTATCAGGCTTGGGAATTACCACAACAATCCCTTCAGACACATCCCCACTAGATTCCTCGTCGGTGCTCGCAGTTGTCGGTACGGTTGGTTGTTCTGCTCTCGAAGTCCCTCCATCTAATAGAATACGTATTACCTGTGGTACCACTTCTCCCACTCCTCCTTTTAGTTGTTCTATCTCTGTCTGCTGGACTACTGGTATGTGAGCCGCCAGTTGTGTGCTTCCTGTAGGTACGCCCTCCATCTCCTGCAGGCCCGGTGAATGTATGGGGGAAATATCTTCTTCCCTAATGGGAGAGCCTATTTCCTTCAACCATCCGTCTACATGGAGTACCTCTCCTGAAGGTGCGTCCTCACCCATTGTGTTGTCTATGGTTGTACTCTCTACTTTCACCTGTTCGTCTGGTACGCCTCCAGTCAGGGGTGCTATGTCTGGCTCACCCTCAACTTTCCCAGCCATGTCAACTTCCTCTCTCAACTCTTGTTCGATAGGTGCTACTGCTCGGGGATTCACCTCTACTGAATAAACACCAGCTGGTGCAATGTTGTCCGCTGAGGAGGAAAGTGCTAACTAATCATATTCATCACTAGCCGGTTGCTTCCTTTTTCTCCTTGTCGTCTTGGGTTCCTCTGCTGTGCCACCTGCCTCTAAGGTTGTCCATCGGAATACTGTCGGCCAAGAAGAGTCATAATCCCTGGTTGGTTGTAGTTTCCCCAGTTTGCCTTGCGGTACCTGATTATAGACGGCATCCAGAAACAGTGCTATCAAATGCTGGGTCATGTAGAATGCTTTATGTTTGCATTCTAGAAATTCTCTAACCCTTTCTGACAGGTAGAGCAACCAATTGTAAATTCGTCCTACACTCAACCCGAACATGAAATCCACCATCCAAGTTGCTATGTCTAAGGCTTGACTGGCACCTGTCAACTTGCATTTGATGAGGTCCATGATGCATTTCCACTCCGGACTTATCAGCATGTTTTTCCGCAATCCCCTCGCTCCTGAACTCCACACCATTTCTTTCTCTTTTTCTGTGATATCAGGCCTGCAAATGCGTTTAATAATCATTTCTTTATGTTGGGCGGTCATCTTTGTGGTTGGTTTGGCAACCACCTTGCCAGACGCAGGTATGCCAAAGACTCGCCTAAAGTTGGCTGGTGAGAAAGCCACCGTCACTGGAACTCCTTGGTACTCCACTGTGCTCTGGTGCCCATGCTGATTGTAATTGGCCACAATATCTTTTAGATAGTCCTCGAAGTCTCTGGAGTTGAAAAATGGGCATTGTATTACCTTGTCAACCTGTGCCATTGCTAGTGCTTGCTTCGTCGGGTGATCAGAAGCTGTCTCTTGCCACCAGGTTTTGCAGTCTATGCCTGTGAGGCTTTCCCATGTTAATGAATTTGCTGTCACATTGTCCGTTTTCCCCTTATCTACTTTATTCCCAGCCACCTTGGGTCTGAGTATTATTTTCTTGCCCTTGGCACTCGTGCTGGCATCCATTGTCTTCTGTTTACGGAACTGAAAATAATTGACAGCGACTACTCCAATTAATTTTAATTTAATCCTTGATGCGTACCCTGGTACGGTAGTTACCTTTTTTGTTGCAGCCGCACGGATTTTACTTGTTGGTGTACTGACTCTTCTTGCTGATGGCGTGCTATATTTTGCTTAACAGGTACAGACTTTTGATCACATCGTACGGACTTCTTCTCACCCTGGCGTACGGCTTTCTGCTGGCTGCGTACGGACTTCACCTGCCAATGTACGGATTTCTTCCCACCTTGGCGTACAGCTTTCTGCTAACAGCGTACGGACTTCACATGCCAACGTACAGATTTCACTTGCCAACGTATAGACTCCTTCCCACCTTGGCGTACGGAATATTGACTTTGCCGTACGGAAATTTGTTGTCTTGGCCGTACGGAGATGTGATGTCTTCGCCGTACGAAAATTTGCTTGCTTGGCCGTACAGATTTTGATTGGCAGGGTGTGGACTTCACCTTGCAGCGTACGGGTTTCTAATTGCAGCGTACGGATTTCACCTTCAAGCATACAGACTTTTCTTTCAATGAATGGCGTACTAGTTCCCTCTTGCAAATCCGTACGGGCTTCCTTGTCTCCTGGTGGTTTCCTCTCTTCTGTCGTACGGCCTGTGTCTTCAACCCTTGCTGTCTGGAATACAAATAAAAAGTCTTTGCAATCTTTGTATTAAATAAGTTTCCTTTAGGTCGCCCCTTTGTTTGTATTATTATTAATTTTTTTAATACTTTACTATTTTTATTTATTACGCCTGATTCCCTTTTCTTATCTTTCTTTCTTTCCATTATGCTTTTTCTCTCGTTTTTTAATTCTACCGTCTCCTTTTCTTTTTGATTTCCTCTCTCCTCTCTCTTCAATCTACTCTTTATTTTTTTCTCCTTTTAATATTTTAAATATTTTTTCATTTTTATACTCTTCTCTCTCTTGATTGTTTCTTTGTCTCTTTTTCCCTCGTACTCCATCATCTTGTCTCACTCTTAATTTGGATGCATAATACCATTTACAGGTATATGGGACTCGTTTGTAACATTCCTCTTCACAACAAGTCCCTATGTATTGAATGTCAAACCATCTGTCAAGTAACGGGGTAGGGCTAGTACCTTTATATCGGTCATCGACATACCTTCCTCCGTACTGTTGGTACCATGTAACTTCTTCTCTTTCTACTGTGGGAGGTCCGGCTGGGTTTGGTATTATTTTCTAGAGTTCGTCTTTTGCTGCGATCTTCCTTACCCTCGGCACCTTTCTTCTATCTCTTCTCATTAGTTGTAGTATTTCCTCCGTATACCCGTCCACCTGCGATAGGAACTTGTCCTCTGTCATAATCACTGTTTTGAGGCAAGGGGCCATTTTTCCAAAGTATTCTTCCCATTGGTCATCGTCCCAATCTTCCCTTTCTTCGTCATTCTCTTCAGGTTCGGATTCTCTTGTCAACTGTTCTTCCTTCTCCTTTTGTGCCTCTTTATCTATTTCTTTGGCGAAATATCCTTTTCGTATGCCTTCGTATGGTGTGACATAGCTTCAGTGCCCACCCATTCGTTTCCAAAGGGCAGGTGTCCCGAACACTGCATTGGTTAGGTGTTTATTTATTCGTGGCACTGCGATTCCTTCCACTTTTTTCTCTACCAATCTCTCTTCCATTATTTGGCTCCTGCCTACCCATATTTCCTCTCCTGCATATCTGGGGGCCTCCCAAACCCCAGTCCTGTTCTCGAGGTGTCTCTGTCCGCACAGGCCAATCTTCTTTAGTGGCATATCCTAGCATGTTGATTGCTATGGTGTGTGCCTTCTCTTTTCTTTCTTGATATATCTTCAGCTTCGATCCATTGATTGCACTTGGTAGGGGTGATCCATCCAAATTCTCGATTTTTATAGATCCGTTGTCGTATATCTCCTTGATTTTGAACGGTCCTAACCACCTTACTCGGAACTTTCCAGGTTTGATCTCGTTATGGCCGTTATATTTTAAAACCAATTGTCCTGGTCGGAAGTTCATTCGTCGGAGGTGTTTATCGTGCCAATGTTTCCTTCTCCGTTGCATATTTTCCGTGACCCATTGCGCCATCACTCTCCGCTCGTCCAGTTTGTTGATTTTGTACAACCGTTCTTTCAAACTCTCTGTATCCCCTAACCGATTCTCAATGGCTATCCGCAGGCTAGGTACCATGTATTCCATGGGTACTACTACTTCTTGGCCGTACATCAACTGGAAGGGTGTGTGTCCTGTTGTTACTTTGTATGTCATACGGTATGCCCACAGAACGGCTAGTAACCTCTCCTCCCAATCGGCTTCCTCTATACCACAAGATTTGTGAATAATTGCCACTAGTACCTTATTCGTTGATTCTGCTTGGCCGTTGGCTCGGGGGTAGTACAGGCTAGATAGGTTGTGGAATATCCGAAACTCCGTTGTCATCAGTCGGATGACGTGATTCACAAAGTATCCTCCTCGATCACTTGTAATTTGGATAGGAATCCCATACCGTGTTACTATCTGTTCGTAGATGAATCTGGTTATGCTCTGGGCTGTGTTATCTGGCAATGCTCGTTCTTCAACCCACTTCGTGAGATATTTTGTCGCCACCACGATGTATCGACACCGGTGTAGGTGACTCACTTTCAGTGGTCCGATGAAGTCCAGTCCCCATCGCTCGAACAATTCCTGAGGCTGGGATGGATAGAGTGGCATAAAGTCTCGCTTCAGAGGTTTTCCTACTCTCTGGCGGGTATCACATCCTATCACCCTCTCCCGTGCGTCTATGTGCATCGTCGGCCACCATAGCCCTGCCAACAGGATTTTCCTCACCATGGCATCTGGTCCCATATGCCCGCCAGCCAAACCCTCATGTGCTTCCTTCAGTACCCCTGGTATCTCCTCTTCTATAACACATCTTCGAAGGATCTGGTCTAACCCCATCTTGTATAGCAAGTCGTTAATGAGCTGAAAAGTTTTGATTTTTAGTACGAGCTTTCTTCTCTCCGCTGGTGCCATTTCCTTGGGGAACGAGGAGGTGGACAAGTACTCTCCTATCTTTTCGTACCATGAAAGAAGTATTGCAATCTGAAACAGGTGTGCATTGGGGAAATCTTCGTTCACGCCTCCTTCCGCAAGTTCACCTGACCGTATTCTTGACAACTGATCGGCAATCACATGACTCTTCCCCGGCCGCACTATGATGGTGAATGTGAACTCCTGTAGTAGTAGCCGCCATCTACTTACTCTGCTTTGGATTATGGGCTTGTTTACTAAGTACGTCAGGGCTTGATGGTCCACGTAGAAGGTGAATGGTGTTGCTAGCAAGTAGTGCCTAAATTTCTGTACGGAGTACACCATCCCTAATGCTTCTCGCTCGGTCGTGCTGTAGTTCTTCTCTGCCTTTGAGAGTAGCCGACTAGCAAAGAATACTGGTTGGTCCAACCCATGTGCTCCGACTTGTGCTAGTGTTGCTCCTATGGCAAAGTTTGAGGCATCCACATGTACGTGGAATTCTTTGTCCCAGTCCGGGTACACTAGGATGGGGGAACTGATTAGCCGATCCTTTAGTTCCTTGAATGTTTTTTCTTGTTCTTCCGTCCATAGGAAAGGTTGTCCCTTCCTTGTTAATAAGTCAAGCGGGTATGATACTTGTGCAAAATTCTTAATGAATCTCCGATAATACCCAACATGGCCGAGGAAGGATTTCACTCCCGTGACATTTTCTGGAGCCTCCATATGTACGACGACCCTTATTTTGTCAGGATCGGTCTTTAGCCCTGCTTTGCATACAATATGGCCTAGTAACTTCCCCTATGGTACCATGAACCTGCATTTCTTTGGGTTCAATGCTAGACGTGCTGCTCGGCATCTTTCCATGCATTCACCAAGGGCTTTGAGATGTTTTTCCTTGTCACTAAAAATAGACCAGTCGTCTAGAAATGCTCTGAAGTTGCCCATCGACATCTTGTCAAATATGTGTAAAATTATCCTTTGGAATGTGGCTGGTGCATTACACAACCCAAATGGCATCCGGTGGTATGCGTATACTCCGTCTTCGACCACAAAAGTTGTCTTCAACTTGTCTTCTTCTGCAATACAAATTTGGTTATATCCGGAAAACCCATCCAAGAACGAGTACATTTCATGTCTGACGACCTCCTCCAAGATGGTGTCGGTGAAGGGAATTGGGAACGGGTCCTTCACTGTTACTGCATTTAAACATCGAAAGTCAACACATATCCAAATTTTCTCCGATTCTTTCTTTAAGGAAATGACAATTGGTGACACCCACTCGCTCACATTTACTTTGAAAATGATTCCAGCCTCCAACATCTTCTCGATCTCCTTTTGTACTTTTGCGGCATAGTTCTTATTCATTCTATACGGTCTCTTTCGTACGGGTTGGGCTCCTGGTACAAGCGGAATCCTATGCACACACAGCTCTGGTGGTACCCCCTTCAAGTCCTTGTACGTCCAAGCGAAGGTGTCCTTGTATTCCATGAATATTTTGAATGTCGCCGCCTTCAGTACTGGGTCCCAGTCATCACCGACGAGGATCTCCCTAGGCTTCTCTTGTTCTCCCAGATTCACTCTTTTGATTGTTGTTCCTCATACTTGATGGGTTTATCTTGTTCAAGCTTATGGGTTGGTGTCTCGTCTAACTCTGCCATGCCTTCCTTATATTCCCCATACTTTGGCGGGAATGTCTCACTGGCGGAACCCTTATTTTTTCCTTCTTCTCCTTCCTTGATCTGCAACATGTTGCAATCTAGGTGGAAGACTTCATAATCCTCCATCTGCCAGTGAAATAACCCGTTCAGTGAACTGGTTTCATCTTCTGAACAACTTCCAATTTCTAGAACACCTTCCTCATTTGGCTCCATGGTTCTCCTTTCTTCATCGCCATCTGATCCCTCGTCAAATTCTGAAGACGCTAGATCCTCACTGACCGCCTGATTTTTTAAGTCGATGATATACCTCTTCCCATGGCTCTCGATGGAGAGAGTATTCTTCTTCCAGTTATGGTTTGCCTTGGCGGCAATCAGCCATCCGCATCCGAGTAATGCATCGTACGCTTTCCTCTCTAGTGGGATGACGACAAAATTCAACAGGAATTGTTGCGTACCTATCACCACTTTTTGTGCCATCAACGTACCTATTGGTTTGATATTGTGTTGATCAGCGCCTACCAGTTGAAATGTCGGTGGCTAGAGTGTGGGTTTCTCGAGGCTCTTCCATGTATCCTCGAGTAGTACGTTAACTCCTGATCCTCTGTTGATGATGGTATTAGAGAGTTTCATCCCTAGGATTTCCATCTGTCCGACGGCCGGTTTCCTCCCACCGCTTATTGCGAGTAGCGTTGGATCCGTGGTTGCTCCTGTTGGTCCTCTAGTGTCTTCGATCGGACCTATTTGTGCGTTGTATGTCATGATATTTGTGAGTGCTACTCTTAATTGCGGCATGGTTTGCAGCAGGTCTAGTACCTTGACTGGTACGGTCGTGTGAAGTACTTGTCGTATGATGTTCTTTTCCAACTCTGATTGTAACGGCGTACTAGCAGTTTTAGTAGTTCTCTGTTTGTTTGCCATTGCTTCTTCTACTTCTGCCCTGGCTTCTCGGAGTCGTGCTTTCTCCATACGAGGGTCCGGGTAGTTAGCTTTTTTTGTCTGGGCCCTTGTAAGTGCCAGGACTTCTTCCTCGGCTACCTCCAGTATGTTGATACCTTTCTGCTTGGGGCAGTCGATATCTTCATGATCGCTCGGACCACACCACTTGCATAGCTTCCCTTCGGTGCCTTGGCTACTCTGGCATTCTCTGGCAAAGTGGCCCCATTCGCTGCATCTTCGGCATTGGATCATGGGCCGACCTTTGCTGTCATATTGGATTTTGCTTCTTGGTGTGGTGTTTCTCCAGTTATTGTGATAGCCGCCGGGGGATGCGTTGTTACTCTGATATTTCGGTGGTGTGGTCGGAGGGGTAGATTGTTCCCCTTGTGTGAAGAACACTTGCGCACTTCGTGTTTTCAAATTGTACAGGCATTCTTTGACCGAGTGTCCCATAATTTGGCAGATGTCACAGAACATCTTTGTGCAATTTGCTTTTGTATGGCCTTCCATTTTACATTCCGTACACCATAGTTCAGTCGGTTCCTTTGACCCTTCCTTGTCTGCTTTTAGTTCCTTCATCATCCTTAGCATGTCGCGACGAAGTGCTTGTACAATTTTTGATTCATCCTCACTTTCCCCCGCGCTTTCTTCATCATCCTATTTCTTCCCTCTAGAGGATGTTTTGTTCTCGCTTTCAATATCCATCGCACGGTTGTATGCTTCAGTGTACGAGGATGGAGGTACTACCTTCATGTTCTTACGTAGCAAGGGAAGCAGCCCTTCGATAAACCATCTCTTCTTTAAACCATCTGCTGGTTGTGATTCTAGTTTCCCCGGCAAGTCTTTTAATTTCTGGTTGTAAGTTCGTACGCTTTCATTTTTCCCTTGTTTGGTGTTGTAAATCTCGGCCACAGTTTCACTATTGTCCCTCAACAGTTTAAATTCGTCTTGAAATGCCTGTTTCAACAGCCTCCATGAAGCTTTTTGTGTTTGGTCCAACTCCGAGTACCAGTCAATGGCACTATCTCGGAGTGTCGCCGGGAATGCTTTCAACCAGTTATCCTGGTCGTCTTCTCCGCTGGCTGTCCAAATTGTCTCACACATTTTACAGTGTCATACTAGATCCTCTGACCCATTCCCCGTAAACTTTGGCAACTTTTGCCATTCTGGAGTCACCATCCTGCCCCGTTGTCCTCCCCGTGTATTGCACCTAACTGGAATGGTTTTGGTACGTTCCAGTGCGTCACTTGCACTCTCGGCCACGTTTGAGTCACCCTTTTGTCCCCTGTCAGCGTCCTCTACACCTTGGGTTTCCTAGGTCCCACTCCGGTGCTCCCTCTGCCAAGGGGTCTTGGGCTCAAATCTCCCTGTCCTCAACCCTTCGTCGTCGTCCGATATGGACAACTCCCGAAAGCGTTGGATACTATTTTCAAGTTCACCGCTCAAGTCTTCCTCATTTTCTTGGTTTTTATGTTTTTCTACGTACAGGGTGCCGAATGGTTCCTCGTGGTTCTCTTCTTTAGGATGCTGTTGTGATTTGTTAAATCTCCGCCGCCGGTTTTCTTGCTCTTGTATTCTTAATGATCGCCTAATTCTTTCCTCCTCCGCTTCTTGCCCAACTGGTACTCGGTTCTTGTCTTTGTTTGGCCGTACGAGCATTTACAAGTCTTTCACGCGATCATTGCTGGTTGCCAGGGGTATGTCTCCGACTAGTGTCCCTTTCTTCCTCCTCCCGTTTGGTTCGTTCCTCGTACCGCTGCAAGATTTGCTGCCTTCGGCATTCTTGTTCCTCCTCCGCTCGAAGTTCTTGTAGGATGATGGAATGACGAGCCAACAATCTGGGCATGCAGTGGAGGAGGTGATCAACCTCGTCGTTTACTTCAAGGCGATCCCAAATAACTGCCTCAAGGACTTCTCGTCGGAGGGCTTGCCTCCGTACGTGGTCTCGTAGGGATATGTTCCAAAGATTTGTCAGATCTCGTGTCAAATCATCCTCTCTTTCTTCATTCGTTACTATGGGTTCGTCTGTTGGTCGGCCCATTACGCTGCCATTACACCAAGTGCTTCCCTGGTCCGCTTAGGCAACGGCGCCAAATGTTTGCCTTTCAGAGTGCCTATCGACGTATTACGTACATAAGAAGTAAGCTGAGTACATGTAACACACAGATCAAAGAACATAACACGATTGAATCATCAACACTTCTATTCATTCATTGCAAGTATAACATATACGATTTGACTATCATAGTATCAGTAAACCCACATAACATCCCCTCTAACTACATGATCCCAGTACATATAGCGTTCGGCAGTGGTTGAGCAACCAACTGTCGTGCCGCTTCATAACCATAACTAATCAGAACTTCGTTACATGACATTAACCATACTTACTTATTCCCGCTACAACTAATGTTTTATTACCAAAACCACCGGCCGACTACGCTAAGACCGACTACACACGTCGGCTTACAAACGGCTTGAAAAGGTGTTGGTTTATTGGACTACTTCCCTCGTTATGAAAGAAAATGAAGGTGGTACCTCCATCCTCGTATGCAGCCTATAATCAAGCGATGGACATTGAGAGTGAAAATAAGACATCTTCTCAGGGGAAGAAAATAATAGATGACAATGAAAGTGTTGGAAAAAAGCCACACATGAACTAAAAGATGGATCAAAGCCACAAAGTGGGCTAGTAGCTTAGTGGTAGAGCACTCATGTGGCAAATGAGAGGTTCTATGTTCAAATCCTAGTTGGTCCATGAATGCAAAATTCAACATGGTATCAAAGCCATACTAAGCTAGGAGCCATAGGTGTAGCAAATGTGGCTTATGGGGGGTGTTGGAAAAAAGCCACACCTAAACTGAAAGATGGATTGGCCACAAAGTGGGCTAGTAGCTCAGTGGTAGAGCACTCCAGTGGAAAATGAGAGGTCCTAGGTTCAAATCCTAGCTAGTCCATGAATGCAAAATTCAACAGAAAGTACATAGGAGAGTAGTGAAGATGAATCAAAAATCGTACAAGCCCTTAGACAAGATATAATGAGAATGATGAAGGAACTAAAGGCAAAAAATAAATTCCAAGGAATCTAAAGAATTATGGTGTACTGAATGCAAAACAGAAGGTCATACCAAGACAACCTGCCCGAAGAAACTCTTTTGTGACATCTACCAAGTTATAGGACACTCCATCAAGGAGTGACCGTACAATCTAAAGACAAGTACAAAAGTATTCTTTACACAACGAGAATAGACAACCTCACCAAACACACCACTGAAACCCCAGATAATAGCAATGTATCCCCTGGAGGTTACCAAAATAACAGAAGAGGCAATAACAATGGTCTGAGAAGTAAAATACAATATGACAGTAAAGGAAGGCCTATGATATAGTGTCAGAAATACAACGAATGGGGTCACTTCACCAGGGAATGCCAACACAATCAAGGTACGGGAGGAAGACTCTATAAGTGGTGCGGACCAAGTGATCACGAAGATATCAATTGCTCGAAGCAAAAAGGAATAAATATGTTGGTGGATGACGAGGAGGTTTTGACGATTACCAGAGCACAGACAAGAAAAACTATCTATTCAGACCCTCGTACGGAGAAAGAAAGACTCTAAGAGGCTAGGGAGAAGTGGAAGAAGCAATGGCCAAGGAACAAAGTAACTAGTACATCATTGCACTCAGAGCTGGAGAAGAACATAGTACGATAGGTGCTACACACAACCATACCCATCAAGGTAACAGACCTTATGCAGACGATGCCTCAATCGAGAATAGCACTCACTAATGGTGTGGAAGACAACAAAAATTGTCAGGAAGATCCAACCCAAAGTACCACACAGCTGTCAGGAGAGGCCACAGACCCAATGCTACTCGTAGTAAATGTCGAGAGGAAGCCTGCCATCGTACAAATGGAAATCATGTGAAGGAAACTCTCCAACACCATTGTCAATGGAGGCTTGGGAGTGAACGTACTCAAAAAAAACCTGGAAGTTTTTGGGAAAGCCAACTCTCTAGCTCCCAACATTCCATCTGGTAGGCGCAAATCAACATGGCATCAAACCTCTCGGTACACTGATGGCACAAAAAGTAATAATCGGTACAAATAGTTCCTTCTAAACTTTGTCATCATCCCATTACAAAAGAAAGCGTATGATGCACTGCTTGAGAGGGGATGGTTGATTGCCGCTAAGGCAAACCAGAACTGGAAGCGGAACACACTCTCGATTGAAAGCAACGGGAGAAAGTACGTCATAGATTTGAAGAACCAAGCCGTAAGCGAAGAATTGGCATCCTTCGGATCAATATCCGATAGGGGAGAGTCAGATACAAATGAAGAAAGGCTATGAAGCCGAACGATGAAGGCATACTTGATCTCGAGAGTTGCTTGGAGGATGAGACAAGGTCCCTAAATAGCCTGTTTAATTGGCAAATGGAAGATTATGAGGTGTTCCACCCATAATGCGACATGTTGCAAGTCAAAGAAATAGAAGGAGATATGGGTACGGCCAGCCAGACCTTTCCACCTAAGTAGTACGGAGAATATAAAGAATGGATAGCAGAACTAGATGATACGCCAGCCCACAAGTTCAAACACGATAAACTAATCAAGTATGAGGAACCAAAGATAAAAAAAGGTGAAACTAGGAGACAAAGATAAGACAAAGACGATCCTCGTCGGTGATAATTGGGATCCCATACTAAAGGCAATGATGTTCAAAATATTCATGGAATACAAAGATGTGTTTGCCTGGATGTACAAAGATCTGGAGGGAATACCACAAAAATTATGCATACACAAGATCTCGCTCGTACTAGGAGCACAACCCATACAAAAGACACCCTACAGGATGAACAAGAACTATGCCGCCAAGGTACAAGATGAGATTTAAAAAATGTTGGAAGGAGACATTATATTCAAAGTGGAAGTCAACGATTGGGTGTCATTGATCGTCATCTCGTTGAAGAAGGAATATGAACATATTCAAATCTGTGTAGACTTTGGAGTCTGAATGTAGTGACAATCAAAGACCCGTTTCCTATCCCCTTCACCGATACAATCCTCAAAGTAGCAGGGCATGAGATGTATTTGTTCATGGACGGGTTCTCCAAGTACAATTAGATAAGCATTGTAGAAGAGGACAAGTTGAAGACAACGTTCATAGTCGAAGATGGGGTGTACACATACAACTGAATGCCATTCGGGTTGTGTAACAAGTCAACTACTTTTAGAGAATAAATTTGCATATTTTTGACAAAATGTCAGTTGGCAACATTAAAGCATTTTTGGATGATTGGTCAATTTACAGCGACAAGGAGAGGCACTTGAAAGCATTGGGAGAATGTATGGAGATGTGCAAGGCATCTAGACTAGCATTGAATCCAAAGAAGTGTCGATTCATGGTACCACAAGGAAAGTTGTTGGGACACATTGTTTGTAAAGCCGGACTGAAGATAGACCCGAACAACATAAGGGTCATTGTACAGATGGAGGCTCCACAAAACGTTACTAGCGTAAAATCCTCTTCCTAGGACATGTGGAGTACTACCAAAGATTCATTAAGAACTTTGCACAAATTTCCTATATGTTAGATGTACTCACTAGGAAGGGACAAGCATTTCTATGAATGAAGGACCACAAGAAAGCATTTAATGAATTAAAGGTATGGCTAATCAATTCACCGATACTAGCACACCCAAACTAGATCAAGGAGTTTCACATACATGTGGATGCTTCCAATTTTGCAATCAGCGCAACATTGGCACAAGTAGGAGTACAGGGGCTAGATCACCCAGTGTTCTTTGCAAGTCGGTTATTGTCTAAGGAAGAGAAAAACTATAGTACGATCAAATGGGAAGCTCTTGAGATAGTAAACGAAATTAAAAAGTTCAAACACCACCTATTGGCGACACCATTCACATTCTACATCGACCATAAGGCCCTCATGTACTTGGTCAACAAACCCATAATATAAGAGAGAGTAAGTCGATGGTTGCAATTGCTTCAGTAGTTCACATTCACAATAATAGTCTATCCTAGAAAAATTCATGTGGTCACCGACCAGTTGTCAAGAATCTGGTTTGGCCAACCCACCAAAAGTGGAGTGAATGAAGACTTTCTGAATGCTCACTTGTTCCAGATTGCAACACTTCCTCCATGGTATGAGAAGATTGGTGAGTACTTATCAACATCAACATTCCCTAAAGAGATGCCACCAATAGAATGAAGAAAACTCATACTAAAATGTAAGGCCTTCCAACTCATACAAGATGGGGTCAGACCAAATCCCGAGGTGATGTGTTATGGAGGAAGAGATTCTTGACGTACTAAAGGAAGCACATGAAGGTCTAGCCAGAGGACATATGTGGTCGAATGCCACAACATGAAAAGTTCTTTTGGCAAGATTGTGGTGGCTGAGCCTGAGAGTGGGTAATCGGGTGTGACACATGTCGAACAATGGGAAAATCTCTCAAGTGGGATTATATGTCGTTTCCATCACAACCCCAAGAGTTGTTCGAACAATAGGGACTAGATTTAATTGGGTCATTGAAGGTGAGCCAATTGCATCGATGCAGGGTCATAGTTGTCGCCACCAAGTACTTGATGAAGTGGATCGAGGCTTGAGCATTACCAGACAACACTGCACAAAGTATAGAAAGATTTATCTATTAGTAGATAGTCACAAGGTATGGCATTCCCATGCAAATCACTAGCAATCGAGAAGGGCATTTCATCAACCATGTCATTTGGTTGATGAATTTTTTTTAGATATTCCATAACCTCTCAAGTCCATACTACCTGAGAGCCAACGGCCAAGCCGAGTCTACAAAGTACTAGTTTCCATTATTCACAAGTCATGCGACATGGAGGAAGCTAACTGGGAGGAAAGACTACCCGCTATACTATGGGCATAGAGTATGACATACAAGGGACTAGGCACACCACTCAAATTGATGTATCATCAAGAGGCAATAGTGCCAACAGAGTACATGGTGTCGAGCCTAAGAATAGCGGTCAAGAACAGATTGGGTGTCACTGCGAGTCTAAAGGAATGGTTATTTTAGCTCAACAAGCTTGACGAATCAAGAGTTATGGCATAGTGGTTGATGGAAGCAACACAAAAGAGGAGAAAATTCTGGCACGACAAACACCTTTATCGGATGAATTTTCGATCAAGCCAATTAGTTTTAAAATATGATGGTCATATGAAGATCAAGCCAAGGAAGTTCAAATTTCGGTGGTTCGGACCCTTCAAAATCACAGAGGTTTGCTAGAACAGAGCAATCAAGTTGGAGAATCTAGACAAGACGTTGTTACTAGATGCCATTAATGGGTCGAAGCTTAAGCCATATCGAGAGAGAAAGGAGACAATAGCCATCAACATGTTGGGATACGTGACAATAAAGGATTGGAAGGTGAGTGGAAGCAAAACCAGAGAAGAAGAAGACTGGGGAATAGGAGGAAGTCAATATGTACTAGTGGAGGATTGAACCGCACCAGGAGGAGAAAAGATGATCGAAGAGAAGCTTGACAAAAAGAGAGTAGAGGGCATTGCAATGCCTCGAGTCCACAAACATCTAACAAATGCTCTATTAAGGACACCCGCCCTCTGCAAAAGGGTGTGGGGTCACTAGAAATACGAGGCACCCTATGAAGGCGAGCGAAGGGGATACATATCGTATGAATTCAATGAGTCAATGCAAAGGGAGAGAGGAGAAAGCAGAAAAAGAAAGGAAAGAGAACAAACTGAAAGCGAGGAAGAGGAATGGTGGGACGACGAAGATTGGAACGTGTACTTAGAAAAAATCAAACCATATCTCAAACCAATAATGATGACGAAAGATATATCCATTGGTGTCCAGATGGACACATACAATGAGGACTTAGCCAAGTATGCGAGAGACAGTGGTCAAGAACCACCCACACTTGTAACCTCATATAGATTGTGGCAAGTGATACTGAATCCCATAGGCCCATTAATCATGGATGGAGAAAACATAACTTGGTACTAGAAATATGACAAATGATATGTAGACGAGAGTTACAACGGTACGAACTCTGCACCACTAGTCAACAAAATTTTTTATCTACAATACCTAGGAACATGTTGTAAGGAAGATTGTTATAAGAGACTGTTGTTTCTTGCAAATGGCGGCACACTTCAGAAGGCAAAGTTCGAGGTAATGAGAGAAAATGTGATTAGGGAAAAAAATAAGTAGTAAAAAGCAAAAAAATGTGGAGGAAGTGGGAGAACTAAAAAATTCAAAACATTGTAGGACAAGAAAATAATGGAGAAGGAAAAAATTAAAATAAAGAGGAAAAATAATTTTTTGAAAAAGCCAAAGTATTAAAAGTAAAAATTAAAGTGAGAAACATTAAATTAAATTAAAATATATATAGGTGGTCATATAGCCAATTGAAAGTTATGTCCTAGAACACAATTATACGGAATTGAAAGGAACATATGGCACAGACCCACACGACAATCTGAAAATTGTAAGGCATCGCACAAGAGAAGATTATCATACAGGAGCGAACCATAAAGGCGAAAGGAAACTCAGAGGTTGAAAACCACCGTACGACATAACAAGAACAAGTATGTCATACGCCTAGGAGGAGGTTGCATAAAAAGAACGAAGCAGAATGATAGCCGTGAATGAAACAAAAAGAAAAAGCATATCATATGGACAAAAAAGTAGATAAAGGTATGAGGCAAATCATCAAAGAACCCATACAAAAATCAATACACAAAAGCATTGATCAATGAAATCGTAAGGTGTGTGGTGGAAATAGCTATAACTTAAGGCAAAGAAGCTTACGAAGGCAAGAAAAATCCTAAAGAACGAATGTTGAAGAGGAAGGTGGAGGTTGTGCTAGCATCATATGGCAAAATGAAGAGTGAAGAACAGTAGATTCAAATAGTACAAAGCACAAACATTCATCATAAAACCATACGTGATAGGAGAGAGAGAACGCTCATACGACAAGCACATACAAGATACTGCAAAGGTGATTGTCAATCCACACGGCAAGGAGAAAGTGTATGGTAGAGCGGAGGAGAAGTGCAAGGTCAAGAAACCATACAACGTAAAGTAAAGTCAATGGCAAGCAAAGAAGAACAATTCCTAGATTCATCGTACAATGATGAGTAGGAGACAATGAAAAGAATAGGTGTGCAGATCGCACAAAGAGTGAAGGTTGTACGGGAATATCAAGGAACCAAAATCATACAACAAAGGTTGTCTGTAAGATGTGGGAAAGGTAAAATTGCACAACCAACCAAGAATACGACACAACACTTAGCTGATAAAAGTGTAAGGTTTGTAGGGGTGAAGGGCGTATGAAAAGTTGAAGTACAAAGATGGAGAGTATTGATAAGTTGTGTACAAGGAATTGGCAAAAAGGTACGACAAAAGGTGAGGGCGACAAAAGAATTGAAGGAGAAATTAGTACAACCAAAGGGGGTGACAAAAGTCAATCACTTTAACAATCGAGAGCATTAGCTATATAACCCTTGTTGTGTGTCAGAGTATTATTATTGTCAACAGGATGTGGCAGCTGCCAATAGTAGCAAAGGAAAAAGGCCACCACCATTTTGCCCAAGAATAGCAACAAGAAGCATGGCAAAGAGTGATGATTTAGTCACGCCTAATAACATCACATGGGAGAGTCTCAACGACATAGAGTGTCGTTCTTGGTGGCTCTCGACACAGGATGATCACGTCATGAAGAGGTCATTGGAGAAGGCTCAAGTAGACAAAGTAGAATAGATGCCATTCTTTAACTCGCGGGAGTTTAAGCCTTATCTCAGGCAAATGATTACACATTATGACCGACATGGCCACAAGCTGGTCATTAACTATAGAGGATTTTAGGTTACGATCTCGTATGGGTCGCCAGAATTCATGAGGGTGTTCAAGATACCTTGTCGAGGGGCTTCAATTGCAAAGCCCTCTGAGAAGATGTCAAAGCAGATGAAGGAGAATTTGGTGTTGAGGGTGTGCAAATCGGATCTCACTCAACAAGAACGTGATAGCATCTAGAATGTTGGTAATAGGGGTTTGCGCAAGAACTTCCTTAGCAATGCCAACTGGAAGTGCCTACTCAATCTCATTAAGAGTAGGCTGACTGGGGCATGCAGGGCATTAGATATTGCAATATGGATGATCAGGTTGATGACAAGATTGTACACCGACAAAGTGTACAATTGGGCAACATTACTATCGGAGTGCATTCGAGAGTTCTTATGTCTATGACACAAGGAACTTTACATGGCACAGCATGCCATAATGTTGTTGCTCGATGCCATTTACACCTAAGTACCATTCGACAACTGGGGGCAGATTTTAGTTGGTCAATCAATTAGAGGAGGGTTGGTTAAAAATGTCTTATTGGGCGAACGTGGGAGTGCAAATGGCGAGTGAAGAGGTGCCACACTCATTACCACCAACAAAGAGGAGGCAGATGGACATGTCACCACCTCGATTGAGCGAAGACAACCCTGCACAAAGTGGTGACGATCATACACCGAGTGTGAAAGAGGGCATTAAGTTGTCTTCGTCAAACGAGGAGATGAGCATGGAGGTCTCCTTGATAGGGGATGCAAGCTCATAAGAGGTGGAGGATGCAATACTTTTGGAGCCGAAAGGGGAGCCACAACCAACCATACTGATACCAACACAGTCGAGAGTAGCCTCTAAACCAGTACCACTTGCAATCTCAACATTTGTACCAATGTCTATATCTGTGGCACCACCGGCTATATTCTTACCACCACCACCAGTTGTAGAGGACGAAGGTGCAGAGGACATCGAACATAATGTGTGGTTGGGGGAGATGGGTGCACCAACAGGCACCCCTCCACCATCGCCAAGGCCCACCCGAGAGCCACCCTGTGAGTCAACGAAGACAAAGGCTACTCACCCACCAACTGCTTCACAAACAAAACCACCCTTACAACCAGAGCAGTCGAGTATGCATCAACAAACTCTACAGTAAAGTACACAACAGGTGACTCCACAATCAAGTACAAGTACATAGCCACAACCACAATTCACTCAAGTTGCCTTCAGGCTAGCCCAACCAACTACATGGTCAACCTCACAGCTAGTCACTTGGCTAGCCACACAGATAGTTTGGCCAACCTCACGAGCAACTTCATGGTCGAGTCACACAACACTTGCACCGTCACAGCCAGTGAGGAGACAGACTCGTCCAAGAGGGCCAAGGGAGGCGGAGTCGAGTGAGGACAAGTCGGAGGGGCTCTTTCACATTAGCTAGCCAAACCCTCACAATCCACTTGGCACGGTGCAAAGGTATCTGATGAAGCTACGAGGGATGGCAAGATTCATGTATGAGGTGGAAGAGATTGGACAATAGTTGATGGTAGGGCTCATTCCTTTAATGTTACAAGAAGACAAGATGATCTTGGCATTCATCCAGCATGGATGTGAGGGCAAGATCTTCTAGAGTTTCACTTTGAAGGGATGGCTAAGGGTGGAGACTGGAGAGATGTTGGCTACTTGGTAGCCAACCCGACCCAATGCAATCAAGAGACACAGGAGGGTACTGACAGCACTCCACTGGATGGAGAAATGCTACAAAGATGTCTTTCATTGGTGATGCCGCCAGACCCTCTCCATAGAGGAACTACTGAGGCGAGAGACGAAGCTTTGGCACAGGCAACAAGTAGCCGAGCGGAGTTGGTGAATCAAATCTACAAGTCACAAGAGCAATTGGCTCAAGTGATCATCGCCGAACACACAAGAGTTTCAGCTCTCGAGCAAACATTAGCTGAGAGGGAGAGAATGTTGGCCAAGCGAGATGTATAGTTAGGTAAGGAGAGACTACTGGTCAAACGAAACACACAATTGGTCGAGGCAAAGAGATTCCTTGTTGAGAGGGAGGGCCAACTGTAGGCGAAGGAAAAGGAGTTGGAGGAACGAAGTCAAGAGCTCGAGAGGGAAAAGGCCACCTTTTCGAGGTAGTTCAAATGGTGAAGACAGCATGAGAGGTAGCCGACAACCAACCAAAAGCTTCAATGTCTACAACAACAACAATCAGCACAACGACCCCTACATTGTCAGCACACCCAGGGGTACCCTCTCACCCTCCCTCTTCTCAATTTTTCCCTTTCTATAATCCCCATTTTGGTTTGCTATCATCTAGAAGATGACTTATTTTGTAGGGGGGATAATGTAGTCGACCAAGAGTGTCCATGTTATTAATCGGCCAAATTATGTAATTAAATAAAACTATAGTATAGACAACAAAATATTTTATATACTTTATATTGCATGTTTTGGGAATTAAGTCCCTAACTAGTTGGATTAGTTGGAATGGGTAGTCGCGACAGTTGGTGTTCTCAACCACCATTAGCAACTACATATACTTTGATTTCTTGTAGTCGGGACACCTTATGACACGTTATGCTACATTTTGATGTTATGACATGATATATGTTGACATAGTACGAATGATTGTACTCTGGTTCTATTGCATTAATGAATGAGGTGCTATTATTTTGTGCACTATGCATTCATGAATATTTCTTGTACATGTTATGTATGTGATATTTTCGTTTTCTCTATTAGTACATAAATCTATTCATGTGAGTAAACATCCATAACCGAAGTGAGTTAAAAGAGCAGATCCTGAGGGGATTGCAACTTTCTTTTATATTGTTCACTTCCACTACAGCCCTCAAATCGTTTACCTTAGCAGTCTGGTTTTCATATATAGGGATTAGTGAAGTACCTGTCACAGGAACTTGAAAACAAGCACCAATCCCTAACCAAGGTACATTACAATATCCATTCAGAATTTCAGATTCTAGATTAAATAGTACTACCTAGATAAGTTCAATATCCATTCAGAATGTTGTTCACCTTTCTGAAGTTAAGTTTTCTTTGGAAGAGCAAATAATATGAGTATTTCCATCTTCTAGGATCCAGGAGAAAGTGAGAATTCAGTTCACTTGGCACCAAAGCATTTTTCTGTCATACCGAATGATGCAGAGAATTTTCCATAAAAAGTCATTTACTCTTTCCATCAATTTGGTTCGCTGCTCAGTGATTTTTGAAGTTTGTTTTGTTAAAAGTAGTGATTTTGTTCAACCGCTTAAAATCAGAAACGATTCTACAAATAGAGGGTAACTAAATAGTCACCAGTAGTTACTAATGTTTTGAACAGAATACTGGTGATTACAATGAATGCAGCATCTATTTCCAACTGTCAACAACAGTTATATCCTGGCTGTTCAGTTTCTTGATGGCAATTATAATACATGGTGTTTCCATGCTAGAGGAGGATTCTTCCGTTTGTAGTTTGTTAGAGATGGCTTTTATGCGCAGAGGATGGGATTGTGGGAGTTTGTGGGTTAATTGCTTCAGTTACAAAAAACTTTTGCCACTTGGTGCCAGCTACCCAACCACTTTTGCCAGTGGTTACCCTGATTTAGAGGGCAGTTACTTGATGCAAACAGATTTTCTCCACTCACGATATCTGGTTAGCAACAGCACCTTTCAAATCGAGACTTAAGTTTTTCGAGGAAGGAAGAGGCATTCGCTGCACATTGGCTGCAGCCTGCAGAGAACTCTGCCACTGGTTTAGAGATAGAGAGGTGTCTGCATCACAGAACTAGAATAAGTTTCATCACATCTTCATTTGTTTCATTATACTATTTCCTTTGGCTAATGTCCAGCATATTCAAGGTCTAAAAGTTGTTGTATCTAGCATAGATCTTTTCAACTTCTCAAAGCTACTCTTCCAAATATCTGCAGCAATTATTTCTAATCAGATGCACACCTGTTAGTGGTTGTCTATACGATTGAGGATCATTTGTAAAGCTCATACCTTTCACACAAGCTTGTCTAGGAAATTGGAGGAAGCATTTTCCTTGATGAATAATAAACAATTACACAGCTTGGAAAAGACGTTGCTTATTCCCAATTGGAGATTCAATAGCAACATTTGCTTTGCAATGGACCATGCAAGAAGAGAGGAATTTTGGAGTACCCATTTGATACTAAACAGACAGGAGAGGACTTAAGAAAGGAAATATAGTTGTTTAGGTCTTACACACATACTATCTTACGTGGCTACAGAAATCTCATGTATGAAGCCCACATATAGTCAGTAGTTACTGGGTAAAACCAAGTGATATGCTTTTGTGAAGAGGCATGAAGTAGCTCAAAAAATGTTCTGTTATTTTTATCTTTTGATAAAACATTTTGTGCAATCCCACAATTAACTAGAACTGAAACACTATGTGCTATTGGCCTCGGCATAGGCACAAAGATAACAAAAATGGAGTGATAAATTACTAAAAACCTAAAAACCATTTAGATTGGGCCAGAATCTGAATCTGAATTCCACTTGATGAAATTGGAATCACAGTGTAAGATTTTGGTTTGAGTCTGCTGCTGCACTTGCAGCATTATAATGAATGAACAATCCAGAATTAGTACATGGAACTTTCAAACCACCCAAGTTCAGAACTCCAATGATACTAGGCATTTTACAACACATTTTTTATTTGCATATATACATTGACTCTTGCTGCTGTTATTAGTACCCATAAAATTAACAAAATATCAATTTCTCCATCTTAATGATGAATCATGAAATATGATTTGAAACATTGATACAAAAGTGAATTTAGACCAAATCAAAGAGGTGGACTTCAAACATAAGCTTGAGTCACAGGAACAACCACTTAAATACCAGCTAAAGCACTTGCAAAGGAAGGAAGAGGCCTATTACAGGCAAAATTCCAGGCCTGTTGGCAAGCCAAGGAGATACTTCTTCCTCAATGGGATTTGCGTAATTGGATTGTCATTGTTAATCCTCGATTAATAGCTACAATGCTAATAGTTGATTTAGCAAAGGGGATCTCAAGTGGAAGAAGGATCCTTGATAGCTAGCTATCTAAGGTACGAGTCTTATATGACAATGCATTTCAGTTATTGAGAGTTTTTGTAGATTGAACAACTGTTAAGTTCTGAGTTACTCTATATCTTGCTTACATGCAATGGATATCTGTCTTGTTATCAGGCAAAGAGAAACAACAATTAAAATGGGGTCTAGAATTTGTGGAACTTACAAAGGCACTTAGAAGGAACCAACAAATAAACTTTAGAAAGGAGGGGATAAGCCCTCCACAAGAAACATTAGATAATTTTAAATAACCTATGAAATGTTGGGGTACTTGATGCCTCTGACGAGCAAAGGTTGCTAAGACAGCAATTAATTGATTACAAACCATACATTGTGTCGAATCATGAAACTAAGATGAACAAAAGATAAATGCAACTAAATCGCTATGAAAATCTGGAAAATTATACCATATTTGCATTGAACTCAGGCATATCAGAAAGGCTTGCTTTTCTATTGAATCCTGAAAAGGTTAGTAGCTTCCGTCTGGACTCTTGCTCCAACTGGATTTCAGCAAAATTCTTAAGCCTATTTGAACCCTTCAAATAAAATATTTCAAATGCTTATGGACCTACATCCTTGGATAGGAAAATGGTATGTCGGTGGTCCTTAAATATTTTCAGATACTACTTCCTGTTAACAATTAGATCCTTGGAGCCATTCCAGTGCCATAGTAAATCTACCTCCAAACCCATATAAGACAATGATTTTTCATTTGTTCTCAACCTTTTGGATTTGGAACCAAAATTAGGGGAGTTCACTTGAAAAAAGTAATAGAAAGGTGATGGCATTGTGACAGAACACCTGGACAAACTTGTGGTTATCTTGGAATGGATCTAAACTAAAATGACATTGGATTAAAGAATTTTTCACCAGGAATGCTGTCACCACTGGCCCAAAAGGTTAGGTATCAGCAAGGCAATGGAACATAAAAACCACCCTTCAAATCTGACCATGTAGATTAAAGAATGTATTCTTGTTAGCACGAAAACTTTCAATGAAACCCTTGAGGATATTTCAATTTCTGCCCAACAAAAACTGACAAAGGGGGGCATTAGGTACAAGAAACCAAACGGATGTGACAGTTTCCCTCTAGTTTGAGAAGAGCACCTCCCTCATAAAATTTGTTGCTTGGGGGTTCTTATTCACTTTTGCTGGAAAGTGGGAGGGATAGAAAAAGGTGGGCAAGGATGGAAATATTAACACTTAAGCTTGAATTAGACAAAGGAACATGACAGGAATACCAATAAGGATCATAAAATGTAAAAAGGTGTCCTCCTCAGATGAATTGGTTGCATTGAAAATGGGTGAATGACAATTGCATAGTGAAAACCATGAAACCCTGGAAAAAATTTAATTGGTTAATCAAAACAAGTTGCCAAATCATGATAAAGAGTTCACTTTCTAAAACACCCTGGCACATAATCCCTGAAGATTCTGAATCATGTGCAACCTAAGTTAATTAGGTATGAATATAACTAACATATCTACAGATTCTAAATTGGCCAGACATGCTAAATACAATGAAAGACCAAACCATCTAAATTCATCCATAATGTAAAGTGATCTTCCACCTGCCGTAATTGAATCCAATTCTGTCAAGTAGTTTAACTGATGTTCTAAGGAAAATACACACAATTAATGATCTTAATAGTGAAATGACAACATGCAAAAGATGAAGCCAGCAATACCCATGTGCAGCCCCTAATGCAGAGAGAGAGAGAGAGAGAGAGAGAGAGAGAGAGAGAGAGAGATCATTTTATATTCGATTCGATGATTATCATACACTGCCCAGTGAAGTAGTACTTCCATGACTACCTCTAACCATTAACCACCTCTTTCAACCACTTTATAAACTACCTTCTTGTATCTACCAACACCCTATCTTACAGAACTAATCCATACTTGGAAAAAAATTTAGAATTAAGAACAGACACGGGAGAACTTTGTGCATCCCTTGAAAATTGTAGTACTTCCATGACTACCTCTAACCATTAACAACCTCTTTCAACCACTTTATAAACTAACTTCTTGTATCTACCAACACCCTATCTTACAGAACTAATCCATACTTGGAAAAAAATTTAGAATTAAGAACAGACACGGGAGAACTTTGTGCATCCCTTGAAAATTGTAAAGAGTGCACCAATGTCCACTTTTTGACCTCAACTTTCATACTAGGCAAATTTTAGATGAAATTTTTTGCTCAGTTTCAGTACTTAGCCATCTTAATATCCTATTGGGAAGGGTTGGAGGACCTTTGTGCACCACTTGCACTTGCCTAGACCCTCCAATCCTGCCTAACTGTCTCACTTGGTCAACTTTGACCTAGATGAACGTTTTTGCTCAATTTTAATACTTAGCCATCTTAATATTCTATTGGAAGAGTTGGAGGACCTTTGTGCACACTTGCACTTGCCTGGACCCTCCGATCCTGCCTAACTGTCATACTTGGTCAACTTTGACCTAAACCTTCAAATCCTGCCTGGTATTCACACTTAAACTTCTGGATTTCTAAAAGCAGGCTTGGAGATACTTTTATTTGCACAGTGAAATTGTATGCAACTTTGGACAGACTTGAAGGATCATTGTGCACCACTTATGGAAGATATTTCTGTTCCTCGACCCTCTTAGTCAACTTCTCTATTTTGAAGGCAGATATGATTTTCAAGTTGGAATTACACAGCTTTAGAACTCCACCATATTTTCGATTTATGCAATTTGATTATTTGATGCAGACAAAGACTCAGAATTCTGTCATATTTTTGGAGTCTGAAATCTTCATCTTTGTGTGCCAACACTCTCAAATCCAGCCTAATTTTCACACCAAGAATATTGCAATTTTCATATATTTGTGTACCCAGATCCTAAAATCCTGCCTAATTTTAGACTTCTAAGGTGGGCTAGGAGGAAATTTGATATGCAATTTTGATTATTTGAGGCAGGGAAAGACTACAGAATTCCACCATATTTTCCATTTGTGCAATTATATTTATCTGAAGTAGGGAAAGACTCAAGATACTTGCTGAATATTTTTTGGACTAATTATTTGAAGCAGGGAAAGAGTTCAAAAATACTAATTATGCCATATTTTTGGACTCATCATTTGAAACAGGGAAAGGTGATGCAGAGCAGGGGCAGATCCTAATACAAATAGACTATTTCAACATACTTCCTCAAGGGTTTCATTGAAAACAACACATAGAACTTCTTAGTGCACCTTGTCACCATTGACAATCTATCTTATAGGGCATCCATGGAAGGAAAACACACCAACACAAAGTTAGAACAGCATGAACAGTGGGGGCAGCAATGTTTCAATACCCTCCAACACCTTTGACAACTGCCAAACATTTTTGAACCAACCAATCTCTCCAAACAGTCACTTGGCATTTGGTGCTCTTGTCAACTTTGGCAACATAGTCACATGGCCAATAGCACAAACAAAGGATGGAACAGCATGAGCACAGACTTGGGGTTGTCTCGGGTTATTAAAAACCATATCAAGATGATTCTCAACCCTTTCTAGACTCAGATTTCCATGATACAGCATTTCAAGACACAAATCAGCACTATGGTTTATTGACACAAGGCATAAATGATGCACTACTACTCAACCAACATAAGAACAACTGATCCAATGGCACCTCTGGTCTACACAGGCTCCAAATAACATGGAATAATGCTCTATACCCAGACAACATCAAACAATGCATGGATTTATCAAACCCTAGGTTGGAGGGGTGTGCTATGACTGTTTCACTGTAAATCTGAAATTTCTGCCAAAGAGATCTCCTTCACATGTGCATGAAATGAACCCAAAACTTGCAGGGATGTAGATGGTGCCAAGACAGAATTTCCCACCAATTTGCAGCATTTTCCCATGGTGGAAACTCGAGTTATGGCATTTTTTTGCAAGTTTGAAACCCTAGGCAGGGTTTAGAGCAGTTTTCACAAAAATGCTTGTATCTCCCTCAAAACTCAATGGATTTGAGTCAAACAAAAAGCATTGCAAAGGTGATGAACCCCTGCAAGTTTACCAATCAACTTCTGGTCTGTAACAGCAAGTACAAATCAGTACAATGTGAAAGAACAGTCAGATTTTGCAAGAAAATGCAATTTTGAATGTGTAAACTTGAGATTTTCTTCATTCCGACTTCAACCAACCCTCTCCAACCTTGGATTTCGTGTTTACAAGGCATATTTATCCTTCTACAATCATTTCCAGGCCTCCAACCAACCCACAACTGATTGGTTAACAAAATTGCAAAGTTGTCATTACAACATTGACAACTTTTAGCAAATTTTACAATATTAGCCTAAATTTCACCTAATGACCAAAAAATGGTCCTAAACCACTTAGGATGGTCTCAAATGACCTTATTTACATCAATCAAACCAAAACAAAGCAAAAACCAAAGTTTCACAATATAACCCAAATTTGCATCAAAAGTGCTCCTGCACCGAAAGGCAACAAAATTCTGTCATATTTCTAGATGGATTATTTTATTATTTAAAGCAGGAAAGACTAAAGAATTCTGCCATTTCCGCCATTTTTTTGGACTAATGATTTGAAACGGGGAAAGACTAAAGAATTCTGCCATACTTTTTAACACGTTATTTTATTATTTGAAGCAGGGAAAAAGCTTAAGAATTCTACAATATTTTTGGATGGATTATTTTATTATTTGAAGCAGAGAAAGGTTTCATAATTCTGCCATATCTTTGAACAGATTATTTTATTATATGAAGCAAGGAAAGGCTTCAGAGTTCTACGATATTTTTGGATGGATTATTTTATTACTTGAAGTAGAGAAAGGTTTCAGAATTTGGTTATATTATAGACTAATTATTTGAAGCAAGGAAACACTTCAGAATCCTTCCATATTTATAGAATCATTGCAACTTTTATTATTCAATCAGGCAAAGACTTCAGAATTTAACTTTGAAATTGACAGAAATTTGTCAAAATTTAGACTGTCATGTGGGACCCATTCAACTTAGTTGAGGCAATGACTTAAAACATATATACAACCACTACTTGACTCAAGTCTTATTACTAAAACAATGAAATGTGCAGTTGTGAAGAAAAAGGTGTGTTATCATCCCTAACTTCTCAATGCAAAATAAAACCTTGACTATTCTGACATTTTAAGTACATGCTTCGTCATTGGTTACTCTTTGTTGAACCAGTGTAACCCATTTCAAAGCTCCATCTTTATGATTGTTCGAACACTTGTTCACTTCATGTCAACATCACCATGTTCCGAAAGGGTGTTAATCTGTCCTTATGTCCTTGCCTATCGAAGATCTGCAACTTACCCAATTATAGATCCAATTCCGTATATTTTTTATAGGATGCCAATTCTGCTTGAACACCCCAATACAAAAGGATATGTTGAGAAAGAATGATAACAATGTTGCAACAATTTACATTGCATGATATCAAAAACAATTGTTCCAATTAGGCAGTAAATGATGCATTCCAACTTCTTCTTGTGCTAGATTTCTGCAAACTAGCAAGCATGGTTTTGCAAGAATAAATCCAAGGCAAATGGCTTCACTCTCAAAAACCTACCCTATGTAGCTCATAGTTACTAAAACATTATGTTGTTTTTGATGAATATCCACACCCAGTTCAAATGATGTAATTATCATAATCTATGAGAAGCATATTGTTCTTGTTAACACTCTTTAAGCATCTAAAACTTTTTGGATGTCTATTAAAGCTAATGAGAGCAACTGCCTTGAAAGAAAGCTCCTCTGATTTTAACAGAATACTACCCATACCAACTACTGTCCCACAAAAGAAGATGTCCCTTTTCAATTCTGCAAAGCTACAATCACCAAGTTTGCTGAGAAAATGCCTCATTCTTGCTGAAAAATTCATTATCATCTACTCAATATTCATCCATGTGCTTGAACAGCAGAAAGGAACACGGTACAAATAGAAAGATCTAATAATGCACAGAAACTCCCAATTCCCTGCCAGGTGTTTGCACAACAGAATGGAACACAGTATAAATAGAAAGATTTACTAATAATGCACAGCAACTTCCAATTCCCTGCCAGATCCAATACATTGAATTTTTTGGAAAAACTTTTGCAGCTTGACCAAGTTTTCCAAACATAGCTTATGTTCACAAGATTTGAAGATTACCTGCAGGGAATCATGTAAAAGTTGGACCCTGCTCAAAAAGAAGATGTAAATGACACCTCCAAAGTCCGCACCTAAAAATAATGATTCAGGCTCTTTAAAGTCTCCAGAAAGAACTTCTCAGTTTATTGAATATTCTCCCTCCTTCCCTCTCTCACACACACACCGAAAGAAAAGAAACGCAAGCAAAAAAATTACATAAATTAAAGGGAAAGGATGCAAAAGGTTATGGAAATGCACTTAAACATTAAAAGAAGTGAAAAGCCTTCTCAGTTTCTTGAAAAACACACAATAAAAAGAAAAGCAATCCAAAAAGATAACATACTGCAAATGAAAAAACCTCAACAATGTGTGCTAGTGATTGGTCAAGAGGGAAGTCAATCAAGCAAATAACAGTAAAAGGGAGGTTTGTTGGTGTTTTAATTTGTCACTTTCATGACAACACAGAACAAAACAATGGATGAGAAAATTCTCACTTCAAATTTGGAGTTGAAGCTCCTTGATTTAATATACACCTAAATCCAAAACAATAAACAAGCCTACTCCTATAAACACTGCATAATTTGTTCTTTGGGGTTTTGCATAAAGATAAAATGACTAAGCAAACTTCACCTATCTGTTTTTTAAATTTTTGATCTCAAAGGTTACAGAACAAGACTTCAAAGAACTCCTATCTCACCAACGAGGTTTCTCAATTTATGACAGCTGAAACATAAATAATAACACTTATCTAAAGATCATAACAAAGATCTTCAGTGTTGTATTGACAATTAATTTGATCTTGAAGAAAATATAACATATAGAAATAACAATCCCTAGAAGAAGAATGGATGAAGACAGTTAATTATCAGAAAATATTCAAAGCTGCTTCATGGATTTGAACATCAATGTCACACAAAGTTAACACAGATCTTATTTATTGGATCTTCCTTGAACAATTTTAACACTTGGGATTGCACTTGAATGGAAATCTTGGCAGCATGATCAAACTTCAAATTTACATTCTTTATACAAAGACACTTAACAATATAATTGGCACCAAACTCGAATAATAATTTCTGGAGCATAAGTCTAATATCAACTCTCATTACATTGTATGTGTAAATGACACATATTTATAACCTTCCAGCTGTAGCTTCTTGGAGCTTCAAAAATTAAAAAATAATTGTTTTGAAAGCAATTTTACCCTCGTCCTCTAAAATATTATTTTATTTCTATTTCTAATTCTCGTTTTGAACATCCCTCTAAATCAAGGGATCAGATATTCTAATTTTGTCTTTAATTTGTTTTAACCAATCCTCATCTCCTCTGAAAATAATAAAATATTGATGTACTTCATCTTGGATATCACTTTGCATTGAAGGCTCATATTCATCGCTTTTTATTCCACTTTACTTAATGTTCATCTTTCACTTGGGCCCATATACTGTGACTTGGGCACCACTTTTGCTTTGTTTCCCATTTTGTTTGGGCAAGAAAAACATGCTATTTTGGTGCTTGATGGAGTTTAGGAGCCCATTTGCTTTTTGATGGAAGTTTTGGTTCATCAACGCCAAGTGGAGGTTTTATGACAATAACACCAAAAAGTGGAACTTTTATAACTTGGTGCTATGTGGTAATTTTGTGCATTGGACACCAAACAAAGGAAATTGTCAAAGTTGGTGCCAAGTGGAACTTTTGGTCACTTAATGCCAAGTGGAGATTTTCATAACTTGACACCAAGTGGGGAAATTGACCTTTAGATGCTGGAAAGTGAAAACTATCAGAGTTGCACTCGGTGGAAGTTTCTCAACTTGATGCCTAGTGGAACTCTTGGTCACTTGACACCAAGAAGAGGTTTTCATAACATAATGCCAAGTGAGGAAATTGACCTCTAGATGCCAAAAAGTGAAAATTTCAAAGTTGGTGCTAGGTGGCAGTTTCTCCACTTGATGCCAAGTGGAGATAATGATCACCTAAAGCCAAAGTACTAAATGCCAATTTGAATAAATTTTCAAAGGATTATCTCAATACTTTCAAATTTTCAATTTCCTTTAAGTTTCATTTTTGAACATTCACCTTGATAAAAATTCCATTTCTTGTTGCCTTTCATCTTTCTAAATTCCATGTTCATGCAATGAAGCTTGAAACTGCCTTGATAACCTTCTACCATTGCCATCCATCGCAATTTGCTGAAAAAGCAGAAAAAACCAAAAAAGCAACTTTTAAAAATAAAAACATTTGATTTTCATACTTCTCTTCTCAATCCAAGACACAAAAAAAAGCAAAAAGTAATTACCTAGAAATAGAAAATTTGATCCCTTGTAAGCACTAAAACTACTTGAATCTGATATTTTCCACAATGAAAGCCTTATCCTTGAAAGATGAATCCCATATATAATTGTCTCAGTAAGCTGGGGATGATTTGCCTTGACCTCAATTCTTCTGACTTCTCTTGGCATATACCACCATAGTCTTTCTTTTAACTTCACCCTTTCTTTCTTTTGCCTATGCTCGAGTCTCCTTCATGGTTCAAAACTTGATAATCTTCATGATGAACAAGCTGCATACATAATTACTGGACCAAGATAGACCAACACCTAAGGACTTGGCTATTTTCATAATAAAGAGAACATATTTGACATTGATGTGACAATAATGACCTGTCATTTGGCTACATATATGATTGATCTTGATTTTTTTTGGAGGCAGCCATTTTGGGCATCAACACAACTCATTTAGATGCCATTTGAGGGTTTATGGCTCGTACACCTTTCGCCCATGCTTCTACCAGCTACACTTTCCATCCATGATTCTACCAGCTAGCTGACTAGACATATGCCATTTGATATCATCCTTAGTGGAGTGATAATTTGACCTCAATAATTTTTCTTAGAGCTATCGCAATCTTTTAATGATAAGGTGTAATACGTTCCCAAATAAGCATTAGGAGAGCTATGTTGATGTTTTAGAAATGAGATGAGTGGTTTTCATATCAATCAAGCAGATTCATCCTTCACGAAACTGTATAAATATGAAACATTAGATTGAATTTGTGTCTCAATGTGAAGTAACCTCCCTCTCTATCCAGAGAAATAACTAGCAAATACATGATTTACTTTTTCCGGAATTTCTTTCTCCTCCCAGATTGTGACGTCACTTCTGCTTATGGGTAACGAATGTTTATTTCTGATAAAATGCAACACTCAACTATCAACTTCGACTTATCCAATTACAAGATCATTCAATAATCCTTTTTGATAACAAATTGCAGCAACAACAGCATATACATGGAATGCTTGAAAGTAAACTTTTGGCATAACCATGGATAGCACTATAGCAATTGAAAATGAAATTGCAAAGTTGAACTAATGTCAGAACAAGCAAACTAGATCAAAGAGAGAGAAACACGTTTAGGTTGAACAGTGTAGAAAGATAATAAACACAAAAATTCAAATTCTACCTGTCAACTCATCAGAAAAAAACCTCATTGCAGAATGTTTGAAGCTAAAAATATGCATTGGTTCATCTCAAACAGAAACATAGAACATCTTGAATCATCACAGACAAGCAACATTCAGACCTACTCAATTCAAAGCATAAATATACTGAAAATCATATTGTCCAAATGCTAACAACAATACACCCATTGTACATATGTTGATTGATGGGCTCTATAATTGGCTAGTTTCCCTTTATCGTTTTCTACTTTTATCATTTCTTTCTGCTAAGCTTCAAGACGTTACCAAGACCTTTTATGCCTATTATATACTTTTAAGCAATTTTAAGCATTTGGAAATGAAAACATGTTATGTTGATATGTGTATGTATGTATTCATGAATGTCTATGAAGTTAGTAGGATTTTATGTTTAATTTATGATTGTTAATGATGAAGATGCCTTAGGAATAAGATGAACACCTGCAGCAAGAAGAACTATCAACCCATAGCAACGGGTTTCTCAGCCCGCGGCATAAGGACTACAGAATGTTGCGGAGAAGAAGTCAACTGACAGGCACAACACTTTCAAAGGAAAACAGAGGTGGCCATTTACTGATCAATCCATGAGTCACCTAATATCACTCTTACCTACCAATGGGACGAGGACAAGTCTAATTGCAACAAGACTGAGTTATGACAGAATTGTTTTGATTGAACACGTTTTTGTAATGAGTGGTTAAGTTTGTTGGACATAGAGTCCATATTTGGTTCTTCTACTCCTGTTTCAAATAGTTATTGTTTTTTGTTTCAAAACTCAGTCCTCTTCCTATCTTTGAGGAACTGTTGACATTTGTTTTATAAGTCTCTTTTCAGTCCATGAATAATGAAACTCCTCATATACCCTATATAGTGGGATCTTCTATCGAGGAGGAGATCTAGTTACTAGTATTACTATAGCATTAGTTTTAGCAGCAGTATTACAGATATAGAATGTGTATTATTGAACAAAGATCTTCAACAGAGTCCTGCTAGATTTTGTGTAATAGTTCAATGTTAGAATGCAATAAAAGAGAATCGATTTGATATCATGATTTGCTGAGTAAGTGAGCGTTTGACAAAATCTTGTGGAAGCAGCAACTCAAACAAGGGCCACTTGAAGTACTATTGAACCACTTTAATTTCGGTTGTTAGATTAGATGATGCATTATGAATTTAGTTGACAGTTTTCGATTATATGGTTATGAATGAATTAGATTTTGTAGCTTAATGTTTCGTTTCATACTTCGAAGGATTAGCTAAATTAGGACACTGCAATTTAATAGTTAATAGTTACAATCTTCAACATTAGGTATGCATACCAAAAGGTAGATTACTTGTATTCCTTTCCCTTGTTTTGTGAATTAGCAATTTATTCTGATTTCAAACTTTTACTGTATTTGTATATGTTCATTCACCTATACTCAATTGATGTAGGATGTCCAAAATATGTGAATACATATATTTTGCCAACACTATCCAAAGTTTTATGACTCCTTGGTTGATAATTTAATGCAGCCCTCTTGTGAGAGATGAACTATTCAGTTAGGGATTCTCAGGTCCTCTGAGCCATGTGTATACCAAGTAACACCAAGTTAATTAGACATTAAAGTCGCTCCACAATGATAAACAATGCAGAGACCATCCATTATAAGAATACTTAAAGTGTTTCATCAATAGAAAGGGAATGCAAAGGCATATTCTAAACTTATACTACATCTAGCAAAGGAACACAATGAGTATTCCATTACCACATTGGTGGAAGCATTTTTCATTTCAACTAGGGCTGCTCTTTTATACTCAAGTAGTCACTCCAAAGAAAAGCTAAAGAATACTGGTCAAATGATTTTTGGGTGCTCCTACATTAAGTAAGAAAAATGAAAGGTCTACCATCTCTAAAATCTTACATTTGAGAGGATTAGATTTAACTTCATTATAGTTATTAGACCAAGACATAACCCACTACTCTAATTTGCATTAAGATTTGATGCATATGCAAAATGATGAACACTTCCCTCAATACAAAGCATATTATACAATGTAAAAGATTAATAACTATTAATCATCAACCACAAAAACCAATATAGTGTACAAGAACAACTCCTCAAGTCTTCATCATCAACTAAAAAGATTGAACCATAATTAGCACTACGATGGTATAAGTGTATGTCTTTCATTATAACTTGATGACACCTATTGGAAGAATCCTAATAATACTTAGAAATTAAATAGCAATAGACCAGCATGCTAAATGTAACAATATTTTTAAGACAATGCCACGTTACAAGTCTATGTGAAGAAAAAAAAGGTTAAACAAAATAAAAGTTCCAAGTCAGTCTCTAGAGATGCTCCACCTTACTATGTTTGATATGTTGTATCTTAACTTTTGTGACAAACTTGAAAAACAAGAGATAGGCATTGGAATTTATGACAGCTAACGAATTGTAAGGAATTATGCATGTGGTTTTGGTGATTCAGAATTACAAATAGCTGTAGGTTAACAACTATGTAGCTAGGTTCGCCTCCTACAGGGCCAGATCCAAGTTCGATTCGCACTAGATCCAAGTCCTGGTTCAGTTCCTCTATAGGTTCGCACTTTCCCATACGTGTGCAGGAGTTGTCATTAGATCAAAAGTTAGGCTATGATAATGTCGCTGAGAATGAGGATCACATGATAATGGATGACGATAATGTGGCTTTGATGGAGGAGGATCACAAGCGAATCACAAAATGAAATAATGTAGTAAATGAAATTAATAGTGACGGATTGCAGTGGCAGTATCGTGTGACTCCTTAGTCGCCACTCAACCCACAAGTGATGTGGTCATATTAGCAACTCTTTGAACTTGAAGCCTCTTTCCATGATGAAAGGTATTGTACTTATGAATAGTACTGAATGGAGAGGTTGGAATTTTTTGAAATAATAATTGATATTCGTTATTCATTATTTATTAAAGGAGAGGAATACTCCTTATTATAAAGAATTACAAGACGATGTTTCTATAAAGAGACAATTGTGAACTAAAGAGAACTAAAGCAAAAAAATAGAAAGTTACTAAAAATTAACTAAAGCAAACTAAGTTAACTGAAAGCTAACTAACGTCTAACTAACAACTAAGATGACCATTAAATATTACAATAATACTTTACTACCCTCGCTTAATGGTCATTCTACTAGCTAAACTAAGTTTATCCATGATCTTCTAAAAACATATCATCGATGACTGATAACTTGAGAAGCATAACCGCCTTGCAATTACTGGTCTTTTCCCATAAAACAAGAAAATCTAGACACCGATACTTGAAAATAGTGAGCATCCTTTGCTTCCAGGTATTATAACTTTCCCATTGAACCTTTGGGTACTTTCCAACATGACTTTGGTCAAAGACGCCATCCCTCCCATTTTCCAAAAGCAAAAAAAAAGAGGTAAAAGTTGGTGATCAGCTAGCATGGATCCCAAGGCAATCAATTGGCACAACTCCCATGATTTTAAAAAAAAAATGCCAAACAAACAGAGGCTCAAAAACCCACGATTTTGTTTCAAAAATCGAGAAAAACTCAAAACTTTTCCCTATGCGACAAAAAAGACATTTTTTCAAGAAAAAATTTGTCAAAAACTATAGACGGCAAACCAACAATTTTTTTTCAAAAACTATTCAAAAAACCACTATTTTTACCAAAAAGGACATCAAAAAACTGGCTCACGAATTTCGGTCTACAAACCCTAGCTAGAATTTTTAGTAGAAACAACAAAAAAAAATTCAAAAACTCTTGCAGGTTCAAGTTCTCAATTTTCCAAATCTTCAATCACAAAAATGAGAAACCCTTAGTTGCAAAAAATGGCTCAAAAATCATTAAGACCCTAGGCGTGATTTTTCTGTTGAATCCCTCTTATGCTATTTTGTCCTTGATGTCACTTTATGATTATCTGGCATCTTGATGGTTATCTTCTCAGTTGATCCATGTTTTGATTGGCACATCTACTTCATTGATATTAGTATCTTGGTGGCACTGATTGTTTAACTCCATGTGCAGATTACCAGTGCTTGTTGAGGTATTCTAGTTACAGGTCATTTTCTCCATTGATCAGGTGATACATTTCTGGTTTAAACAATTGTGTTTCAATGATGATCTCAATTATTTTGTCCTTGGCATGAATCAGTTTTTTACAGGTTGTTACAGTGTGGTTTGATCAGGCTCTTGCATCTTGAAATTGTTAATGGTTTACATGATGCAGCATGTTTCTCAATATAATAAGGGTTTATGGTAAGTGGCATGGCAGTGTGAATTTAACATGCAAAATCAGTGTTCATAAGTCATTGGAAATTATATTGCATTGGACTTTATCATGGTGGCATTTGACCATGGGTAAGGGCATTCTATTTGATCCTCTATTTGTATTTGTGTTGGGTCATTTGGTTGATATTTACTTCATGCCTTAAGGTCGACTGTTGTCATAAAAGGTTGGTTATTGTTTATGCCACATTGAATGTGACCTTGCTTTGACTTTGTGGGAACTTCAAGTCTTATGAGTTCGACTTTACTTATGAAATAATGCATGGTATTATTGAGTCGGCATTACTCATTGTCTAAAATTGTCAAATGCCATAATGGCTGTCGGCATGCAACCCTTGGATAAGCCCGCGGACTTGACAAGGAATAATGAGATTTTGTTTAATCTCTGTCCTTTTCGGACTTCAAACATTTATCATCATTTGCAAAGGAATAATTCGCTTTGCTTGCATTGGAAGGTTAGGGCAAACGTTTTTTTTTCTCACGTTTTTTGGACACCCCCATTCTAGTCACCATGCTCGAGTCTGTATCTCAGTCGTTTCTTTGCTATCCCTGCCGTTTTTGCTCTTGGACAGTGATCGGGAGCAGTCAGGAGACCAACACAATGGTCACTCTGTGTGACTGTTTCCAGCCACTAGGTATTGGCACGTTTTTGGAAGGCAGTGTGGCCGTTTTGCTCCTCTATAGGACTGGTAATCATTCTTTGACAGCAACATTCGTTTACCAGGTATTCTTCTTTTGATTGGTTTGTAGATCCGCTTCTGGACAAGCAAGATGGTTACGAACTTATTCTTTCTCTCTTATGCAAAGTGAAAAATTGAAAACGTCTATTGCTTTCAAGAGAAAAGTCTGAAATACTTCTTTCAAAAATCAAAACGTGACTGCAATTTGTTTCAAAGGTTATTATGACAGTTATTTTAAGGATTTTTGTTTTTTGGTTGTGGGTAATGATAAATGTCATCGAATCTCTTCAGTTGTTTATCTGGGTTCTTGGATAACGGTTCTTGTGAAGTTACTTTAGTCGCACTTCATAGTGGTTTCAGTTTCTTAAGAATTACAGTCACTATAATGGGTATAGATCTCGGAATATTCTCTCAGCCTCACTTGAAATTGTGGGTAACTATTATAATGCATGATTAATAGCTTTCGGTTACATGCTGGTTGAGGTTTCAGTTACTTCTTTTTCATAGCAATTTTTTTGTCAGAACTCCTATGGTATATGCACTCTTCATTACTACTTGTGGGTATAATCTGAAAGAGGTTTCATTTTGCTAAAAATACTTATGTTGCATTGTTGGTTCTGTCAAGGAAAAATGGTTATCATTTCAGTTTTTAAATGATGTGCTCTCACTGCTTTTGTTTAAGCACTGCATGTGCAGGCTTCTAGTGAAGATATGCTCTGTCACACCTCTATTCTTGGACTTTGCTGTTATATCCTCAACAGAAAGAAAGAATCTTCTTTTATGATCACTGCAACATCAGATCTGTTTCTTGTCAGTCATTCTGTAACCTGAAAAACAACCTTGTATAACCTTCTAGAATGTGAAATTCGAGAAACAGTGGTAATACTTCCTATATGTAATGATGTTTTCTGTAAAAGGCCACAAACAGTGAGTTTAGGGTTCTATCATGACAGAAAATCAAAAACTTGAAACAAGGGTATTACTATTTAGAGATGTAAAAGTCTATTCTGTCTTTTGATGCTGAAAATTGGAAAACACAGTGTGTAGTCAGATTTGTAGTTTTTGTATGGGAAAAGATTGAAAATCAAACAGTGAGAAAAGAAAGAAAAGATGTATTATTGTAAAACAGTTTGATGAGATTGTATTGTGACTGTGATAGGATTTTCCTCAAGCTGCATCGAGATTAGATTATGCATGGAATTCTGAAGAGTCAATTTTGACTCTTGAAAATTCTATGTTTTGTCTATCAAGAGGCACTTGACAGAAATCAAGTGAAACAGAGAGATCCTCTGTACTATTGTATGTTCTATTGAATATCAGGAAAGGGGTTGGTGCTCCTTGAGATTGGTGTCTCTAAACAGAGGGGTTGGTGCTCCTTGAGTCGGTGCTCAGAAATCAGCCATTGAGGCTTTGTCAAAATAAATTATTAAAATGAAAGCCTGAAAAAGGCAGCAGGTTCAGGAGTGGTTTTTCTACCCCAAGAGGGTTTTCCACTCGACATATCTTGTGTCTATTTGTGTCTCTGTGACTCATTTGCTTTAGTACTTTACTGCTTTAAAATGCAATGTTACATTACTCATTTCAGTTTATATGATTGCATTCGAATACATGAATGACACTATCATTGATAAATGAGAACATATGTATGGTTCTTTTCAGTTTCAGATTAAATTGTTTAAGAAGTTATAAACACTGATTCACCCCCCCCTCCCCCTCTCAGTGTATTTTCACTCCAACATTTTCGTGCACAAAAAATGTAGATCCGTCGCAACTTTCAGAGGTCGCGCATGCACGCCCAAACGCAACCACAAATTTTCCTAGTCACGCTTAGAAAATCCACTCAGAACAAAGACGTCTCCCAGACTTTTGCGATTTTTTTGGTTGCGGAAATAAAAACAACCTTTTGCCAAAGACATTGCACGATTAGTAGAGTGGCATGAGAAATAGAAGTTGCGAGCAAAATAAAAAAGAGTTGCAGAAGAAAAAAAACCCAATTTTCATAGCAAACAAACTTCTGCCAATTTCTTCTAAAAAACCCTTGAACTCGCCAATCAGGAGTCGCAATTTTGCAACAAAACCTTGAAAATTTGCAAAAACAAAAAATCCACATTTTTTCTTTGCACAAACCCTCACGATTTTTTTTTAAATCAAACAAAAACTTCTGAAAAAAATTGGGTTTCCAAATTTTTTCGAGTAAAACCACAAATTTTATTTTAAAAAATCCGACAAAGAAACCCTTCGACACTCAAAAAATAATCCTTGCGATTTTTTAATAGTCGCAAAATCCTTCAATTTTTATATTAGGAAAACACGAATTTTTATTACTAAAAAAATTCACCAAAAAAATTGAGCCTAAGCTTTGATACCATGAAATGATAATTGATATTTGATATTCGCTATTCGTTAAAGGAGAGGAATACTCCTTATATAGAGAATTACAAGACAATGTTTCTAAAAAGAAAAAATAGTGAACTAAAGCAAATAACAGAAAGTTACTAAAAACTAACTGAAGCAAACTAAGTTAACCGAAAGCTAACTAACAACTAAGATGACCATTAAATATTAGAATAATACTTTAATATTTTTCTATATGGAAAGTGGAGGAGGTAACAGTGATGGATTTGGAGGTTGAGTTCTTGTTTATACTATGATGGATTTGGATTCATTCTGAGCTATATGTATATATTTTTCAAATAGTGACCTTTAAGGGCAAATCTTTTTCGTGATTACTATTAAGACATGTAGTTCTTTTGCTCTTTGTTTTTGCTCCAAGATATTCTATTTGTATCTTGGTCTCAAGACCCCCTCAAGGATTATCTAACATATTAAAGTAGATGTTTTCCTCTAATGGATATTTTAAATGACATCAAGTTTATGGTAGTTTTATTGTTTATATGATGCTATGTGATATTCTAATCCTAATTCATGCTTCTAGGCTGCATATATATATATATATATGTTTTATGTACGAACGAACCCAAACCCCCAAAAAAAATTAGCCGAACCCACGAACTGAACCCCCAAACCTGAACTGGCAACTTAGGTTAACAATACACTCAGTCACTTAACCTTGATAGATGCATCCATCAGATTTCCAGATATATCAAGCTATGGAACTCAATATGCCCAGATCTTTAACTCTCTTTTAATGAAGATAATAGCTGTATTCAATTTGTGAAGTTACATTATTGGCATAAATCATAGAAATCCATATCTACAAATACAAAAAAGTTTTTAAATGCATCTATTTGAAACTTAAAAGCAAACTTTCAATACCCTTAATTGTTTCCTCATTGAGAAAATTAACTTGGATAATTTGGATAATAGGTAATTTTGCCATGGCAAGTGCTACATAAGCCACACTCAAGATACTCACCGATTTGAATTCAAGAGAAGTAGTGGATCAAATTCAATTTAACGCAATATTGGAGTCTAAATCAAGGTTTAAATAACCAATGGATTGTTCCAGAACAAATCTACACTAGGACTATCTTAAAGTAAGATGCACATTAAATGGATGAGGACTTTAGATCAGACAACCCTGTTAGTTTTAGGATCAGAAATTCAATAAGCAGAAATGCAGCACATAAGACAATGAACACAACAAGATACCCTGGGAAAATCCTCCTTCTCAAGGGAGAAAACCCAGCAAATATATCGCTTATATATTGAGGTAATAAGAGCAGAAATCTGCTTATAACTCAGGCACAACACAATACTGAATTTGATACAATGAATAATAGCGCTTCTCCTAGATGCGCTAATACAAATGAATATGAATCTCCTTGAATTCGATCTGCTGCCCAAGTGCGAACTTCTTCTAGAGATGCGAATATGAATGAATGAACTTGATGATCAAATGAGAGATCATCACCTTGTATTTATACAAAACAAAGTGATTCTTCAAGAAGGTTGGCCACCTTTTAGAAATAATTAATTACATGAGTCGGCCACAATAATACATATTATTCATTTAATAAAGTGAAGCGCTTCTTCACTTAAATTGGACCACAATAATTAAATAGTCTTTGGCTATCATTTAATTTATTTCTTTTATTTAATGCAGCCGCTGGAAGTAATAGGACCGACACTGAAACATCAACAAACCCAACCAGCTTCAACATCTTAGTAACCAAAAGGAGAATTTTCATTTATATTCATCCTATGCTACATTTCTCTTAGAAAAGTATGGCAATGTACATGATATTAAGATCAAAGATTCTATAAGACCTTAACAGCATGCAATCATTCCATTATGTTCAGAGACACCTCACACTTATTAACTACCAGGATAAATTATCCATCAAAAAATCACCTAAAAGATCTTGTATATTCAAGAATTAATGACCTCAGCCCAGCTCCTTACTCTTGGAGCTGTCTTAAAGTCTTCCTGAACCTTTTTGGGTTCCCAGGCTATGGTCTGGTGATAAGTTGTTACCTGTATCTATTTGAAACTTAAAAGCAAACTTTAATACCTGTATTTAATTCCTTGTTGAGAAAATTAACTTTGGTAATCTGCATAATAGCAATTTTTCCATGGCAGGAATGCTACAATGAGCCATTTTAGATGGTCGCCAGTTCAAATTCAAAAGCAGATGTACTGGACCAAATTCAATTGAATGAAATAGGTGTGAGATCCAACTGGAGTTTTCATCAAGGCTTAAATAATCGATGGATTGTTCCAGAACAAATCTAGACTGGGACTATCTTAAAGCAAGTTGCATGTTAAATGGATGAGGACTTTAGATCAGACAACCCAACCAGCTTCAACGTCTTAGTGACGAGAAAGAGAATTTATATCTATATTCATCATATGCTACAGTGTTCTTAGAAAAGGATGGCACTATGCATTATACTAAGACCAAAGATTCTATGAAACCTTAATAGCATGTAATCATTCCATTCCATTCGAAATAACCTCACAATTATTAACTACCAAGACAAATTATCGATAAAAATACCACCTGAATGATCTTTGTGTATTCAAGACTTACGGGGCCAGGCCTAGCTCCATGCTCTTGGAGCTCTGTCTTGAAGTTTACCTTTACCTTTTTTGGCTCGCCAATCTATGGCCTGTTGATAAGTGGGGATGCTTAACTCCAAGATGGCCCAGGCACAAATCTTAGCTGGCTCATTGTATGGTTCCTAACCAGGGCTAATGTCGTCATTGAATGATGCATTTGTAGGGAGTCAAGTACCCTCTATCAATAAAAATAAATAAATAAAAACAATCAAAAACGATATATCGAGAAATTCTAGATGCACACAATTTCATGTGGAATAAGCAGCCACAAACAGGGCATATGTTATCAATTTGACAAGTAATTAGACAACATTTTAGAGGTTTGTTTAGCTTTAAAAACGATAGCGTGTAATACAAACAATACGAATTCCGCTAATCTCAGAATAGAAATTCATCAATTTCTATCTCAATTTTCTCTCCATCATCAAAAGGATCGTCTTTCCTAGGTGGCCTCGGTGGCAGAGGAGTTGGTGGCAGCCCTCTTCCCTTCTTCTTATTCCTTGGCCGTGCCTGCCCATCATAGAAAAACCTTCTCTTATAGGCTATTTATGGTCATTTTAATTTTCTTTTAATTGCCAATTGTATTCTTAAATTTCAAATTCTAAACAAATTTCCTATGACCTGAGAGTGATTTTTTCTCAATCATTCCCACTCCATAAAGACGTTTGAAAAGATTTGTCGAACTTGTAATGAATATTTCAGTCCTCAGTTTTAGGCCATATTTAGTTTTAAAAAATAGGTGAGTTACATGAATACATACATTTCCAAAGGAGTGATTGAATCTCTTGCCCTTTTTCGTCCGCCTATCACCCCTACCACACTGGACTGGAACCAAATACAGCAATTATAAGTCTTTTTCGATCAAAACAATAAGTAAGAAATACCCAGTTGTTGAATACGTATTTCTACACAAATCGTGGAAACCCATTTCTACACACTAGAAGAAAATAATAAGTAAGAAATACACAATCGCAGGGAGAGATATTCGTATACAAATCATGACAACCATGTCAATACAACTATGGAAAACACATAAATTGTTTATCTTACTTGAAGGGTAACATTGTACTGGAACAGCAAAGGATACTGCCGTTCTGTTCTGTACACATCCCTTCACATGCTTCCATGAAAGAGAAGAGGGATGCAGCAGGCAACTATGAGCTGCGACCATTGTTAATGCCATAGAGATAAACACGTCAACTATTACTGGCTGAGAATCAACAAAAGGAAGAGATTGGAATTGGATGATGCGCCATTTTCTCTTGAGATTTATACAAGTAACAATTACAGCTAATTTACATGGAGGATAAGTAAGGTTTATGTGGGATTCAAATATTTTCTTGCGAAGATATAAGCCCTTCAATTTTGGAATGCACCAAATTCAATTCTATTTTGTGAGTAGCGGGCTTCATGGAAGGGGGGTCGTTAAAAAAATTGGGAACCATTTCGTAGGGAAGTATCATAGATTTTAAATTTTCTTGGAGAGAAATCTAAAGCTATAAAGAAATTTTGGCTAAAAAATTTTAGGGGATATATGCGCTAATTTCTATTTTAATTTTTTTTTGTTTTTACAATAGGGGTGCCTCCGCGATTCAATCCATCAATTTGTAGTTTGGGTATAACAGGGGTGCCCCCGCAATCCAACCCATCAATTTGTATCTTGGGTATCTAGGGCAAGCTGGGGTGAGACTAGTCCTCTACAAGCCGCAACCCAACCCATCAATTTGTATCTTGGGTATGTGAGGCGAGTTGGGGTGAGACTAGTCCTCTCCAAGTGGGAGTCGCCCCCTGCAAGAAATCTCACCTCTTAAACCTAGGAGCATAGTCGAACCCAAGACCAATGGGGAGCAAACCCACTACCCAAGCCAACTTTGCTACCCATGCGAGCTAATTTCTATCTTAAAATTGTATCATGAGGACTTTTTAATGAAATATTTGGAGTTTGATAAATTACAAAAGAAAGAAAATTATGGAAGATTTGATAGAGATTTTTTAATTTTGATATTTTTTGTTTGTAAGAATTAAAGATTTTGAATCTTTTTGTTTTATGTTGTATGTTGTGTTATATGATCTATTAACTATTTTTGTAGTGATCATCAATGTTATGGTGGTGTTATTATTTGTATTCTTCTTGAATAGTGGTAAAATCTAGTTGATCAATGTTGTGACTCCATTTATCATGCTTTATGGTCTCTTTTTAATATTAATAACCAGACTCCAGAAAGCTCTCGCCATTGTTCAAATGGTAATTTTTTGAAATTTTCTAAGAAGGTTTCCTGAGGCAATCAAGACGCCTCAGGCCGTTGTCAGTCTAACAACATTGCAGGGCCAGGGGTTGTCTGCTATCAACAGCGTCATTATCAAGTTACAACTAAAAATCTCAAATGGGAAAATTATTTTTTGCATGCACCTAGCAAATCTCAAGTTCATCAAGCTCCAAATTCTAGGTTTTAGTCTACAAATTTTCCTACAACTTTCCCAAACAATATCCTATTACAGATTCTTTCTCGAACAATATTTCTATGTCAAATTGCACCCCCTTCAATCCAAAAGGTAGTAGGTCTTTTCAGTTTTTTGATAAAAGGAATTATGCAACAAAGTCGAAGGGGTTTCTAAAATACTTCCAAAAGCATTCACATAAGAGAATATGGAAGGAGAAATGGCGTTCAAACAACCAAGGGGTGTAGTGCTGTCAAGAGTCTCAAGCCTAGAATGGTTTTCAAACTCCCCACCAGAAAAAAAAATAGAAGGGAATAATCAATATCACTTTCCTAAAGGAGTAGCTTTCTTCTCAAATTCAAGATCTTCAAGCAAAAGCAATCATCTATAAGTTTTGGAACTTTATTCCCAATCTAAATTTTTTAAAGGATTAGATTTTTGAAGAATGGGAGGGGGATTATCAAGTTTTCTACTTACATTGGGGAAAGGGTGTTTTTGTAGTTATCTTCTCTACAAAAAAACACAGAGATGTTATTTATAAAATGGAGTCTTGGGTTATTGAGGGCACCAAATTTAACCCGATCTCTTCAGCTATTAAATTTATTCCATTTTGGGTGCAACTCCAAGGCCTTCCTTTGGAATATAGAAAACCAAAGTTAGTGGAAACATTGGCTAACCAAATGGGCATTTTTCTAAAACATGGCTATGGGTTTTTTTAAATCTCACCCAGCCAGTGAGATTTTGTGTTCTTATTGATGCAACAAAGGATTTCCCTTCTTCCTTTCAAATTAAGTCCAAATATGGTTTGTGGGTTCAAAACATCCTAATAGAAACTCTCGAAAATGTTTGTGCACAGTGCCATCTTGTTGGACATTTTAGTAAAAATTGTCATGCTAAAGGTAATAACAAAGTGATGGCAACACTAGTCATACAAGAGAAGGGCGAGGGAAATAATTCTTCTCACATTGTCGAGACTTGGCCTCTAGACGTCATCTTGGTAAAAAGCACAAGCCCTAATCAAGCCTAAAGTCATAAAGGTAAAATAAATGCTAGAGTTATCATGCATTAGCTAATAATTAATTGATCTTTAATTGATTATTAGTCTAATTTATTCTCATGCACTTCAACTAAACTTAAGAGTTCTTTATTCAGTTAACTGAAGTGAGCTATTATAAGATCATTATGTCTCATCTCATGTGATATTGACACTTGTCATGATATGATCCCTTTCTCATTTAGAGATTTTATCTTATAAGCAATCAACCCTCATTGTAATTATATCTTGAGCTTTCATATCTTTGTGAGAGTCTCTTGCTTCTATAACTTTTTCTTGTTAAGGAATATTGCATATATTGTTTGTAGATCTTTTGCGTGGAAGGTGTATTTGTTTGTTGTTTGATCTTGTGGCTCATGGTTTTATGCTTGTTTCACAATTCTAACATGGTATCAGAGTGTGGATTCAGTGAACCCCTTCTCGATTTATGATATTTTTTCTTCAACGAGGGTTACAGGCATCAGATCTGAATCCCCTTTACCTTTTTGTAAATTTTGGAGGTGGGTGTTTTCTAGTGCATTTTTGCATGAAATGGACCTCGCCATTGGATTTAGAGCCATCAAGAAAGTCAGATTTGGCTTTTGTTTTGCCTAATTTGGGTTCCTGACACAAGATCTACGAAGGTTTGAAGCAATTGTTTTGTTTCCAAATTCAGAGGGTAGCTTCATTTTTGGTGCGTTTTGAGCCAAAACAAACATTTCCATCGTGCTTAGAAGGCCCAAAAACCTTATGGTCGCCTATCAAATCGTCAAAATCTATGTTGAAAGTTTCAGAGGCAATCTTTTTTGCTAGGGAAGTCGTACAGCCTCCCTGGATGCGGATCGAGGTGAAATTTAAAAAATATATATAATATATTTTTTTCTACGATTTAAAAAAAAAAAAACAAATAAAAAAATTATCAAAAAGTCTTTTTAAAGGCATTGCAGGTTTTTTTGTTGTTTAAAAAACATATATTAAAAATAAATAAAAAATTGGGCTGCGCCCCCTGCATGCAAGTACCAAGGTACTACCAATGGTAGCGGTAGCCCTTGGGCCCCGTGCAGGGTGGCGTGGGTCCCCCCAACCCCCTTTTAAAAAAAACACTTTTTAATATAAATTTTTAAGCATAATTTTTTTAAAATATTTTTTTATATATTTTTTTATTTTATTTTTCTAAAAAAATATAATGAGTTCTTTTAATATTTTTTCTTTTAAAAAAAATATGAGTTTCTTTTTATATGTTTTTTTATTTAAAAAAATATGATAGTTTTTTTGGCATTTTTTAACTTTAAAATAAAATAGTCAAAAAAATAAAAAATAAAAAATAAATGCACTGTATTGAGATAAAAAAACTATAAAATAAAATTTCAGCACCACTATATTTGGTGGGCCTCTATTTTTAGAGGTGTTTTTGACAAATTTGGAGGAGTTTTCTTTTGCCCTACTCAACCCCTCTTTGTTGGGTTTTTCATATTTGCACCCTATCTTCTTGAGGCCATATCTTGGTCATACGACGATATTTTTCAGTGTAATTTTTTTTGAAACGATGTATAATTTCAAGCTCTTCATGGTGGTGTAGATTTTTTCCAGTTTTGGATTCTATTTTTTCTCTAGAATTTAGTTTTCTCAGTGTTGTTGTTGTTCAGTTCTCATTTTGGAGACTTCGACGAGCCATATCTTCTGCATCTAAGATTTTTTAGGTGTCATTTTTTTGAAAGTGTATGTTTTTTTGTGTACTTCATCATGGTGCTACCAGTTTCCTCTTTTTCTATTAATTTTTTTTTTTCTTTCCATGTAGTCTTTTTTGGACATTATGGGCTCCCATTGTGTGCAATTGTTATTATGCAAACGCACTCAAATAAAGTGCCTTTGTATTTCACATGATTATTGGGATCTTGCACATCACTTTGTTCCTTATTATACTCGCACTATGCTATAAAGTGTAATGGTGGATTTGATGTTTTGTCTTTGTTTGCAATCATACATTTGTCAAGTGAGTGTCCCTTCCACAACAACATCCTCCTGTGTGTGTGCCTTTTTTCTGCACACCCTTTATATGTGTTGGTACTTTCATGTTTGCATGTTCAGATGTTCATGATTCTTCTTCATGCACTTATTTTTGGCATTCAGTTTCAATGTACTTGTCACGCCTCTCCCTTGTCAGCATTATAGGGGTGGTTTCTACTATTGGTGCTAATGCTTGCTTGGTTTTGTGTTGGAGTGAGCTATGTATACAATATTTTTTCCTATGTACTTTCGGATGTAGTAGTTGCATTTCGATGAGATGGATCACTTACCATATGGACACTCTTGCATTCCTATTTTCGGAGGCAACCTTCCATCTTCACATGATCAGTTATTTAGACTTTTTGGTACCTTTATCATTTGTATATTCGAGTTCCAGGTGTTTGCCTTTGTTTTCCATCTGAATCGAGTAGTGTTGTTAGGGGCACTCATGCAGATTCTTTTCTTCTTGATCTTGATCATCATCTATTTCAGTGGAGGTTCTTGTTTCGGTATTACAACAATCATTCTTCGATAGTGTTTGTAGCTTTTTCATGTTTCAATGGTGTTCTTTTTCATTCATCCTTTGTTCTTATATTTTGGGATAAATTTTTGTTGGAGGCTTCTTCGTCCTTCACTCTTGTTTGGAGGCTTCTTCAATCCTTCATTTGGTTTTCATCTCTTTTTGGAGTAGATTTTTTCCCATGAGGTTTTCTCTATTACTCTGCATTATAGAGATCTTTTGTTTGTACATGGGTACCTTACATGGCTTTGTTTGTTGGGACCCTTCATGCATTCTATTTTTAGGGTTTTTAGCTACTCCCTAAGTTCATCTTAAGGGGATGTTAGAGTTATCATGCATTAGCTAACAATTAATTATTCTTTAATTGATTATTAGTCTAATTATTCTCATGAACTTAAGCTAAACTTAGGAGTTCTTTATTTAGTTAACTGAAGTGAGCTATTACTAGATCATTATGTCTCATATCATGTGATGTTGACACTTTTCATGATTTTATCCCTTCCTCATTTAAGGTTTTAATCGTATAAGCACTCAACCCTCATTGTAATTATATCTTTAGCTTTTGTATCTTTTTGAGAGTTTCTTGCTTTTGTTGTTTTTTCTTATTGAGGAATATTGCATATATTGTTTGCAGATCTCTTATGTGGATGGTGTATTTGTTTTTTGTTTGATCTCGTGGCTCATGGTTTTGTGCTTGTTTCACAATTCTAACAATAAATAGGTCATATGATGGAATGATGACTATCAAAACCCTAGAAAGGACCTTAGCAATCCAACTTTTTCGAGTAAGGGGAACAAAAGGTATGAAAATGTTACATTTTCCTTATCTCAATCATGGGAAAGGGAATTGTTTGCTATTTCGAGGAGTTTCTCTCAATATCCTCTTTCTATTTCCCCCTCTCCTCCTACTATAAATGAGCATCAATTAGGGGAAAGCATTAGATCTTTGGTGTTTGGAAATACTTGTGCAGGTGTTTTTGCACACCCTGTGGGTTCTCAATCTACGAACTTCAATGAATTCAACTTGGGTAGCATGGGAATAAATATAATGGCTTCATTGGATAACCAATGTTTGATGGAAGAAGTGGGTTTTGAAAAATCTATTGATAGTGATCATATGCAGCTACAAAAGCAAGAAACATATGGAAAGGTTAACTCAGAATAGTTAGCAAAAAACATAATGAATTTGGTGGGTTCTCAACTAATTGATGAAAGTTTAGAAGAGGTTCTTAAAGAAGAAGGGGAATATGATTTTTTTTAAACTCTTTTTGTAGCCCAAACACCCAAATCAAAAAATCCCTCGGGAAGAAAACCCCTCTTAGTTAAGACTCAAGAGGAAATTACAACAAGTATTCAATCAACTTTGGGCAATAATATTATTGTACCTTCAAATAAGCAACCGAGACTGAGGAGAGCATGTTGCTCTCCTCAAAAACAATGAATATTTTTTTATGGAATGTTAGGGGCATTAATTCCCCTAACAAAAGAGCTCAAATCAAGCATTAGCTAGATGCTTGTGGAGTAGATATTGTATTTCTTCAAGAAACCAAGCTATCTGATAATATGTTTGACACTTCTATTAAAAATTGGTCTAAATGGAATTCAACACATTCTCTTGCACAAGGGGCATTAGGTGTTACTTTGTGGAATTCAAAAATAGTGAGCTTGGAGTTGATTTCAAATGAAAGAAATTGGCAATTGGTTAAAGCAACATAGTTTAACCTTGAGTTATGGGTTTTAAATGTGCATGGTTCTTCCTCAAAGGTAGGGAAGAAATATCTTTGGGATAGTCTAAAGGAAGTGCTAGATAAACTTGGGAATGATAAAGTAATTCTAGTAGGTGATTTTAATGCGATCACATCCCTAAAGGAGAAACAAGGGGGGTTTTACCCCTCAAAAAATAATGGACGATTTCACCCCCTTCATACAAGATAACACATTAAAAGAGTCCATACTTGGAAAAATGAGAAAGGATTTCATGAAAATAGTATAACATTTGGACAGGTTTTTGTCATCTGCAAGTTGGTTTTCAAGTTTATATAGTCTATCATCTGAAATTTTACCATATACATTTATGATCATTTTGCAATCTTTGTGGTAATATCATTAATACATCAACGCAAAAAATTAATTCCTCATTTAAGTTTGAGTCTATGTGGTTTCACCACCCAAATTTTTTGCCTTTGCTTAAACAATGGTGGAAAAATGCCCCTTTTGTTTATGGTTCCAGAATGTATCAACTATATAAGAAGTTACAATTCATTAAAGGGCGAATAAGAATATGGAATGTACAAGTTTTGAAAAATGTTTTTGAACAAAAAGATAGGGTATACAAACAACTATCTGATGTTAAAAATCATATAATATACCATGGGATGGATGATGTAACCTTTGAACAATAGAAGAAATTGCAAGTAGAATGGGCAAAATTATTAGCTAGGGAGGAAGCTTATTGGAGACAAAAGTCAAGGGAGGTTTGGTTGAAAGAAGGACATCACAACACCAAAAAAATTCACATTTCAACTAAGTTGTAAAGGCCAAAAAATGTAATCTTTTCAATCAAGGATAGCACAACAGGTGTTAATCTTTCAAAAGAAGATATATAGGGTGAAGGTGTTAATTTTTTTCAAAACTTGTTGTTTGTTGCCCTAGATACTTAGCCTCCACAATCAGTTAGAAAAAAGGAGGAACTATTGGACATCATTCCAACCTTGATTCATCAAACAAATAATGAGCAACTTCTCAAGCCTTTTACCTTGGAAGAAGTCAAATCAGTAGTCTTCTCTTTACCCCCTAACAAGGCACTAGGAGCAAATGGCTTTATAGTTGTATTTTTCTAAAAAAAATAGGATTTCATATGTGTTGATCTACTACAGGTAATGGAAGAATCAAGTAAATTGGGCACAATGTTATAGCAATTTAACATAACTCTGTTGATCATTATTCTAAAGGTGAAAGAACCAAAATCATTCTTATAATTCAAGCCTATATCCTTATGCAACACGATTTACAAAATATTTGCAAAGTAAATTCACTTAGGGCTTCACCCCTTCATATCCAAAATTATCTCTAAAGAACAAGGGGGTTTTGTCCTAGGGAGAGAAACAACTAAAGGGGTAGTGGTTTCACATGAGGTGTTACATTCAATAAATTCCTACAAGTTGTCATCTTTTATCATAAAGTTGGATATGATGAAGGCATATGATAGGGTATATTGGTCTTTTCTACTTTTAGTATTAAAGAAATTTGGGCTTGGTCGGAGATGGTGCAAATGGATGCATTCATGTCTATCAAGAGAAAAATTCTCTATGGTAATAAATGGTACAACAACAAGTTTCTTTAGTTCATCTCAAGGGGTTCAACAAGGTGATCCATTATCTCTGTTTTTATTCAAAATTTTAGTAGAAGCTCTTAGCAGATCTATTCAGAAGGTGCACTTATAGGGTTTATGGAAGGGTATAAAAATTCCACACATAGATATTTCCAATACTCACTCTCTCTTTCTAGATGATACTATTCTTTTTGGTCATGCTTCTACTATAGAAGAAAAACAAGTTAAAGTAAGTTTGGAAAATTATTCTTCAACGTCAGGCCAAAAGGTAAATGCTAGTAAGTCCAAAATATACATTTTTAACACAAAGTCCAATGTCAAAAGGAATTTTTTTCAATTATTGGGTTTTTAGCTAGTTGATCTCTCGTGTAAATACCTGGGCATCCCTTTTTCATTGGTGGCAACAAAAAGGTATACTGGGACAAGATCATTCTTAGCATTAAAAACAAAATCTCTTCATGGAAGGGCAGATGGCTATCACTAGTAGGAAAAATCCTAATTATAAAGGCAATTTTATTTGTAATTCCAAACTATTATATGGTTGTCTTAAAATCACCAAAGTCCATTATAGCAGAAATTGAAATTTTGGTAAGGCAATTTTTGTGGAAAGGTAACATAGATAACAAAAGTAAGGTCTCCCTCATTTATTTGGATAAAATTTGCTTAGAAAAGTACAAAGGTGGAGCAGGTATTCATAATCTTTTGGCTAGGAATTTGTTTTAGGTGCAAAACAAGTTTGGAATATGTACTCTAAACCTAAATCAAAATGGTGCAAGGTTATGCAGGTGAAATACTTAGATTCTGCTTCACCATTCGAGATTTTTACTTTAGCCAATCCTCCAACAGGCTCAAAAATGTGGAATTTTATGACAACTTGTAGAGAAGTGATCACCCCCTATCTCTCTTGGCAAATTAATAATGGGGAAGAAGCCTTATTTTGGTAGGATAGTTGGAATGGTTACCCACCCTTAGCTAATAGTCGAGAGCTTCAAATGGCAAAAGAAATATTGTCTCAAATATGGGGGTTAAAGGTTAGAGATTACTTTCACTGCTCAAATGAACAATTTGGTATTATGGTTTGAAAAACCTAACCAACATACTAATTCCAAATGTCCAAAAAGTTTATTTGACTAGCATTCTAAAGTAGAGGATTATATTTAAGTCAAATCAGCTAGATAGGTTCATTTGGGCACCATCCAAATAAGGTCTATACAATGTGAAGCAAGGTTATAAGTCTATAATTAGTAAAGGAGAGCAAATTGAAATGCATAGGGCATATTCATTCTGCTAGAATGAAATGGTACTTCCAAAAGAAGGTTGTTTTTCTTGGTTGACACTGAAAAACAAGATTCTTACAAGTGAAAAACTCACAAAGCTAAGGATAGCAACACCTTCAATTGTGTGTTGTGTGATAAATATTTAGAACCCTTATCATCTCTTTGTGCAATGTTCCTTTGCTCAAAGTTGTTGGAGTTTTGTCAAGAAAAATTAAACTGGTATGGCCCTTTGCCAAATACACTTTGGGAACTATTTTCAAGTTGTCCCATTCTTCATAAGTCCACTTTTTGCAAATATTTGGTGGATAGCACCTCTAACTTTGTAATATGGAACATTTGGTGGGAGAGAAACAAAAGAATTTTTAGAAAATAAATTTCTCAAAATGAGAAAGTGTTGAATAACATAGAAAGGTCAATCTCAGAGGTAACCAATCACTAGTAGAATTTGGAAAATAAATGACTAGGTGACTAAAACTTTTAGGCACAACAACTAAAAATGACTAAATTCTACTAATTGTTTGTAACTCAGCTATAAATGAGTAAATAAATGACTAATTTGGTCGTTGACTAAAAATTATCTAGTCACACAAATAAAAATGACTAAATAGTTAGTCATTTATTTAGCCACATTCCATTTGAATAAATCATTTAAGGAATCAAGAATATAGCCCACCAAAATACTCTAAAACTTTAATAAACATACTCTAAAACTTTCGTCAAAATCTTATTTTCAAGCGTAGCCCACCAAAATGGAGTTTTCATTTTAATAAACATACTCTAAAACCTTCGTCAAAACCTTATTTTCAGGCATAGCCCGCCAAAATGGAGAAGTGTTTCACTGAAGAATGACAAAGAATGGTAAGGAGATGTGTGTGACAAGAGGCATAGGATTCATTGTTGATTATCGCATTCCTACTCTACTCAACAAGGGTTACATTGTTTGCACTATTGTTTGTAATCCAGGTATTTAATTGACATATATTTGCATAATCTCAAATTCCTTCAGATGCTTTTGAAGTATCAATGTATCCTATATAGGATTTAGAATGATTTCTTTTAATTTAAAAAATAAATCAGATGCTTTTGAAGTATCAATGTATCCTATATAGGGTTTAGAATGATTTCTTTTAATTTAAAAAAATAAATCAAATGCTTTTGAAGTATCAATGTATCCTAGATATAGGGTTTAAATGATTTCTTTTAATTTAAAAAAATAAATCATATGCTTTTGAAGTATCAAAGTATCCTATATAGGGTTTAGAATGATTTATTTTAATTTAAAAAAAAATGATGTATTTTCTTGTGATTAGATAATGTGGAGATCTCCTAAATCTACCCCAGCACACTGTCCTCTTTGGCACTATATTCATTACTCTAGCTGCTAGGGTTTTGCATGTGACATCTTTAATATCCTCATGACAATGGCTTTTAAATGGATCTCAGTCTTTACTTTAATCCTTATCATGGTAACCCTTGAGTTTCATAATCCACCTTCAATATCTTCTAAGAACGTTGTCTTGAGCTAGACTGTATAGTATGCATATAAAGCAAGTCCTTCATACCTGCCATTGTTCCAAACCACCACTCACTGCCTTGCTTAAAATGTTGCCTCCATAAGCACAATAGCATGTTTTAAAATCATGGTTGCCAGTGATTGACCATTGAGGTCACTACCTTCATCAAGATACAATGAGATTTTTGTCTTCAAACTCAAGGCATTATGCAAGATAGCATTGTCAATCATTTGTTGTGTACAATTTGATTTGCTAGCACATTTACTACTTTTCTAACTTCCTTTGAGACTGGATATTGTACCCTCAACTGCAATCTCAAACAACTCACTCACTGTCACTTGAAGATTTCTTTCAAAAGCATCCTTTTATAAAATCAAAGTATGCCCTATAGACTGCCTACTTACTTACTAAAGGGGACTCATTGTTTCATGGTATTGTGGGTCTTAAGATCCTTCAACCTTATTACATCACTACTTCACAGTCCACAAGGTATTATTCACTATTCTCCCATCTTTGATGAGTCTCAAAACATTGCTCAAACATGCAATCGACTACCTCCATTATAGAAACATTAACCCTGTGATTACCATTGTTACTTCATTTGGACAGTCATTTCCTGATTGCATTTGCCTTGTCTAACACTGCTAATAGCATTTGAAAAACCCTTAAGGTCAGCAAGGGGGTAAGGAAACTCATTGTTAAAATCTCCACTTTATTATGCAAGGTTTGAGCTTTATTATCTTATTACTGTTCGACCTCTTTTTGACTGTCACACCTCAAGTGACTATCATTCTTCTAACAATAGATTGCATTTACAAATGTCACTGAGCTACACAGTGTGCTTGTTATTAGCTACAATATTTAGATTGCAAGATTTTGTTATTGGCTACAATGTCTCAATATTTCTAGTATTGCAACCTCACTAATCCACTAGAGTTATGGTTTATGTTTCTACGGAGGCCTAGGGTTTGTACCCTAATCATGCTCTTACAATCCTTTTGTTGGTATTAAAAAATAACCTTAAATCTTGGGTCAAAATATTAGCTATCTTGACAAGGTTGTGGTATGGTCTTGGATTATATCCTAGAGTGTGTGGGAAGCTTGTGTTTGATCATTAAGGTATGTAAACCTGATCAGAGAAATGTATCCTATATAGCATGGTTCTTGCTTTAATACTTTACATAACGGTTATTAGTAAATCACATTATTATAGTTTGTGGTAACCCAAGATTGCATTCAAGTATGTAACAAACTTGGTTTGTAGTTTAAGTTGTACACTTTTAAGTAACATTCATAAGGTTTAGAAAATCTTGATCACTCTCCAAAATATCCCATCAAACATGGGTTGTGCTTGAATGCACTACATAATTGATATAACACAACCACTCTGCATATCAACCAGAGTTATATGCTCTTTATTGCAACAAGAGGTAATCACTTTCAATTAACTCCTACTAACATACTTTTGGAATAAATATTTGACTACATTACTTTGAGTGTGAAGAATTTTGTTGTTTGCTTATAATACATTCATTTAGAGTTGTATTAGAAAGCTTCTTATGCTGAAACCCATCCTGTAAACTTGCTTTAAGCTACATTTAGGAGGCTTCATGGATTTTTTTATGATTTATACAGTTTTTGTTTTGATAGTAAATGACATCAGATTCTTTATGAAACTGAAATGATTTATTAATTATGGTTTTACGATGATTAAATGTTTTATTTAGAAGGGGTTAATATGTGGCATTTTTATGTGCAAGAAGAATATATTGTGATGTAACATTCAGGTATGGACAGTTTAGGCAAACTTGGATTTCTATCAGTAACATAACCAAGTTGGAGAGTACTCTAAGTTGGCCTAAAACACTTTTAGGTGTTTTTGTTCAGGAACAGAACCTGAGTATAGGAATTTTTGAATTTTCAATAGAGGAAGTTCCTACATTTAAAGATAAAATCATAAATTTGTTGGTCCAATTTCACATCCAACCTGAGATCTTTAATATCCGATAGAGAAACTTCTTACATTCTAAAGATAAAAACATAAATTTTACTGGTCCAATTTGAGATCCAATTTGAGGTCGTGAAGCTCCAACAAAGAAAGTTCCTACATTCTAAAGATAAAATCATAAATCTGCTTGGTCCAATTTGAGGTCCAATTGTAATGATTTGTCTTTTTAATTATACTTTCTGACATTTGGCTTGATACAAATTGTTATTTTAGAATTATGGTATTGCTTTTCTTCTAATTTTTTCAACCCTCATTTCAAGGAAGAGCTTTGAAGATGGTTCCTTCAGATGGAGACTACACTTTTCTGCTATAGGTTTCATCTAGAAACACCAGAAGCTCAGGTACTGTCATACTCAGGTACAACAAAGTTTGAGGTGAATTACACTTAGTATTTTATGTTGATATGGATATGTTCTAGCCTATAGTTAATTGTTGTGTCATAACAGATAGGCTAAATAGTTGTTCATGTACCATTGTTTGAAATTTTAAATTGCTATACCTTATTCTAAGAGCAAATCATAGGGGGAGTCTATACATAAGAAACCATTGTTTCAAATTCAATTTTTTTAGCTCTTTCACAATTGTTTGCTTCATTTATTTGATCTAAGACAACCTATTGTATAGAAGATGCTCTCAAAATCATAGTAAAATCCTTTATTTTGGGATGATTGTTCATAATCTTTCCCATCATAACAATGAACAAAAGCATCAGTCATTAACCTAAACTTTTCAAGAGTTTCATCAAATTCTACTTTTCCACCCTCTTTTCCATTCTGAATTTTATTCCTAATTTCATCCATGAAGAACTTCCTCAGCCTATAGATCCTACTATTAGCCATAACTTTACCAAGTGTCGAGGATAGCTTCGAGTTTTTTCCCAAGCAGCAATTAAAAAAATTTGGCCTTACTAGATTATAAGGTATAGCAATTTAGAATTGGAAACAATGGTATATGAACAACTATTTAACCTATCTGTTATGCTACAACAATTAACTATAGGTTAGAACATATCCATATCAACATAAAATAGTAGGTGCAATTCCTTTCAAACTCTGTAGTGGTAATTGCTTTGTAAGGAAGTTTGCACTCCATGAAAATTCTCTATGAACATCATTATGTTGGTTATTATCTCAATCTCCTTTGTGATCAAAAGAACAGTGAAGTTCATTGCATAACTCATGACCATTTTGCAGTGCTATGATCCAATGCTCTTTTACTTCTTACTCACTGTGTTCTCAATCACCATGTGCAAATGACTTAGAGGAAAAATCTCTGTCACCAAACTTTCATTGTTTTTGGACTGTTTTTTATGATTCAATAACTATTTGGCAGCTTTCTTCCTTTCTCAGTCCTATAGGACAGAGGACAATTCACAGTTTGCAACTCTCTAACAATAGTAAATAGATACAGTAAAGATATTTAAAATTTCAAAAGTGGATTTATTTTTTAATTGCTAAAGCCTATTTATCATTTTTATAACTTAAATTATTTAAGCTATTTGAATAGCTAAAATTCATATTATAAATCTTTAAAGTACAATAGAATTAGGTACTTCAAATGATTGTAGAGAAGTTGAATGAAAATTAGTAAATTACAATTGATTTAGCTTTTCCTTTTCCATGTTTACAGGGTTATTTATTCCAACATTTGTTAGGCCTATTTTGGATTCTATAGAAATAACAAAGACAGTTCCACATCCAAGTCTAAATGAGGTGATGACCCATCCTTCTATGATGAAGTTTGCAGGATACACCCAAGAATAGATCTAAAAATATTATATTTTTAAACCTTCTGGTCTTTGAGATCGTTACATATTTGATTTGATTTTTGTACAGTTGGATGGATCTAAAAAAAAATTGCTTGAAAATGATGTAAATAAAAATGTTATTTGTTCAAAATAATCTAAGGGTGTTATTTTCACTTGCACACTTTTTTTTTGTCTACCTTAAGATGATTGTTAAAATTATCATTTTGTTAATCATAATATTTCATTATATATTTGTATTTTGTTAGATTGTATTGGATAGTTAATGGTTAAGTTTTAAAAAAAATAAAAATCAGCATAATATACTTTCCATGTACTTCTTTTCATCACTTGTAAATCTAAATTTTTGTTACTTTTTGTGATCATAAAAAATAGAGATGATTTTAGTCTCTGTGAAATATTTTCATGTATGTTTGAGATCTCTACAAGGTGATGAAAAAGGCCCTTGGGTTTGGTAGGGTTTTGAGTATCCTTATTGTTTTGATGGTAATGTTATCACTAAGTTCTCTCCTTGCCCAAATATAGTCACTTGAGAAAATGCCATGATGCTCTTGACTGTAAATTACTTTGTTCTCCCTACCTTCTCACTACAATTCCGATTCAACTCTACCAACTTCCCTTCCTAGTGGATTTTCATGCTCTTGTATATATTCTCTTATGAATTTATTCTTATGACTCTAAAAGCTATTACTAGGTTTATTATGACTGTTAGGTCTTTGAAGGTATGTGATTTTCTACTACGAACTCTTAGATTGTCATACTTTTGATGACAATTATCCAAGGATGTTTTCTCACTGACTTAACTCTTTGTATATTATCCATCATGCATTGAAAATTCATGGTTTCTAGTTAACCATTTATTGGTGTAACCATCACCATGCTTCTTGGGACTGTCATCCCTATAGGATAGTTTCATAAGACTATTTTATCAAGGTAGTAGATGGTTGTGACAAGTTTCATAAGACAATTGTGACAAGTTTCATAATACCTCCATACCGCAAGAGCCAAGAAGATACGGTGCGGTGTAGCAGTAATATCACACATTACCATGAAGGTCAAGCAATAAATGTGCAGTATGGCGATAACTCAAATACTTCTCCTGCATCCTCGCAAGAGCCAAGAAGACACGGTGTAGTGTAGCAGTAACATCTTGCATTATCGTGAAGGTCAAGAAATAACAGTGCAATGTAGTGGTACCACCTTGCATTATCGTGAAGGTCGAGCAATAACAGTGTAATGTAGCAGTAACATCTCGCATTACTGCGAAGGCCAAACAACAACGATGCAATGTAGTGGTAACATCCCAAGTCATCGCAAGGATCATGTCAAAATGGTGTGGTATCACGGTTAAACTATAAAAAGAAATATCACATTTCTTTGAGGCATTTTTTTGAAATAGTTTGCTTGCCTTGTGTATATTGCTTCCACATTTTCATGTGTTTCTAGCAAGGAACTTGTAACTATAACATATGACAAAAAAAATCCTTGTTGTTATGCTTTGATGGATGTCTCTTCATTATTATTGGATATCTGATGTAGTGCACATTATTATAATGTAAGCCTATTTTTTAGATTGTTTCATTTAGCATCACCAATATTCTCCACAAGAACATTGTCCATGTTTAAAAAGATGGAAATGGTTTACATATCTTAAAACAATTTCTCTTGCAACAATCTTGGAGATGAATTTAGATGCAGTTTGAAAATCAAAACATACTCGAAGGTTCTTAACGACTCTAATAGTTGTACCAGGGGCCATGTTTAACAAACCATATGCAATTGCTAACTTTTCACTATGGTGGCAGATAAATGATTCTTTTTTCTTCTATTCCACAACATTGAGTAAAAGTCTTGAATCTGGAAATATCCTTATGCCTTCATTTGCCAAGCCAATTTCTCCAATTTTTCATAGATCTCCCATGTTTGTGGATGTGATATGTCTCCTACACAAAAAGGGTGTACCCATTTATGCCCTTAAATCCAACTACATGTAGGTATCTTTTTAATTTCTCTATCTTTCATCAATCTCCTTACTATTTGAACCTCACCACACTTGCCTGCTTCTGCACAGATGTTTTAGAGAACATAAATTGCAGCATTTTCAGGATCCAACTAAAAAAGTAGTGTTTTTGGAATACTCAACTTATATTCATATATGATCCACATGAACCAAAGGTTTAACTAGCATCTCAGTAATAATGTTTAGGGTGTCCTCAAGATAGCCAACACGAGCCCAAAGGTCAACGATGCACACCTAATGATCAACTATATATGTAATATAGTAAGGGTTACTAACATGTGAAGTATGTGCAACCCTCATCCATTAAACATGCATGACTACATGCATCTAGAACACAAGCAAAGATTACAATGTCGATATTCTAGAGTTCTTCATTAATTCAAAGATTTTGAGAGCTTCCTTGCAAAATCCATTTTGTGCACATTTTGTAATCATATCATTTCATTCCATGAGATGAAATCTCTTTGAGGCATTCTTTCAAACAATTCATTTTTTACTATATTTTGGTGTCAAATCTTTGGTAGTTATGGTTAGTTTCATTACATTCAAATTCTGATTTTTGAGAAATTATATACAGTAAATAGATCGATGGTTGTTTGGATAGTGAAATTAGCTCTCTTAGAAATTAACTGAAATATCTAGAAGGATTATTTTAATTAAAGAGGATTTTGTGTTTATTTTTGTAATAATGATTAATAATGATTTTATAGTGCAACTAGCTTGCTATTTTCATTCAAGATACAAGCCATCAAATTCAAGCACATACCAAGAAGACGAATCATCAAAGTCAAGCACATACCAAGAAAATGGTACTCTACTTCAAATCCTCAACCTCATTTAGTTTAGTCTGCTTACATGGGGATATTAAGGAAGTTAATAAATTAATATATATCATTTTTTGTTTGTGAAGGAGAATCCTGTGAGATTCAATATGGTAGTGGATCAATATCCGATTTCTTAAGTAAAGATGGTCACAGTTGGGAAACTTGTTGTGAAACATTAGGTTAGTAATTTTAGGATGTTAAGGCTTCCCAGTTGGATATCAAAGATCTTTTCTCATCAACTTAATTTGGAATTTATGTATAAATGGATTCTTCCATGGTGTAGGTCTTTACTCAGACAACACATGAACCAGGGTTGACATTTTTGTTGTCTAATTAAGTTTGATGACATTCTTGGGCTTGGTTTCCAGGAAATTTATGTTGATAATGTTGTTCTAGTCTAGTTAGTGTTGATAGTCTTCATTCTATAATGTCAACTTCATTCTATAATCTGAGCATATCACCTTTCTTAAACTTTAAACAAGGTTTTGAAACAAGGGTTCAATATGCATATTTTAGGCCCCTATGTTGAATACTCTATTTAAGGCATTTGTTGACAACGCTACAATTTTTTAATTGATTTATCTCTCTATTGTGTTTGGACTTTCTTTTGTAAACTTACAATATACAATGCACTTCTATTCTTTCTGAATTGAGACTAATATTACTTTTGTTGGTTGTATTGAGGCACAACTTCATTCATGGCGGAAAAGGCGATACCCTGTTGCTCATATCAGATGAAACGTTGCATATAAAGGAGGAAACATTCTAGTTGGGTTATTGTTGACTGTGTTGAAGGAGAGAGCTTCATATATGGGGCACAATCAAAACTCTCCTTGGATTCTACATGCTACAACTTTCTCTAGGAAGATTACCCATGTTGTAGAAGTTTTAAGAGATGAAAGGGGCATGTGCTCACATTGAAGGGCTTCAAGCATGTGTTTCCATCATTGCATAAGTCTTTTGGAGAAGTTTCTTTCTTGTAGTAATTTCTCTGCAATATTGTAACTCATATTTTTAGTCTTGTGACTAAAAATAACAATTGCAATACTCTATTTGTAAGATGTAACTAGAACACCTTTCTTTTATTAATAAAGTTCACTAATTTTGCTTCTCAATGGTTATCTTATTGTGTGGAATTGATGATTGATGTGTATTTATGTGTTTTATGCTTAAATTCTCAAATATCAATCAATTAAAATGACTAAATATACTACTAATTGACATCAATTAATAATTAAATTGACTAAATATACTACCAATTGACAAAAATTAGTGAACAGTGAATAAATATGATTAGATATATGACCAGTGAAATTAGTGAATAAAAATGACTAAATATACTACCAAATTACAACAATCAATGAATAAATCAACAACTAATAAGTGACCAGATTACAACAATCAATGACTAAATCAACAACTAAATAAGTGACCAGTTAAATATATCAGTGAATAAAAAATGACTAAATATGTGACCAGATTACAACAATCAATGACTAAATCAACAACTAAATATATCAGTGGAAAAAAGTGACTAAATAAGTGACCAGATTGCAGTAATGAATGACTAAATCAACGACTAAATATACTACCAAATTGATCAATCAAAGCAACCAATAAATGACTAAAAATGGTTTAGTCATCAATCTGGTCGCATTATATATGACTGGCAATAAATTACTAGTGGTCACATGACAAATTATAGTCATTTATAAGAAATTTTTAGTAGTTTATTGTTGTTTTTGTACTAGTGAATGCTTATGTACTAAAATAAAAAAATGTGGGCTCTTCGTTCACAGATTAGGATGCAAGTATTATGAAATATTGGGATCATTTTTTATTACCATTTAAAGGTAGATTATTTCAAATGCAAAAAAAGAAACCAAATAGGAACATAATCTCCCAAATACCACCTCCTAAAGACTTCTTCAAGTTAAATTTTGATGGAGCATCAAAGGGAAATCCAAATAAATTTGGGGCAAGTTGTGTAATTCGAGATGGATTTGGTCTAGTTGTTGGGGCAAAGTCAATTAAGTAGCCTCATGGAATAAATAACAATGTAGAGGCACAATATATTCTCCATGGTTTGAGGTTGGCAAATAGTCTTAAGATAACCAAAATTCAAGTTGAAGGAGACTCATTGTTGATTTTAAATGCTTGCAAGCAATAAATTTTTAGAATTAGCGAATTTCATACATTTTACATCAATTCTGGCACTTATTGGACTAGTTTTCTATGTACCAACTTAGCCACTATTATAAGGAAGCCAACAAACTTGCAAATTTCTTGGCCAATATTGGTTGTGCTCAATTGGAAGAGGAAATCAAATATGATAGTTCTTCAATCAAAATAAGTCAAATATTATCAGACATTTTTTGCAAGAAGTTCACTTGGGGGCTGGTAGGGTTATTGTTTTAACATTAGGTGTTATCATGTGCAATGGAGTTGGTGTGTCCAAGCATTTCATGTGGTCTTCATACATACATTCACCACTTTTGTTTAGTTGGAAATACATATAACAAGCTATCGCTTATCTCACTTGCAAATAAAGAGCATACTTCAAGTGGCCATATTTTGTAGCAAATCATTTGCATCTAAAGAGCATACTTCAAGTGGACATATTTCGTAGCATCAACTCACCGTAAGGTATTTGAGGTCATCAATTTTTTAATCTAACATGTTGTTTGTTGCAGGTACATGTGGGCTAATCAAGCAATTAATATTTTATGTGTAAGCACGTATTACAAGTCACTTTCATAATTACCTCTTAGTAAATGCTATTGAGGTGGCTCGTGACAAATATTCTAGGCATGTAATGAGGGGACAAGTGCAATCACTTCCTCACACTCCATGTTCAATTTTTTTTCATAACGAGTGAAAATTCTCATTAAAATTTTTTGTTCTCCGCCTTTGTCGTGCATTTCTAGTCTCTTATGTTGGGTTGCTAGTTGTTGGTTTATGTGACGTAGTGAATATTTCTCTAGGTGCCTCAAAGCTAATTGTGTAGAGGTAAGATGGATTACTAGTTGTGGAACTTCAGGGTTCTATTCAAGGTTTGCGAATGGAGAGGTCTTTCTCCAGATCTATTTTGCATGAAATCCTTGCCAAGGTTTTTAATGTCAATTTCCCTTGTGTAGAAGTCTGTATCTACACCATATTAGGGGTTGAGGTAATCAACCTGCAATCAAGAAGGATTATCTTCCTCTCGCTGGTATTGTCTATCTTCATATCGAATACCCTAGAGCTTTTAGAGTCATTTGATTCAATGGTTCATATAGCAAATAAGGTGATCAAAGAGCACTTCATAGCTAGAAATGCTCTGCTTCTAGGGGTATTTAGGAATATGACCTTTTCAAGGGCAAGGGATTTATAGGGGGTATTTTTCCAAGGAAGTATTTGAAACATAGGAGAGCATATGTACTGGTATATGATGTTTTAAAACAAGCTTTTGAGAGAAAATGTGATAGAATCTTGGTTAGTGCTCTACAACAAAATGCAAATGATGTGCATTGATATGGCCGCCAAATTCAAAGAGAAGTACTTTGCTATTGCATTCTTGTTGTCTCATGTTAAACACCCAAATATAGTTTTTGTTCCAGTTCTAGTATTACCACTAATGGTGTAGGTTGTTTCATCCCAACAAGAACAATAAGGGAAAAATTCAGTTGGTTTCATGGGATGTTAGAGCAGTGTGTGGACGCCCATGCGGCGCACTAGTTTTTAGACAACTCACACTATAAAATGATGGGAATAAGAAAATCACAAGGTTTGGCATAAAGCTTACATGCAAAGGTAGCTGCTGAAAAAGAGTCCTTAGCATCCTGAGAGGGAAGAAGGCTAATGCAAGGGCTAAAATGAGCCTAAACAAATTCTAAGGGAGTAGAAACTAAAGTGGATACAAAAATGTATGTGAAATTGCAAGGGGTGCAATTTTATGATATTACACCTATGAATACCTAGTTATTGCATCATTACAAACCCAACAAGAAATTATTGGAGAAATTATTGTTAAGAGAACTGTTAAGCAAGTCAAGAGCATCATTTTAGAGCTTCATTGTAGCAATTCAAGATGCTAACATCATTCCAAAGTTAATGTGTGTTCATATTATCATTGTTTTGTGAAGGCTAACACTGTTGTAGGTATCCAAAGCATTCAAGCAAATAAAGCAAAAAAGATCCAAGACCCTTGAAGTGATGTGCAAGACTTTAGTCCTTCAAGGAAGCCATTGAAGGGTGATGAGTTACAATATTTGTTCATTCATCATTTCCTTCCTTTCCCTTATCAATTTATCATTGACATCGCCATTGTGGAAGTGGAAACACTTACACGAGGTTTGACTAAGGTAAGCCCCTAAAATGGCCCAACATTTCTCCTCTTTATGAATGTGAAAATCTCAGATTTGAAGAAGTTTGAAAGGATATTGAAGGTAATTTGTCTATTCCTGCATTTATTGTCATACATCTTGTCAAGCTACGAAAACTCAGTTATAGAAATATCCAAAAGTTTTTGACATATCCGAAGGTAGAACTCTGAAGCTCATATATATATATGATACCAGAAGACCCTAAAAATAGATCCAAAAAAGAATACAAGGATACTCGCATCCTAGGTGTGAGTGTCCACAAAAATCGGGCTCATATTTGAACCATGGGTGCATAGTGTCCTACTCTCTCCCGCTCAACTTTCTAAATTTTCCTATGACTTTTTGTGTTTTTTGTATTCGCATCAGAATGATAAATTGCACTCTTAGCCTAGTTAGATCATTGCATTCCATCATTAGGGCATTTCCAAATTTGGTTAAGGGTGGGTTGACTCATCAAGCTGTAAGTCAATCACATACCTTATCAAATCCATCAAACTACCACACACATCTCAAACCATTTAAATCTCAAATCTTTAATGAACCATTTTGAAAAAATGCATAAACCCTAGGGTCAAATCTTAGGGTTTACCTTTGTCACACCCCGTTGTGTTATTACCTATTTACTATTACCTTGATAAGTTAAAATTCTTTAATACGTGATTATATTTTATATATTTAGATGGAAAATGTGATGAATGAATGTGCAGTTCAATATGATACTTTGAATACTTTGATAATGCAATGATATATGAGCTTACACAAACTCACATCCTAGTTTGGTCAAGTCGAGTCAAGTTAGTTTGAGAATTGGTAAGTAACCTTCAGTCTTAGTTGGGGATGATTTATAATAGTTTTGGTTTTAGCATTTGATTGTTCTTGATTTAGAATATGTGATTAAGTCTTTGTGTTAAGTGTAAATTATTCTTCGTATGTTCGTATTTATATATTAATCGATGAGTATATACATAGAATGTATATATATATGTACATGTTTATGGTAACTCATACATGTGAGTATATATATGCATGTGTATACATAGGTAGACATATTTACGCATACCCATGTACGGATATACCATATGCATGAGAATATTGATTGGACATATACAACACACACATATATACATTTTGTATATATTGATCAATAAATATGTAGATATATGTGTATATTTTGGATACTAAAATAATGGTATGTGTATATAATATATATGTACAAGGGTATGTTAATGTATATACCTATACATACATATTAATATATATGTATGTATATTATATTTGTTAATATATTTAAATACCAACCAATGATTTTATGTGTGTATATAATAATTGATAGCATTATAATATAGATATATATTAATATATATAATGTTTGAATACATTTTAAATATTATAAATTAAACTTGGCGCTTATATAGTGCGAGTCATGTAATGGTAAATGGCTTGAATAAAAGCCAACAACATGGTGAATATATGCAACACATATAATGCACATATGTGAAGGAGTTAAATGCCAATGCATAAATTATAATGTATTGTTGTATGCAAAGTGAATGGAATTTAAAGAGGATTGTAGGGCGCTTCAAAGTTGCGCTAAGATAAAATGATGCATAGTATTTTAAATTATTGTTGACATTTTATCAATGCATAGAATAAAAAGGCAAAAGTGAGCAATGCCATAATATGAGATTTTGAATACAAATATGAGTCAATGTGTAACGCTAGAAGAGCCACACACAATTTCAAATGATAAAATACTTTGTCAAAGCCATGAGTTGGTTGAAGTAGGAAAGAGGTCAACTTGCTTTACAATTAGAAAACCTGTAGGTGAGCATTCTTTGTGTTTGACTTAGTAAAAGAGTCTTTGCTATTAGTTAGACAAAACGACTCATCCTCATTGGAGAAGTTGAAAATATATGGACTATTTATGTGTTTGCATACCTAATGTTTAAGCAGCAAACTATCATTTCATTTAGCTTAGTCGATGCTTTTTAAAGGGGAAGTTAGTTTGTTGTTGATGTGGTGGCAATAAGAGGTGAAAAGGCAGAAAATTTAGCAGCTTATTTATAGCATTGAGTTTCTCAACTTTAAGTATAAATAGAGGCAACTCCTCTACCTTTTACACATTCATTCATTTTGATTCATTCATAATTTTTTTGTAGTTTTATGTGCAAGTGAGTTGTTGAGTGCTTGGTGAGAAAGAGTTTGTTTTGTGGATTGGAATTGGTTGAGAGTTTTGCGAGAGGATAGAATTGGTGATAGATTGAGCATAGAAGGAGCAGCAAAGCATGACTGTGGGAGTTGAGCTTGGGAAGCAATATTTTCATTCGGAGCTTTAATTCCATGCATGTTGATTTTATTACCGTCTTCTTTTTATGTTGAAATGATATTTGTAAATGAATAAAATTGTTTGAGGAAAGAATGCATTATATGAATGTTGAGCTTGCTTGAATGAACTTAGATTATTTATTATTTTGCATAAGCTTGCATGATTCTTGGTAGATTCTTGTTTTGGTGAAACCTTTTATTTAGAATATGCATATATATTCTATGTGGAATTTGTGTGGTTATGATGCTATTGGAACTATACTTAGTTTGATAAAGACTATATGTATGTTGCATGGATTGTGAAGTATGAGAAATGATATTATTTTGAATTACTTTAGTGGAAATGTCAATTTTGAACATGGGTGGTTAAATTGGTTGTTCTTGGGGTTAGGATAATCCATGGATGGGAGTAACCTAGTTAGTCATTTTTTTTATGTCATCACCTTTTAGATTGGATGTATGTTATGATTGAAAAGAGTATGAATGGTCAAATACCAAATCTAGCTAAGGGGTGGGTGAACATACAAACTACACTCGAAATACTAGGTGTTGAATTCTTTGGCCAAAGTAGTGTAAGTAGCCACTATTTACACCGTCGATTCACCGTGATCCAGGATTGCATAGTAGATAAGGAATTTCATACATGTAGGTGTTAGCCAATGTATGGTAGCCCTAGATATGTAGGACTCAAAACCATGCTCAAGAAGGCTAGTATTATGAGGTTACCAAACCAATCTCTTCATTGAAGGATAGGTCCATCTTACCAATTAGGTAGATGTGTAAGGGACCCCATTAAGTCTGTGGTTGGTGGAAAAGTGCTTAAGTGATGCTCTCCCTCATACAATTGACAATCAAGATTTGAGGATGTAAGCACCAGTTTTGGGTACACCTAAAATGTATTCACCAGTATTGGATACATCTAGGAGGTATGCACCAACATGGGGGACTTATAGGAGGTATGCACCAACATTGGGGACATTTGGATCATTATATTTTTTTTGTATCTTTGTTTCATTAAGCTCTTGGAAGTTATGTATGTATTCATGTACCTCTATCTTTATTGAATGGAAAAATGTTATCATTACATGGGATTATGTAATATGGAAACATTACTTGTAATTATGTAATGTATCTTTATAAATGCAATGGGAAGTTTGAAATGAGATTATTTCAAATGTGCATCTTGTTAATGAATTATAAAAGTAAAAAAATTATACCTTTATGTTGGAAATGTAAACTATTCACTTGTGTGTTAAAACATAGGTAAATTATATTGAGTAAAATAATGGGCTTGTTACAACCTTTTTCTATGTTTCATTTTGGCGAACCTGAATTTTAAATATTATATACCTTCTGAAATTCACCCTAGATCTAGAACTTTCATTATATTAGTTTGCATATCACATTTAGGATTTCATGTTTGCATTATAAAAAAACATAAAAATAATTCAAATACAACCACATGGTAAGATAAAACCATGTACCACAAAACCATGTGAATACAAAATCATTGACCCCTCATTTAATATTGGATACTAAGTTTTCACTTTATTTAAATATTCTTCAATATTAAATTATTATCCCATGTCTCTCACACATTAAATAATAATCCAATATTACAATACAACATCAAATGGTCCCCAAATAATTACCCTAGTGTGATTAACCACACGTCCTATGTGCATCACAACTAAATAATTATTTAATTACAACATATAATATAACATTTTATGCAAGGGTGTACAACACCATATCCCAACACTTATTTGTGGTGTTTTACTTTGTTTGTTCCAATATTTATAAAATTACTTTAGTTTATCTAGTAAGTTAGAGTGTTTAGACATTTTTATTAGTTGTTTGAGTATTCCCACTTCTTATACAAAAAGTTATTCATTTTATTTGCCTTTATGTATTGTTCACTTACAATAATTTTCTTTCTCTTCTAGTCATGTTGTTTCTTAGTTGTGTGGAATTCTTCCTCCTCTATAGACTCTTTTTTGTTGTTGTTATGTTTCTTTCATTTGTGGTATATGTTCCTTGTCTTCTCACTATCATTGTTTTATTACTTACTCTTGTGTAGGTATGATCTACTTCTGAGTTATTAGTCACATCAGTCTTGATATCAACCTGTCTTGATTTTGGGAATCTTTTATCTATTTCCTTAGGTCCCTTTGGTATTTTCCTTAACAACCTATCTCCTTTATATTGATTTAGATTCTACATATCATTGATTTTTTATTGTGTTGTTGTGTTCTTATAGTAGGTTTGGGCTTTGTCACAATTGAATATGTCATTTTTTGTGCTTCCACAAAATCCACATAGGTTCTTCATATCACCCCAAAATTCTATTATGAAGTGTTCTAATTTATCACAATTAAAAAAAGTGGCATCTTTTCCCTTCTTCGTCCACTGCCTCAACCTCTCTCTCCTCAAAATTTTCCTTTGTCATTATATGGTTGTTGGTTTTGTTGGTTTTAAAGGGTGTATATGTTTCTTTGGCATTTCTATTTTATTACTTTGTATCCATGGCCTTGTTGATAAATGGGTATTTTTTCCAATCCCTTGACATATTCCAACCTTTTATGGTTGTTATGGTTTGCTACGGTTAAATCTTCTCTCAACTAAAATAGTTGTGATGAACAATCCTCCATGTCATGATCATCCCATTCTCCGCAAGTGTTGTAGTAGATAAAATTTATCTTTTTAGGTAATTCCCGTAGACATACCCTTAGTGTGCTAGCTTTATTTTCTCTTATTTCCTTTAAGAATTTGTTTCTTAAGTGTCCCTCCTATCCATAATAAATACACCAAATATTAGGTATTTGTGCTAACATTTCTTGTTTTTCCATAATATCTTGTCGGAGTGTTAATTATTCTATTCCTAATATTGATTTCTTCATTTATTTGTTCTCTTTCCCTTTCTAGTTTCCACCAGGATTGGTTTTCAATCTGACATGCCAACATAAAAAGTTTCGTATAAGTATTAAAACTTCTCCCATCCAAGACTATCCTAATTTCTTATATTACACCAAAGATGAACCATTCAATTTTCTTTTTTTTTATCAGTGGTTCCTCCAATCTTCTCGTTATCTCCTTAAATATTTTATCAACCCCTTTGATGGGTAGTTATGGAGTGTCTAAGTTTGCTAAAATCTCTTATTTTACTACATCCTAGTCCTTATTGTTCTCCAAATAGGTTTTTGGTACCATTTGAGGGTTTCACCACATATGGATCTAATAAAATCGAATAACTTTGTGTTGTTCATCATTATATTTTGTATCTGCCATAATGATTCTAAAATAAAGATATGTTTTGTTGCTTCATTGGTGTCTTTTGATGGAAAAAAATTGTGGATCGAGACTTGGGATCAAATTGCTATAAAATTTCTACATTAACTTAAATGTCAATCCGGGGATCATAGACTTGTGAAAGGCATTATGGATATTTGTCGAGGGGATGAAGATAGTGAGCTGAGTGGGGATGACATGCAACTAGAAAATAAACCTATAGCAAATCAAAACAACTCTGGCGATAGGAACTATCACTTCTTGGTGACAAGAACAACAATAGTAATAATTCCAAAAATTAAACTCACAACTCCGAAGAAAGCTAAGTTAGAAAGCATAAATCAATATACAACATTAACATCTAATATAAAAATAATATCACAACTCATAATAAATAAGATACAAACCACATATATAGATAACATAAAAATAATGGAAATAAACACATTGCTAAATAAACATAAATCACTAGACGTTCGAAGGAGTGGGCCCTGCCTCCTCAATACATCTGGTGATGGAACACAAATATCTTTTATATTGTTTTGATCTAAAGAAATGATATTTTATTTAAAAGGGTGATACAAAGTCTTCGTATAATATTTAGATACTACAAAAAATCCGCTCCCTATATCTTATACTGTGCTACATATATACACATAGCTTATAACAACTAATATTTGAAGCAATAAAGAATAAGATAGTTTTTTTAATAGAATACCAATGGCTCTCAAAAATCATTGAGTGTTGGACACAAATCAAAAACAAATCTATTATAACAATGAGAAAAAATATAGATGATAAGATCTATGGTTTACTCTAGCTACCAAACACGCCCTTTTTCACAAACTAACATTATGGTTTCCTCAAGAAAGTGTGTCCTCCATATAGCTAGAAAACACACACTTTATCAAAAATTCGTATAACAAGATGGTGTTGAGGTGGTTGTTGAAAGGTGTATAGTGAGTTGGCGAAGAGATTGGAGACTCCATGAGTAGGAGGTAATTTTCCAAAGATAGCGAAAACCACCATCAAACATCAACATGAATAGATTCATCGATTGTTGTGGCCAAGAATGTAGGTTGGAATCCAGCTAAAATATCACCTTGTAGAAGAGGAAATTGTAATGGTAGACACAAGTTGTATTTTTGTGAAGAAAGTGATAGGAAGGATCCTGTCAAAAAGGTGACAAGAAGCTCAAAATAACAACATTTATTAGTAAAATAATCAATAATTATTTTCCATATTTTAATCTTAAAACAATATTAAATATGACATATATATTGAATCATATGCAATGTAAAATGGTGAAATGATATGAAAATGGAATGGAAATAGAATGTAGAAATGGTTATGAAGGTGTATGAAAAGGCATAAAATATGACATAAAATGAAGCATAATTGGCTCACATCATCTTTGTTGACAAAGGGTAGCTTCGTAGAAGTATTAATGTATGCTTTTTCTCTGTAGTTGTTGTCTATATATCCTATTGTAGAGAAGGGGGATTCGCTACTCATGAGTTTCTTTATTCTCAAGAGAATCCTAGAGAATGAACTGCCCTAAACTACCTCAAGGAACAATGTTTAAGCGAAGGAAAAAAAAGATAAGAGTTTCAGAATCAGAGAGTAGATCACACAAGTTTTTTGGACAAACTAACGAGCTATTGACCAAAGGATGACAACGTTGAACAAGGATGACAGTGTGGTGCACTAGCTGTTAGAGTAAAGGTTTTAACTTAATTATGTTAATTAAGTTACCTTTATTCCTCTCTTAAGATTTCCCTTTAGTTTGCATATTGTAACATTTAATAATTATATTAATTATTAAATGTCTACCTAATTAGGGTTACTTTTAGGTTTTGCATAATCTCCTTTCTTAAGGATTGATCATTGTATTATTACCTCTCTCTGATTAATACAATTCTTAGCTTTCAGAGCACCCTTGTTTTTTTGTCTCCATGTCTTCTTCTGTGACAGGTTATTTGCATGCAGGTGATCTTCAGGGTCTGTAAAGTTGGATTTCACAACTTCTACATAGTATCAGAGCTCTAGACCTGTGGCTGTTTGTTTGTGATTTGAAGATATCAGCTTACAAAGTTTTTTTTTCTGTGCAAGGGTTTCAAGCTACGACAGTTTTTTGGCCAGATTAGAGGATTTTTCCATCATTTTTTTAGAAATTTTGACATTGATCTCTCAAACGGTGCATGTTGGTGCAAAATAGACCTCACGATTGCACTCAGAAGACCCAATAACCCCTATTTTCATATAAAATGTGATAGGGTTTGCTGAAAATTGATTTTTTTGAGTTTTTGGGGTTTTTCAAAAACGTTGTCAGAAAAATTCGTATGAACGCTTCGATTTTTGTGCCATTTTGGCTCAATTTTTGTGCTGCCTCGATTTTCGTGTTATGAAGGTACAACCAAATATTTTATTAATTTTTTAATCTTTAAATTAATAAAATATTTGGTTTAATTCTTAAATGAGCACTTTTAGTAAAATGGTCATATCTTGGGCATACGGTGTCGAAATTGGGAAAATAAAATATCGTCGAAAAGCTGGTTCTGGACACTATCCAATGGTGTAGGTTTTATTTTATGGGTTTTCCATTTTGATGCATATTTTACCAGTCAAAGTCAGAACATGTTTTTGGCACTCCCAGAGGCATATCTTTTTTGTCTGAACTTTATTTTTTGCAAACAAATAGGCGTTGGAAAGGTGTTGTAGTTCTCTTTCTAGATATACAATCTATTTGATCAGATAATTTACCAAGTAAATTTTATTCAGTTTTGTGTGTTTTTACACTTTGCTCAATTACTTGGACATTCTAACACCTACATGGGTTATGTTTGCGTTGGATGGGTTAGATTAATATGATTTATCATTGTTGAGATCATTAGTCTCTAATTTTTTCATTTGAAGTGATTATCATGGGTTTTTCTACTCACCCTTATGTAATCCAGCTAGATAAGGATAATTATGAGTCATGGGCAAAGGGCATACTTGCACATTGTAAGTGGCTCAATATTTTGCCTTATTTATATAATCTCATACCCGCTCCAACCACATCAAGGGGTTTATCTGCATGGGTTATTATTCAAGATCATATTGTAGAGGTTATTGGTTGTAGTGTTGATTTTGACACTTTGTGTGCTTTATCCGACATTCGTTGTCCTCGCACACTTTGGCAACATCTTTGGGAGATTTTTGGAGACTCTAATATCTCTCCATTCCCAGAGGATCCTGTTGCAGATTGTCTCATCCCTCTTGTAGATGTAGATTTCGTACCTTATGATAATTGCACTTTAGAGGAGCTTGAGTATCTTACAAGTCTTGCATGTGCCAATGGTTTAGAGACTTGTATTCATGTTCCCACTCTTCTGATTGAGACTTCATCAAGATTACCTGTTGTTCTTGATTCAGTGCAGCAGAGCATCATACACCTTTTAGACACAGCTACTTTGGACTCTTATGTTGTAGACATATCCTTCTTGTTTGTTGAGTCCTATATTAAAGATTTGGAGGATTATTTTGAGGACATTCATCTCCTCTACCTTGACAGTCAGGTTATCACTGTACACCCACCATTATTAGTGCATTCAAAGGTTGCATTTCAGGATTCTCCACATCAGTTTGGATTTGACATCGTTTGTTTCAGTTCAGACAAAGAGATTCTTCAGCATCCGATCATGGCACACATCCTGAGATAGATTGGTTCATCACTCTTCATAGGTTTTCTTCAACATCGTCCTTTGGATCCGTTTCTTCCCAAGGGGAGGAATATCATTTGCCACTTCAGGATCTCCTTTTGGATTCTACATCAGGCATCTACCATTGTGACAGGAGTTTCTTCATTGTGGGGGGGCCTTCTTCTCTCTTTCTATCTCTCCTATGGAGACCATTGTACATGTACTTATATGATAGAAGTTGTCTATGGGGGGTATCATGTAATCCACCTCCTATCCTTCTTTCATTAGTGCATTGCATTCCTTCTTTGCATTCTATTTTGGGGAGGAGTTTTGTTCCCACTGGGTTTTCTCGTTTACCCTATTCCATTTAGTTTTCATTGCTTTTTTAAATGGGTACCTGATCAGGCCTAGTTGTCAGGACCCATGTTTACTTTCATGCATTTAGTTACTTTTTCTTTCTTGCACTTGTTTGTAGCTGCACTCTTGCTCATCTTAAGGGGGGTGTTAGAGTAAAGGTTTTAACTTAATTATGTTAATTAAGTTACCTTTATTTCTCTGTTAAGATTTCCCTTTAGTTTGCATATTGTGACATTTAATAATTATATTAATTATTAAATGTCTACCTAATTAGGGTTACTTTTAGGTTTTGCACAATCTCCTTTCTTAAGGATTGATCATTGTATTATTACCTCTCTCTGATTAATACAATTCTTAGCTTTCAGAGCACCCTTGCTTTTTTGTCTCCATGTATTCTTCTGTGACAGGTTATTTGCATGCAGGTGATCTTCGGGGTCTGTAAAGTTGGATTTCACAACTTCTACACTAGCATCTTGTACGAACATAAACATGATATTATCAAAGAAAACAACGAAGCGATTACTAACAATCTGATTTCTAGGAACTTTTAAGAATGTAAAGAAATAACATAAAGTAACGAAATTGAGATAAAACAAACTAAGTGAAATATAAATGATAAAGCTAAGAGGAAGAAAGAAAATTATTACAACAACCCAAGTGATGAGGCCTCTAGAAAATAGATATCTTCAACACCTGCACACATAAGACCGAGGAAAAATGTTGGGGCTGTTTAGGGGCTTGCCGCAATCAAATCCTTGTTTTGGTGTTCCCACCTCTACAGAAAACCAGATAGATAGAGAGAAGTAATAAGTATAAATGAAAGAGTGATAAAAGCAAACCCCGCTCTAGGAGGAGAACCCGCATCATGAAATAGAGATGGAATAGATAAGGGATATGAGAGATCCCAATATGCTCAAAGATACAAGGCACAAGATAGATATCACTTTCAAGGCTTGAGGAAGCCAAAGCTATGAGATACAAGAGAGTTGCAAAGAGTTTTGTAAGAGCTTGAGAGTGTTGTTGTAGCAAGTTGTAGAGATCTATACAAGAAATATAGTGAGATCAAGACAAGAGAATGTCCATGAGAGAAACCAAGAAGAGGAAGAAGACCCAGTGAATTGAAGAGATAATATTTAAAGAGAGAATAGGAGGGAAAAGAAGGTTCTCGAGCCATTACAAGGCATCCTAGACCATTACCATCGACAAAAGTAGTTAACAAGTGGTAAGGCACTCAAAAACAATCATTTGAATGTTGAAATGTTGTGAGACTCTAGTGCGGCACACGAATGTTCGCGCAACGCACTAGTGTCCAAACACATCACACTACAAATGATGAGAACAAAAAAAGAACAAGGTTTGACACAAAGCTGACACATAAGGGTAGCTGTTGAAAAGGGGTCTTGAGCATCCTGACAGGAGAAAAGGATAATGCAATGGCTAAAATGAGTCTACACAAATGCTAAGGGAGTGGACACTAAAGTGGATACAAGAATGTATGTGAATTTACAAGGGGTGAAATTTTACAATATTACACCTATGTTAAAGTGATGTGTCCCTGAGTCTCCTATGTTATTCTCCTTACCTTCTTGTTCCCTTGTATCTTGTTCGCTTAAGATGTGTTATATCTCTTCTTTTAAAATTCTTCTTAATTTTAATGACATTAAGGGTGACTCATAGTCCATAGATTATGTCTATCAAATTTTTCTTTTCATCCTCTGAGATGTTCATTTATTAGTAAATATCATTTGATTTGTTGATGGTGTCACTTCATTAAAGGTTGTTAAAATCATAGGATCTTCTTTATTTTCTACTACGTCTTCTCCTCATATTCTCAAAACACTTTTGGTTACTAACTCATCTAAGTAATCGACATCAAGTGTTATTGATCATGATTTTTAATTAGGGTTACTACTGGTAACCAATCCTCATTTATCCTTAATTGGATGTTTTCCCAATCTAGATAAGTAGTCAGTGTTTTGGTTAGAGGTGGTGTTGTAATCCTTGTAAATTCTTGTTCTAAATCCCTTTTATTTTTCTCATAATCTTCAATTCCTTCTTTTATATTTTGTATAATTTGATTTATTCTTTCCATTCTAGAACTTAATTACATTATCTCCTTTTTGACTTCCTCAGTTGCACCTACAATGGTGTGCTTAGCAACACACTTAGTGACATGCTCCTCCTCTTCATTTGTATTTTCTACTACTAACTCTAAATCTTGTTCTCTTTTCCTCTCTTTTGTTTCTTTCATCCTTATGTAGTATCTTTCATATCAATCTTGGGTTTGTTTCAACCTCCTCTCTTCTACATTCATTTCCATTTCTAACTTAATTATTTCAATACCTCTACTTTCCTTTTGTTATCTCCTTTGGTCATGGGTTTGTTTGATATAGGTTTCCATTAACCCTTATATATCCCAAGGTTACTTTTAAAATTTTGAATAATTACATCTTTTAAGTAGTCTTTTCATATTCCTCCCCCCTTTACATTTGTCATCCCTTAAGTTCCTTCCCCCTCTCACAAAGGTAGTCCCTAAGGGTTATGTCTACATAAATTTTTTCCTATTATTTTTATCTTCTACCACTACCACTTCTATTCTTTTACCCTATATTTTCTTCATTGCTCACTCTAGGGTCTCGACAACAAAACAAATGTTAGCAAGAGGAAATGGGGAATTATAGTCCAAAGGTCTGCACCCCAATATCTCTTATATATTCTATTTATAACCTAGAGGATATAGTGAGAGAAAAGAGTAAGTGTAGTTAGAATCTATAGCTAACAATATTTCATATATAACTTAAACAAAGACAACAGTAATCCATGACACATATAACTTCATATCTATATATATATTTAAATAGCAATTACAATATCAGGTCTTAGTCTCTACTATGTATTACAGTCTATCTCATTCCCTATATCTCTCTCTCCTATCATTATATCTTAATTTAATATCTATTATATTCATAGATTAATGCTTTATATCCTATACAAATGTGACCCTTATATACACCCCTTACTCCATATTCCTTATTGGCCTAAGGTTCCGCAATTCCTATGTGGTGAGTTGCGGTAGCTTTTACTCCCTGCCTTGTATCTTGCTAACACTCTTCATAGTGGTCTTGTTTGACTTGTATATTAATTTCCCCTTTCTTAACTTGATAGTTATAATTGGAAATGGATTCTAAGGTGACAAGTACCTTGGGAAAGTTGTTATTTTTCAACTATATGATTTATTCACCATGTTACTACGATATTTTTTCTTGATTAACAAATGGAAACTTAGCCTCTTCTCACAATAAATTAATTTGTTGGTCACTACCAAATACTTGCCAATGCACATGATTATCAGAGATTGAAGACCTTACCACCAGTTTTACATATTTTTGTACCTTATTGTCAATGATCTCTTTTGGAATGTCATATTGTGCTCCTATTGCATCCAATTTATCAACATGTTTATTTTTATTCTAGATATGGACAACAGGTCAAAACCATCAATTCTTAATAATATCCCATAATCTATGCTTATAATACTCGAGAAATTTATTTTTTATGATATGTAGGCCTCTCACCTAATTTGCAATGAGTTCACTATCCATAAACACTTGCAAGAAACAAACTTTCTTCTTCCTTCCCCACTCTAGGTCATGAATAAGGGCCTCATACTTAGCTATATTATTAGTCCAACTCAAAAAAAATAGAAAATTTGAGTAATAATTCTCACCTTTAGGAGACACATGCATAACACCTCCACTTTTACTCCTTGAGCCACCAAAGTACACCTTTCATACCTCATTAGAGTATTGTTTACACTATTGCTCATCATTTTTAACAAGGTTAGGTACCATAGATCAACCTCATGCATTAAATAAAAACCACAACCAACCTCTTCTAAATGTTGATATGGATCAACCTCATGATTTTCAGTTTCCCACTCATCAAGGAGTATGTCAATAATGCCTTATCTTGGTGTGTTATTTTCTTGGACATCAGGGTGTTCTTCATTATCAAATATAACACATTTACATTAACAACACTGTGAACATAAGGCTCTATGTGGTATTTATCTATCAGTTATTATTTTATAGTTACTTTAGTGTCATATCTTATCCTAAACAACATATGAGACAAATCAAAGACCATTAATATATGTCTATCTTAGCAATAATATCTCTAGAAAGACATAAGGCAAAGTATGGTGGTAGGTCTATCACAAATACATCTTGAGGAATAACAAAGTTTAGACAAACATGTAGAGTAAGAATCAAACCCTTAATGAACTCTACAGTGTTGATGGTTGTCTCATCTAGCTATACTACTCCTTTGGCAAGTGATTCATACTCAAGACCCAAACTATCAATGATTTGCTTTGGAATCACATAATTACTTGCACTCGAGTCTATCATGAATTTATGTACTAAATTCTTGCCAATGATCAAAGAGACATAAAAAGGTGTTGGTTTTACCTCTTTAGCTCATTGTTCAAACTTTCCTTTGGATGTGTTGGTGATTACAACTTTGGACTGGTCCTTACGAGACTCACTAAATGCACAGATTTGATAAGGTTGCTTGTAAGAGGCCCTCTTTACTAGGAATGGATAATGAATCCCACATTGACATAGTAATGTTTTCCTTCTTCATATGCTCCAAAGTATTGAAGGGAACAATATTAAAAAATTTCCACCCATTAGGAATAAAAGTGACACTTTGAGGTTAAGCTAGTTGAGGTTCATTTCTCAATTGCTCCTTACTCACTACAACCTAATTTATTTGAATAATTTGTATATTTGCAGTGCTATATGGACCAACAACCCCTATATTGGCCTAAGGAGTACTAACCAACACCTTATCAGCTTGTCCAAAATCTACAATTCTCTTCTTACCCCTTGTATTAGTTGCAATCGAAGAGTAATGTTGATTTACCCTACAAAACTCTTTTGCCTACTAGTTCATCAAGGTTGTCTCATTCTAGGTTTGTTCTTGAGGGCCTCCTTACTACTACAATATTGTCTCATTGGTGATATTTGGATGCACATTGGAAGTATTTTGCACCATTAAGGCTTGATTAATCACTCCATTTGAGCATGTAGACTAGTTATGTGGTTGATTACATGGGAAGCATAATTCATACTCTTGTGTCAAATTATTTTGGATAGCTACAAACTCCGTTGAAGTACTTGCAACATTGGGATTGTAGTATTAAAAAGGTCTGGCATTAATAGCCTACCTTTATCCTTGGGAATTTTCTTGATATGAAGGCCTATTTGACTAATTTTGCTGATATGGAGCTTGATAAGGTCTATACTTTTGATTTTTTTGCCTCTTAAGGTTCACTATTTCATTGCCAAATGTTCAGAGAAATAATTTTATATTTTGGAGTTTAAAAGATGGTGTTGGGACAACCTTTTCTTGTGTAGATATTTTAATGATTGTAGTTGGTATGCGATTTATTTTAGGCATTTGAGTGTTCAAATGTATTATTTGTATAAAAAATGGGAATTAGAGGCCTAGTTGTTATTTTTCTAGCTTGATAAAGATTATTTTTAGCTCTAATAAGAACCTAATATACATTTGGGAGTGTTTCTCCATTGTTTGATTGAATCATCACTAATATATCACTATTTAATGCCTCTCAAGAAACATAAAAATGCATACTTTAGTGATGATTTTACTAGTTGTGGAATTATATCCCATGTCTTTTGAAAATAAAATTTGAAATTAGACATATGCTCATGTGGAGCTCTCTTTATGGTGGTTAGCTACTCCACCAAAGATAGATGGTATAATTTGTCTTTAAAATTATCGTGCATATGTTCTCCTAATTTATCTTATGTGTTGATTGAGTTTATTTTCAAACTTTTAAACCAATGTAGAGCTTTTGCTTTCAATGAGGTAGCCAACAACCTAATTGCAACATTATCTTCAATTATATGATGGATTGCACACATGTTTACTACATCTTTTATGTGCCAAGTGGGAGTGGTTTGATCTGCTCTAGAGAAAAATGGGATGCTCTTAAGTGCAACTATGGGGATTTCATCATGTTGTAGATTGGGTGGGCTATCACCATTAAAAGTCACAAAGGCATGATTCTTAGGTACAACTATAGGAATCAAATATGTATGATTTATAAAGATATTTTGAAAAGACCTACAGGTGTAGAAAGTGCCTTTATTGTTAGAATTGCACTCTTTTTTATTATTATACCTTTTATTTTAGGTGGTGAGGGTTATAAGTAGGTAAATGGATCTGAAGTCCCTCTAGTTTGTATCCTTCTCATTCACTTTTTTACACTAATTTATTAAAAATGAAATCTCTCGAGTCGCTAGGTATGTTCAAGATGCTTCCAAAAGAAAAAAATTACTGATATATATACCAATATTGGAAAGAAATGAGTTGTTTTAAAGACTTTTTAATTCCAAATAGTCCCATTGAGTGTGCCAAAAATTGTTCACTTGGATATGCAACCTTATTGAGTTGTCAACTCAAATATCCAATTAAACATGGGGATGATGTTAAAGAGTGTGGGATTTGATAGCTTTAGATCAACCTCCAAAGAGGGTTGGTTCCCTTAGTACTCCACCTAAACTAACACTTACACTATTTATTTTTACAGAAGGATACTGAATGACATGAAATGAAACTTAAATACTACTAGGGTGATGAGCCAAATTTCTACTAAAACCTATGACATTATTTTGACACATAAATTTTCAAGTACCCAACTAGTTTTCACACAACTCAAGTGTTCCACATGATCATGTATCAATGTTTTGTAGGAAGGTATGAATTTGTATAATTTTGAGAAGGAAAATTGTAGCTTTTCACAACTAACAACTAATTGTATTCTTTACACATCTAACAACCCACATTAATGTATGCATTTTTTGTTTAAATATGTTATAAATAAGGAATTTTGTTTTATGATTTCATTAAAATTATAGAAATTATGCATCAATTCTCATATTACACACAAGGAACAATATTTTGAAGGTAAAATGTTGAATTTTATTGATATAAGATGCATTATTTCAATAAAAATAAGACTTGAAAATGCCCTATATTTATCTTTCAAATCAAGATTTTAATCTCAGGACTAAATTTTATGAGTTAAAAGTATAGAAAAAGTCAAGAAAGAACCTTGTTTCAGGTTACAATACTTCATCAAAATTTGTAAGAACTCTTGGAAAATGGACCTAGGCATCCCTTTTCACTCATAACTTGAATTACTATAGTTTTGAAACATGTTTTTAGGATTAAATGACATGTATGCACATCATATTGTTTGGTCAAACCTCTCCTTGGGTACCCAGCTAAGTTGTCCTATCCTTGCTCCTAGAATTTGCTCAATGATGGTGGCTACATATTGGTGGTTGTTGAAAATTATTTATTACTTTGACCTCCTTTGATGGAGATGTCTCAATTTGTCCCATATTATCTCAATTGTCCAACAACTCACCAAATTGCTTCCTATATGTTCTCCATCTACTCATAATTGTCATTACTTCCTCCAACTACAACCACTTCCCTCAACCCTAATTTGGACCATGTGAAAAAGGTTTAAAGGAAAGTTAAGTGCTTCCCAAGGGCGTAAGAGACCTTATAGGATAATAAAATGACACATGTCATCATCATTAAGAGCTTATTACCTTCATATTCCTATCATTTATTCACTTGTATTCTGTAGCTATCTTTGGAAATAGCCTTGGATTGAACTTTGTCTTCTTTTAGCATCATATCACTCTCATGAATCCTCTTAATCATTATTTTGGACTATTCTTCCTCTATATCTTTAGGTCTATCATGACTATGACTTATTTTATAAAAGCTTAGTCTTTACCTTCTAATAGGTCTCTATCTAATTATCCGCTATTCCTTTATTTATAAGACTTTTCATGCTTCTTGGCCTATACCTTTGATTATATTAGACAACCTCCTTCTCTATCCAACATTGTTCTATCTCACTATACCCTTCAAATATTTTTTAACATTTTTGGTTCTCAATTGTCGGAAATCTTTGTTTTTTTCCTCTCTACACTTTACCACTAAAATATCCTATTATACATACTAGCTTATCTCCTATGAGAAAAATGTTTTCTCTATGTATTTTTTATTGTCTTTTTTTCAATACCTTATCTTTCATTTTCACACTTATTTTCCTCCATGACTATCCATTTGAGACTTAATTGTCATGACTGATGATGAAAATCACTTCCATAGTTTTCTTCAAGATCCTCTTGCATCCTCGTCATAGTAGATTTCATTTTCAATCCAACTATTATCATGATTGTCCATGTATGCAAATCCATTTTCACTAAGTAGGTCATAGAGTTCTCCTTGGAGTTTTTCTTTGTGGAATTTAAAGTTTGAAACCCCTTACAAGGACTGTGCTTCCCTATTGTTTCCTTTGCACACTATCAATTCTATTTCATATTTTTATAGCAGATATAAGACCATATCACACTATCATCTCATGAGAACTTCTTTCACCATCTTAAAAGGCTTCTTTATAGGGTCTAAACAAGGATTATTTACCATGTCTTCAAAATACCCTACCATGAAACATTCACCATGGAAAAATAAATATGAAACAAGATAATTTATCCCAACAACTCTATGAGATACCTATGGGGTTTCATACATGTGACAATTCATATCTCAACAGATCATTGATTACTTGAGATTTTATTGCTTGACATGGGTTTCAATCTTGGCAGTAGCAAAGACATATTGACAAGTGGCTAGAGAGGGAGTTTGAGAGTAGCTAAGCACTCTCATGGAGTTATCCAATGCAAAATCCAAGCCTACCATTGTGTTTAAAAATTTTTATGTTGACAAGGTATCTTGCTTAATAATCTCTATCAACTCCTCTATCCTTCTTGGAGTCTCCAACTAAGTTTTTCATTATATTTAGGGGATTTTCATATGATTTCTTCTATATATAGCCCTCTATCACTTCATAACTCTCCTTGAGAATTATCCTTCATTTATTTTTATCATAATAAATGCCTTGAACCTTGTATATCTAGAACTATTTCTCAAAACCCATTATAACTTCTATCTTTGTGTATTAAGTTTGATTCATATTCCCATGAATATCTTTATCTAACCATGTATGATATATTTGTCATATATTTTGATATAATACAATTCTTCATATCTCAATCCCTAATTATCCTCTATTATCTCTTCTTTATGATTTTCATACATTGATCTTTTTAATTATCATACTTTCTCATGGTGTTTCATTGTTGCCTCAAACCTACCCCCATTATGATTGCCCCACTCTCTACTTAAGAGGTATACTTATTTTCATAAATTTTGTCATTTAGGTCTTTCACCTAAGCTAGCAACCGATTGACTATCTTCTAAAGAAATATCATTTCCTTTAGGAATTGAAGAAAGCTTTGTAACAAATGCACATATATTAGCAATTCATAATAAATGAAAAAGTTTTATTCTTGCAAGATGGTTTAGTAAGACTCCTTAAGTTGGTGAAACTCACAAGACCTATGCAAAAACAAACCCCTCATAAATACTAAAAAAAAAACAAAAAATATTAAATTAATAGACTAAATTATACTTTTACATAAATCTATCACTGGGTCACAAAAATTTAAAATGCCCAATACCGACTCCTTTAAACAAATATCATCACAATGATAACAAACCAAACAAGATCATAATACTATAGGGTTTACTGGAAAATAGATCAAGGTTTAACAAAGTTATAAGTCCATGTATAGGACTAAGTAAAAGTAGTGACAAAAAATAAAGGTTTAGACATGGGCAAGAACAAATAATAAGGGTTTAAACGTGAGAAAACACCCTAGAAACATACTCTACTGCTGAATTTCCTTTGATTACTTAGGGTATTCTCTTGATTATTATTTTGTGGCACTCAAGGCTTGAAACCCTTACAAATAATATCCTTAATATCTATTATTTTTGGTCTCCATGCATATACTATCACCATGTGAGGACTGCCATCTTCTTAATTTGAGGTGTGTCACCTCTCTTCACTACATCGTTATAATATTTGTACACTTGACATCATGACTACACCTTTTCATTATTCATTGGAATTTTTCCTATTAATTATCAAATACAAGTCTCATTGTTGTTGTGACAAGGTATTATGCGAGTTCTCCATGGGAATCTCATTCTTATGCATTGTGTTTCAATCTTAACACTGATTTTAACTCATATCAAATCTTTCCTTCCTCATTTTTAACTATCATATTGAAGTTTATTGCTATGTACAAACCTATAGTGTTCTTAAATATTTTCTTTCAAAGATATTGTGACCACTGTCAACTAAATTTCATTCGTCATTCAAGGTTTTTGATTGTACATGATTGCCATGATTGTTAACTAGGGTAGTCATATTTACTTTGTAGGTAATTTCCCTTCTTCACTAACTCTTTCAACCTAAACATTGATCCTCATATTTTTAGAATATCAAACTATCATTCATATTTTGGTTCACTATCTTTTATCATATATACTTTAAGGGTCCACGAGATACTCTCTTGATTGCATTCTACCATGTGATATCATTGTTCATATACCTAATCGTGCAAGGTTGACAATTGGCATGCTAATTTACTTGTTATTCCTCATGGAAACCTACACCTTCATCATAATATTGGTATCTTGCTAAGATAATATTTATGATAGTTTCATAAGGGTATGCTTATTTCTTATTAAATCTACCATCTCCCTCTAAACTATACTATAAAACAATGATAGAATAAGTTCATTCACACCTAAAAAAGACTCCATCAAAGTCCAAAAAGGCTCCATACTCGACATCTAAAGTTAATTATCATGAAGAAACTCCAAGGTGATAGTCACAAGAACCTCAACATGTCTTCCATTGATGAAATAGGTGGATTAGCATAGTGATCTATAACAAAGGCAGGGCAAGGGCATACACAGTCTTTTATCCCACATAGTAGCTATGAGGTCTCTTCAAACATTAGGAAGGTTTCTCATAATAGAAAGAATGGATCGACCTGCACACGATGAACTCCATATTTAAAATACACCTAGAAAACTTTTGAACATGTGGGTATGGTCTATCACAAACTCCTAGAATCTCTCTTTTTCCATGAAATGCACTGTGCATATTCTCTACTACCTTGCAACATGCCAATTTTTCTTCTGCAATGTGGGTAACTTTAATGAGCTCTAATAAATCCTCCAATTCCCTTGCAACATGACAAAACTTCCTTGAATACCCTACAACATGGTGAACCTTCAAGCAAAAAAGTGCTAATTTCATGCCAGGCATGAATGGAACTTCTTTAGTGTAAATGAACAACAAAACCCAACTTTCCTCATACAACGTGAGTGGGGCTACCCAACACCTGGAAACAAAACCAAACATTAAAATTTCCCTTGTCTTGGGTGTAGATACTTAATAAAAATAATATTCAATTATCTTTTGAGGAATTGGTGCCTATGACCCTTTTTAAAACTACCCTATGCTTTGAAATAAATCAAAACCTTAAAACCTATGGCCCTAAAAGGATAACTTTATAAAAATAATTTTTTCTAAGACTTTCCTAAGAACTATTTACATCACTATTTTATGAGGACTAAAATATCAACACTAACAAAGTTGATTTGTCCAAATAATTACTACACCCCTTTAACTATTTTAGGCTTGGGAATGAGATAAATTACCTTGAATCTCTCTATGGATATATCCTCACTCCATCCTTTGATATAATATGCCTTGGTATTTTTATTTCTTTCATGCCAAATATTCACTTCTTAATATTTTGAGAAATTGTATATTCAAGATGCCTTTTGAAGATTAGATCCAAGAGCTTGAAATGTACTTTCATCTCCTTTCAATATGTTTTTAATCATTTTGGTATACCACCATGATCTCATCAATAAGGACAATAAAGGTAACATCCATTTCTCTATAGAATGTAGAACCTACATCTTTTCAATTCAAACGATATGCTCACATAGACATAGGTACCCCAAAGAGTAGTAAACATAGTTTTTTGTTGCTTTAACTCCTTGAACACCACCTATTTATACCTTAAGAATCAATTCATCGTAGCCATTATCTCAAATCTAGTAACCTTATATAGTCAATGATCCACACATGAGAACAAATAATTATCCTTGTTAGATTTTATGTTCAATTTTATGAAGTCAACACAAAGTTTTATCTCTCCAATCTTATTCTAAATTGAGACAAGTTTTGGTACCCATTCAAAGTGTTAGATATACTTGATGATCCCTCCCTCTCTTGTATTTATTAACTAATTTTACATTTAGAGAGAAATTGTAGAATTAATTGAATTTTTTTTCTAAAGGGCTCGGTGTTAGATTGGAGTGGAATAGTTTGCTAAAACAAGTCCTCCCTATAAGCTTTGAGTTCATCATAGAGCCATACAAGACACTTCTTAAATAACTAGATTTGCATTCTTACCAATGCAAATCATACTCAAGGTTTCTCGAGTAAATAGATTTACACCTTCAATATTAACTTCATCAACATGCTTACTTATGCTCTTATAAAAATTTCAGCTATCAAAAATTATTTCTAGTTCAACTAATCCCTTAAGAATATCATTAGTTTTCAACTACATTATTTTATTAAACAACAACATTTACTTACCATATTTTATTTCAACCATTAGTTTCCAATCAATTAGCTAGTTTTCAAGCTCATCTATGTAATTTAGGAGTCTATATATTTATTGAGTGTCATAAAACACCTGCCAATTATGGATATTATCATGTATACTCGGCCTTGTGAAGATTTTAATGCTAAATTATTAGTGAGAAGAAATTATCTTCAAGTCAATTTTAGATTCTTTAATAGCCAAATCATCAACAACAATACTTTCTAACCAATCAATCCATTCAAGTCCAACAACATAAAACAATTCAATTGTGTCCCAAACAACATTTATATACATTTTAAACCTTCCATATTTTGCTATATATGTTCTTTATTTGTAGGGAAATTTTATCTGAATCTCTAAGAATCCTCAAGCATTTGATTCCATTCCTGTGAGAAATATTCAATCCTAACATAAGAGCTTAATAATCTACCTTATTTGTAGAATATTGTAATGTCAACTTGAATGTATATTTAAAATACTCATAATTAATTTAGACAAGAAGAACCCCTACCCATAAACCATTTTTTGAGCATGCACCATCAAAAATTTTGGTTCACACATCATTTGCATCACCAAACAAGAGTAGAGAAAATGGGTGACTTAAAACCTTCATGACATGTTTCATCACAATATCCAATATGGTCAATACCAACATCAATGCAAAACACTTCACTGGTGGCCTTATATCAATCTTCAATGATGTGCATCATCTTCTTCTCTCTATAAAACTTAACTTCTTCCCCATGTAATGGAATACGAGCATATGATAGATCCATTTTTCTACTAAATCCCATTGAGGTTTCCCACTTTCTAAATAGAAACATGCCCCATTTGGTCGAACAATCCATAATGATTATATCATTCAAGAATTATTTTTTTTGGCATGCAGCCAATTGAACTTCCACATTGTTTACAATTCTCATAATGTCCACATCTCTCAAGTACATGGAAAATAATTTACCATGGAATTTTGACACCTTAAAATCCAAATAATTCATAACTTGAAGAGACATTCCATTACTTTATGTTTTGGAGTTCAACATGCAATTGCGAACTAACCGTCCATTAGTAAACAATCTAGTTGGCTATTAACTAAGGAATTCCGTTAGTATACTTTAATAGTGTCCTAATAATCTAAGGAATTATTAGTAATAAGGGAAATCTAGTTCATTTATATTATAGCGGCGATATAAGATGTACATGTTCCATGTATTTAGGAATTCTAAGGAGCTCTATTGTTGACATTGATATTATAAATTGATTTATGATCTAAGCTATGCCAATAGGGTTATAATTGGGAAGGGATGAATCATATGGAAAATCTGATTCATTTTCATCAATAATAAAAGATATGAATATACTACAATAAGTGGCATCCTTAACTCTTATCTCTTTCTTATTTTATTAGTATTCTACAACACCTTTCTCAAAGGGAACTCTTCTTCCTTATTGGTTGATAAGGAAACTAGAAATTGAAATACATCATATGGAAGGTAAAAGATGTCACATCGTAATTGGGTGTCCTGCAAATGCATGTTATCCCTTTGCAAATTCTCGATATTTTCATCATCTTGTTGCCTGAAGTTCCCTTACCTAGGATCCATCTACGTATCATTTTTTATGATCATTTGGACAAATCAGTATTATAAGGTATTTTGTGTAAACATTGACCTTCATTTGAATGTGTTGTAGCATTTTGAGGTGGAAACCCTTTTTTATTATTTACTTCTTTGTATGATAAATCTTCCACAACCACAATTTTTCTATCTAGCTTCTCTTCAATTTTGAGAGGCTCGCTTAAAACCACTCTTGACATCTAATTTCTTAATATGATTTTTTAATTCCCTCACATTTCTTTTAATTCTTATGGTTATAATATAGACCTCCCTCACAGTTTTTGGATTTTTTCGTAGAGGCAATATCCAATATTGGCATCAAAGGCACTATAATAGAGGATGGGACATATAGATTACTAGTTTTGATATTTGGTGGCACTTTTTGTATGGTAATGTTAAACCTGTTATTTAAATCAACAAAAAATTTATTTATACATTTATTGATGTTTTTGAATTCATGTATAGAAAATTTGGGATATATTCTTTCCCCATGCTATAATTTGAAAATTCTCATGAACTCTTCCCATGAATCAATATTAATTTTTGGGAGACTTCTATAACATTATTTTTCACTTTTTTCCAAATATTGTGCAAGCATCATCATTATATCATCATCATCCTCAACCTCATACTCATCTATAAAATTTATGACATGCCTTAAATTCTCTTCTCTTGTAATAACATTCTTACCTCAGAACCTTGGTATCTTTCCTCTTATTTCATTTGGAATTGCATTTTGAAAACTAGGGATACTGAAAGGTAAAATAAATGAGCGATGGAAAGTTCTAACTATTGAGCATTGTTTGAACGAAAGAGATTACCAAGAAATAGAGAAGCCAAAGCAAGCACCACCAAATGGAAATGAGACACAAGAATTTGATAAGGGGAAAAACAATAAAAAACCCCAATATTATGAAGGAAAGAGATTACCAATAAATAGAGAAGCCAATGGAAAATACCAACTATTGAGCGTTGTTTGAAGGAAAGCGATTACCAAGAAATAGAGAAGCCAATGGAAAGTACTAACTATTGAGAATTTTTTAAAGGTAATGAAGTAAGAAACCAACCCTCATTTACATACTCACAACAATCTGAAAATGTAACTCAAAATTTATTTGAATCAACACCTAAAATTTGCAAGTAAGGTCTCATTTTCTCATTCAAAGACTCGTGAATTGTTACAACAACAAAGCATAATTGAAGTATAATATTTTTCAGCCATATGGAGCTGATGAAAACCATTACAAAACTTATGCAAATCTGATTTACACCAGCAAATTAAAATATAAAAACTATCTCCTTCAATTTATCTTCTTTCACAATATTCTAGCTCCTTCAACCTACATTCATCGTTAGAAATCACTCCTGCAAATAAACCATGAAATTATGAACCTTCTTGCTTATGTCGTACACCTTCAAAATTGCAACAAAAATGTCTTCTTAATCTCTTTCAACCTTATTTCAGTTGAATCTCTCAAGCTCCCTTCACATAGACTTCACTAGCTCACTATCTCTTTGAATATGGAGCTCACTAGATCCCTAAACCATGGGCTCCTATGCAAATATAAATCTGAAACAATGGAGTCTACAAATCCTCTTTTCAATGTGATAGAATCTCCCTATCTCACCTACAAAACTCCCAAAGCCATGTTCCCAAATGACAAGGCTTGAATATGTAGATTTGTGACTGAGGAAAACCACTATGATTTTCCAGAACCATAAAAAAACCTGTCACTTTCTACCCATCATTTCTCCCTCATTCTTCTGAATGTTTTAAAAAAATTTTCTAGGTTTTGTGTGCCTCCTCAAATTTCCATAACATTTTTAAATTCTTGCTTTCGTTATGATAAGAGGAAGTTATGGCCGTTTTACCAAGACTGGGTCTTACAGTCATGACCTAGACATGCAACGACATGCAAATGCGTGCAAAGAAAGCAATTGAACATCCAATAACATGCATACCAAGTGGTCCCACCTAGAAATTAGATTCCCAAATAGAATATTCCACCATGTATGACTTTGAAACATTTACTAGAGCATAATTCCTCAAAAATTACATTTTCAAATCACCACAAGGAAAAGTTATAATGTTGAAAGTTAAAATATTTATTCTCCTAACCCCTAAGCCCTTATTGAAAATCAAACAAAGCAAAAAAATGCAATATTTTTGGTGATGCAATATTTCTTTACAACTTGGATGCTCCTGCATCAGACAATTGAGGTAGGAAAAAGATTTTATGAATATGGATTTAGAAAATAGAGTCGAGTGGTAGTACCACCCTTTCGAATTGCAAGAAATACTCAGCAAACTCCATCACTAAAATCGGTACCTCTGATTTATTCTTCTTTCTCCTCTTCCAACACTTAGTTGGAACAAACAACCTCCTCTGATAAATTTGCACTTCATTCATCTCTCCTCTCGTGGACTTGTATCCACCATGTGCATTCTCCTCCTAATACCATGTATTCTCCTCTCTACTCTTGTGGGATTCAACCTACCACAAACTAACCACCTCCACCAAGTTCATCCTGCACCATCATCTACAACCTCTATAAACAAATATGCAACATTCACACACCCATTTTCAACTACAACTTTATCTTCAACTACTGCAATCTCTTCCTTAGAGGGTAAACAATCAACATTTTTAAATCTAAAACTAGAAATTACCTTCTTTGCTGCCTCAACATCATTTTCTTCATCCTTAAAACCTTTCATGTATGCATCTTCATAAGTCTATTCAAATTTATCCCATGTAATCATGTCCTCCAAAGGACCATTGTTTGTTGCATCTCCATCTTTATTGTTTGCACTGAAGACAACTTCATCCAACATTTTCCTCTCAAATAACCTATCTATCATCCTCATTTATTCTTTCAACAAGAGACCATCATTTTCCTCACCAACCCACTTGTCAAATTTAGTACCATCCATGTTCACAATTTCTGATTGCAAACCCTCTTCATCTACTTCACAAAATACACTCCATTCACATGTTATCTCTGCAACTTGTACCTTATCGTCTTCTTCATTTGTGTGGGCTACCCCCACATATTCTTCCCTATATTCAACCCCTACCAAAGGGCTGCAACACTCCTTATTTTAGCTCTTCTTTTCACTGTCCTCTTCTAAGAGAATATTCTTCTTCTCATATCTCTCTTCCCACATTCTCATTTCCTCTTTAAAATTATTTTCTAATATATTCAATCCATCTTGGAGCTTTTTGAACTCTTCACTGTGCTTCCTATTTTCCACTTCTTTTCAGTATTGTTCCCAAAAAAAAATTTGTACGAGCCTCCTCATGACCCATCCCATCCTATCAGGTATAGTCTATCTCACATCCAGTGATCTGTCTACACGTAAATCACAAACACACCACCGTAGGTCTTGGTGCAAATTGCCTCACATCGACACTTCTGCCTACACACTCAGGAACTCCCACTCTAATACCACTAATGAAGTAAGAAACCAACCCTCGTTCACATACTCACAACAATCTGAAAATGTAACTCAAAATTTGTTTGAATCAACACCTAAAATCTGCAAGTATGGTCTCATGTTTCTCATTCAAAGACTCATGAATTGTTACAACAACAAAGCATAATTGGTGTACAATATTTTGTAGACATATGGGGCTGATGAAAACCATTACAAAACTTATGCAAATTTTATTTACAATAGAAAATTAAAATATAAAAAACATCTCCTTTAATTTATATTCTTTGACAATATTCTAGCTCCTTCAACCTACATTCATCATTAGAAATCACTCCTACAAATAAACCATGAAACCATGAAAATTATTGTTGCTGTAGTACACCTTCAAACCTACAATAAAAATATCTTCTTAGTCTCTTTCAACTTTCTTTCAGTTGAAGCTATCAATCTCCCTTCACATAGACTTCACTAGCTCACTACCTCTCCAAATATGGAGCTTACTAGCTCCCTAAACCGTGGGATTCTATGAAATATAAATATGCAAATAATGGAGTCTTTGAATCCTCTCTTCAATCCAACATCTCTCCATCTCACCTACAAAACTCCCAAATCCGCCTTCCCAAATTACAAGGCTTGAATATATAGATTTGTGACTGAGGAAAACCACTATGGTTTTCCAAAACCACTATGGTTTTCCAAAACCACAAAAAAATTTGTCACTTTCTTCCCATAATTACTCCCTCATTCATCCGAATCTTTTAAAATGGTTTTTTGGTTTTTGTACACCTCCTTCTCAGCTTTCCAGAATATTTTAAAATTCTTGATTTCATTACAATTGAGGAGGTTATGATCGTTTTACCAAGATTGGGTCTCACAATCATGACCCAAACATGCAACAACATGCAAAGCTTGTGACCAACATGCAAATGTATGTAAAGAAAGCCATTGAACATGCAATAACATGCATACCAAGTGGTCCCACCTAGAAATGAGATGCCCAAATAGAATATTCCACCATTTATGCCTTTGAAACATTTACTAGAGCATAATTCCTCAAAAATTACATTTTCAAATCACAAGGGAAAGTTATAATGTTGAAAATTAAAATATTTATTCTCTTAACCCCTAAGCTCTTATTGAAAATCAAACAAAGCAAAAAAAGTACAATATTTTTGGTGATACATGATTGCCTTATACCTTGGATCCTCTTGCATCAAAAGGAAAGAGATTACCAAGAAATAGAGAAGCCAAACCAAGCACTACCAAATGCAAAGGAGACACAAGAATTTGATAAGGGGAAAAAACAAGAAAAAACCCCAATATTATGAATGGAGGTAAAATGCCTAAGAATGAAACAAAGAGAGAGATAACTTCAACCTTAAGCTTGCTTTCTTGAATGAAGAATGAGAGGATAGACACCTCAATATATAAGTGAGAAGAGGAGTTAGAATTAGAAAGTAGATCCCCGCTCAATGAATGCCACCATTCATCTATGTGTGTGCAAGCTTTCAAGAACCTCTTAAGGATGTGGCTACAAATATTCCTTAATGAAATAAATAAAAATAGAATGATTCATCCTCACACCATGTGTGAATACAAAAAGACAAAAGAATTATAGGGATTCCTTTGGAATATTCCTACAAGTTAATAAATAATTACAATTAAAGAATAACCTTTACCAAGTAAAGATTCATCTTCTAACAGATACCAAAGAAATCCAATCATTTGAACATTTAAACTCCTAAAGGTTGTACAATGGGATGGTACCTTTGAGCATGCCTTTGGAATAGGGGTCTCACATTTAGTTGATAATTGACCTATTAATTATATTACTGATTCAAAAACTACTGATTTTGACCATCTAGAGCATAATATTGATTAAGTTATTAGATATTATGATAAAATTATTTATGATTTGACTATTGGGTATTTTTGGCAAGTTGTGCTTGTTGCAACTCAATTAAATCTTGAATATTTTGTTACCTTTGCTTGAGATGATTTGTCTAATCAATATCTTGATCGTTTCTCTTTCTCTATGCTCATTTTATAATTTTTATGAGCACCATGGAATGTAGGATCTTGCTCATGATTAGTTATGTGGGAGGATGTATGGGAGTTAGGGTGCAAACTCACTCTTGTCATCCTATAATGTTAAGGATTAGGCATGTTTTTATTTTAAAAATTTGGATCATAACTATTAGAATTGTGAAAAACACGAACCACTGGATCAAACAACGAACAAATACACCTTCCACGCAAGAGATTTGGAAACAAAGAATTGAAATATTCCTCAACAAGAAAAAAACTACAACAATAAACCTCATGAATCTTTAAGGAAAACAAAAGTCCTCAAAGGTTGAGAGTTCGAGAGAACAAAAGAGAGATAATACAATGATTATTGAGTGTTATATAGGAGCAACCCTGAATGATAAAGGGATTAGATCATGACAAGTGTCAACATCTCATACAATGAGATAAAATAATCTAATAATAGCTCACTTTAGTCAACATAGAAAAGAACTTAGTTAACTAAATAGAAAACTCCTAAGTTTAGCTTAAGTGCATGAGAATAAATTAGACTAATAATCAATTATAGATTAATTATTAGCTAATTCATTATTACTCTAACACCCCCCCTAAAGATGAACTTAGGGGGTAGATAAAAACCCCAAAAAGAGAATGTATGATGGGTCACGACAAACAAGGCTTGGTGAGGTACCCATGTACAAACAAAAGATTTCTCAAAATTGGAGAAAAGGATAAAACCATAGTGGGAGAAAACTTCTCTCCAAAAGAGAAAGGTGAAAGGCCTAAGAAGCCTCCAACCAAAACAATCACCTGAAAAAGGAACATGTAGAACATCACTGAAGCAAGATGAAGCTATAGATTGATGTCAAATGATGACTGATATAGTGTTGAAATGAATAACCTCCATAAATAGGAATGCAAGAGTGTCCATGTGGTAAATGATCCATCTCATTGAAATGCATGGGTAACCGGTCATTGATGTACATGTTGCATCCGACTAGTACATAGGAAAAAGAACTAGATACATAGGTCAGTCCAATGTGAAACCAAGGAAACATTAGCACCAATAGTAGAAACCTCCCCATAATGTTGAAAAGGGAGAGAAAAGATAGATACACTGAAATTGTGTGAAGCCAAGAAGTGCATGTAGGAAAATAACCTGCAAATAAAAGTGTGTGCAAACTAAGGCACACACACATGAGACAAGAATCATTGGGATTCACTATTGTCATGAAAGGTACACTCATTTGACAAAGGTATGATGGAAAACCAAAGGAAAAAACTAACCCCTATGTCACTTTATATCATAGTGTGAATACAAAAGGCACAACAGGATGTGCAAAATCCCCAAAAAGTATACACCAAAATGACACTTTATCACAGTGCGTCTACATAAAAAATGCATACAGTGGGAGCCTATAATGTCCAAAAAGGACTACATGTTGAAAATAAAATTCTCTGATAGAAAAAGAGGAAACTAATAGCACCATGTCGAAATACATAAAAAAGCATGCACTTAAAAAAAAACACCTAAAAGGAGTCTAGATGAAGAAGATATGGCCCATCGAAGTCTCCAAAATGAGAACTAAAAAACAACAACACTAAGAAAACCAAACTCTAGAAAACAAAGTAGAAACCAAAATTGCAAACTACTTGCACCACTATAAAGACCACAAAATTCTATCCCATTTCAAAAAAAATGCACTAGAAAAGACCATTGTATGGATGAGATATGGATTTTGAAATATAGGGTGCAAATCTGAAAAGCCCAACGAAGAGGGGTTGAGTAGGTGAAAAAAAGACTTCTACAATGCCCAATTAGGATAGAATACTAGAAATACACATAGAACAACCAAAAATGAGTCATCTCACACACAAAAAAAAATTCCAGGAGTTAAGACGTGCAAGTAATTCATCAAAATGTGAAAACACAAAAACTTGAATAAAATGTTCTTGAAGGGAAATCTGGAAAAAAATCATGGATGGTTGTGAAGAGCTCTAAAAGAGCATTCCAACATCGCTGGAATCACAAAAAATAGAGAAAAGGTTCAAAAGTCATGAGATTGGGACTGAAAACAACACATCTAACTACAACGGGATATAGAATGCAATAGAAGCAAAAACATGTGATTGGACCCACACCACTGGAAAGTTGATGGAACAAATTTTTTGACAATATCCTATTCACAAAAATTCAATATCGTACACCCAAGTTATGGCCAAAAGAAAAAAAAGACCTCCTTTATGGCAGAAAGGGGTCTTAAAGGGGCCATAGTACCTCTATACCGCTAACATTAGCACGACATCATGCTGGCATTAGCAGGAATATTCCATAATTGTTGGAAAAGAATTTGGCCCCTGGCAAAAAACTGCGATAAAATATTCCCTAAATTTGATGGAATATTCCAAAGTGATTCCTTGCATTGGTAAAATTTATGTTATCATCAGGAAAGGTCGCAGTGCTAGGAAAAGCCCGTTGAAAAACTGCGTAGTTGATTGAAAGAATAAAGAAACCACTAATAAATTTATGGGCTGCTAGTTGGAAATTAACAAGCCATTAGAATTTATAAAGTTGTCACCATTGGTATATACGCTGCTGGTAGATTGGCTTTGAGTGCTATCACTGGTGCAACCTGCACAGGCTTTAAAAATGTGCCCTCCTTTTTTTAAAGAAAATTTTGCGCGTGGTTTTATATTTATTTTATTTTTTAAAAATTCATAAAAATATGTATATTTTTTAAAAATTTGATCTTATAAAAATTGATTTTTTTTCGAACTTCATGCACTCAAATCCGTATAAGGGTTGTACGACTGTCTATACAAAAAAAATTGCCTTAGAAACTCCTAACATCAAAATAGGGGGAATTATATATCAAAATTCATGGAATCAACCTCCTGAATGCAACTATGAGGTTCTTTTCGGCCCAAAATTCCTCGAAATTGTAGCTAACCTCCGAATTTGAAAAAAAAAACTACTTCAAACCCTTGCAGATCTCACCTCAAGAGTCCAAATCAAGCCAAACAAAACCCAAACCTAACTTTCTTGACAACTCTAAATCCAATGGTGAGGTCTTTTCACACAAAAACACCAAAAAATGTCCACCTCCAAAATTTACAAAAAAAGCAAAGGAGATTCTAGATCCAAAGCTTGTAACCCTTGTTGAAGAAAAAAACCTCATAAATTGAGAAGGGGTTTGATGAATCTAAGCTCTAATACCATGTTAGAATTTTTAAAAACACGAGCCATATGATCAAACAATGAAAAAATACACCTTCCACACAAGAGATATGAAAACAAAGAATTGCAATATTCCTCAAAAAGAAAAAGCTACAACAATGAACCTCAAGAATCTTAGGGAAAACAAAAGTCCTCAAAGGTTGAGAGTTCGATATAATAGAAGAGAGATAATACAATGAAGTTTGAGTGCTATATAGGAGTAACCCTAAATGACAAAGGGATTAGATCATGAAAAGTGTCAACATCTCTTGCAATGAGACATAATGATCTAATGATAGTTAACTTCAGTTAACATAGAAAAGCACTTAATTAACTGAATAAAGAACTCCTAAGTTTAGCTTAAGTGCATGAGGATAAATTAGACTAATAATCAATTAAAGATTAATTATTAGCTAATTCATGATTACTCTAACAATAACATGTACTTATGTTTCCTCCACCCGTATTTATTAAATTTATAGAAATATAATATTCATTCCTCATATTTCTTCATTTGGTTCTAACCACTTTATTGCTTGAATTATCTAAATGATATAAAAATTGATCTTTCAAATCTACGATAGTTCTACCTAAAGTACCAACTTCATTATTTTGACGAAGAGATCCAACAAGCATAGTTTGAAATCTAAATATTTAGATAACACATTATTCTCTTACTTATTTTATAGTGTCCTCAAGGTATCGGGGTTCCCTCAAATGAATTATTTCCATTGGTAATGATTTTGATTTACTTCCTTGATTCAAGAAATTTCTTTAAAATAGAGTCACCACTACCCACTTAGAAGATATTAAATTTCATTTGATAATAGAAGTCTTTTAAGGACCAATGAAGACTCATATTCTCACTATCTTTTCATTTGTGCAAGTTGATTGGATCTTTAAATTATGAACCTATATTAGTACATACTTGGCTAAGATGCCATTTTATTGGATCTCAAAATTGTTACTCTCCCTCCTAGAGAAATCAATTTGCTTCGACACGAAAAATATCATTCTTGGAGGTAGATTAATCAACACGTCAAAAAAGTATGATAGATGATAAGTTAATTAATAAAAGTAGATAATCTCTCATTTGTTTTCAAATTAGCTAAACCCAATAGAGTGTTCCTAGAGGTATCCTTAATAGGATTAATCACACATAAATATTGATATGTTGAAAATACCAAAATAGTATCTTTAAATAAATCCTTAGCTCCTAAAGTTGTCACTAGACTAGGGACTAACTTGTTGCACCTAAAAATCTTATTAATTTGATATAGGTATCCTTGTAAAAGTGTAAGATGAAGATGTGGACATAAATTTATATGATATAATTTTTATGATTCACTTCATATAATTCCCTTAGTAATAAATCATTAAATGTATACAAACTAGTACTCCCACTCCTATACTACTAGTGAAATATTTGTCATTTTAAGTGTATGGATTATCATTATTTCCAGTATTGGTTCCTTATTCAGTAGGTAACAAAGTATTAGTTCACCATGAGAAACAACACACTAAAATTACAATAGATATATGATATCAAATAAATAAACATGCTTAATAATCCCATTCTTAGCTATAATATTGTGGTATTCATCAAATTTGTATTACAATCATACCAAAATTTGACAAGAGAAAACCCTACACTAAAATGTTATCACAATTTATCACTTAGACATTTTCTTGAAAATTTACAAACATGACTAAGGAGACATTCAAATACAAACATCAACTTCAATCTTGCTATCTCTTTGGGATTTAAAAAATGAGCTACTTTGTAGGTGATTGGAATTGTTAACACTCAATATTGTGCCCCTGTTAAGTTGCAGAACTTATCATATTGGTGAAACATGGGAACTTTTCTAGGTTATGGGTCACCTAAATGGAAAAGTACCTCCAGAGAAGGTCGGTTCCTCATTACCTCACCTAAAATGGACTAACTACTGCTTTATTGAGAAAAGGGATAGAAGGAAAGACTTTGAAAATGATAAAAAATAAGCTCCTACTGAGGTGATGCACTGAAAATATATTTGTTTCAAACCTTGGATTGTTGTTTTCTCACACAAGTAATCAACATTTCAGCTGCTTATTCACAATATTGGTTTTGACATATTTATATATAAGTGTTCTATTGAAAGGTCTACGTTCTTTTGCATTTCTAGAAGGAATAAAGTATATTCTCTTCACTAACTAAGTTACTCCTTATTTTTCTCCTTTAAAGACTCCAAAGTGGTGTAGGTGGAAGAGGAATCCTAACTTTTCAGCCTTTGTCATCTCCAAGAAGCTCTCAACTGTTGTTCCTGTCACCAAATGACCCCTATGTGCTCTCAATTGCTCATAATTGTTCATGTTGCTGACATAACTGAAATTAATTCCTTCAAACTGCCAACCCAACCTCTTTTGCAAGATGATAGAACATGTGACTTTGAGTTTTAAGATGAAATAGGATTCCTCAATCATTGAATAATCCCCTTCAATGCATATTCACCTTAATCAATCATCTTGCCTTGTCCTTTTGCATTTTCTTTATATACTGCCCTCTTAAAGTTTTACCATAAGATTATCATCTTTTTTTTACCTTGATCTTTCTTTGGACAGTTATGATGTCACCACTCCCTATTCAATGCATTTATCTATCATAAAGGACTGTTACTAGATCATTTTGAGACCACTGTACAATCCTTTTCATTTTGAATCTTGCCACATGACCTCTAT
>VCHN02000014.1:72970665-73003768 GCA_007115665.2 Sequoiadendron giganteum | reverse complement strand
AGACTAGAAGAAAAATAAAGTGTCTAAGGACTTACAATGGTGGTGAGTTTTGTTTTGATGAGTTCGAAAGGTATTGCAAAGACCAAGGGATTAAAAGGCATAAAACAACACCTTACACTCTGCAGCAAAATGGAGTTGTTGAAAGGTTGAACAAGAAGTATGTTTAGAAATACTGGTCTAGAGCAGAAGTTTTGGGTTGAGGTTGTGGCTACAACATGTTACTTGTTAAATATGTCTCCTTCGTCAACACTTGTTGATAAAACACCTATGGAAGTTTGGTCTGGTAAGAAGCCCTCTCTGAGACATATTCGTGTCTTTGGCTACGAAGCATATCTTGATGTGCCAGATGTAAAGACATATAATTGGATAACAAAGCTGAAAAATATATCTTCATTAGGTATGGCCTTGGTGTGAAAGGATACAAGCTTTGGAACCCTGTGACTAAGAAGGTATTGTACAATAGAAGTGTAATCTTTCAGGAACTGAAACCTTCTTCAGTGGATCTATAGTCAGGGATGGAAGAAGATAAAAAGGATAATGATGTTGTTGAGATACCTCTAACTACAGAAAAAGAGGAACAACACATTGAAAGTGTACCTAAAATTGAGGAGAGTTCGAGCAGTTCTAAGAGTTTTGATCAAGAAGAAGAACCACAACCTCGGCCTCAGCCTGTGAGGAGGTTTACACATGAAAAGAAACAATTGGATAGGTATGGATTCTCTATGATAGATTCTAGTTGTGCCTACGTTTTGATTACTAATACTGATGAGCCTAGGACTGTAAAAGAGGCAGTTGAAATGTCTGATTCAGATTCCTGGTTGTAAGCCATGAATGAAGAAATGGCGTCATTAAAGAAAAATGATACTTGGGATCTGGTCCCATTGCCTAAAGGTAGAAATCTTGTGGGTTGCAAGTGGGTGTTTAAAAATAAAATTGGTCTGGATGGCTGTGTCGAAAAGTATAAAGCAAGATTGGTTGCAAAGGGTTATTCCCAGGTAGAGGGAATTGATTATTTTGCAAAGGGTTATTCTCCTGTAGCTAAGCTGATGTCTATCAGATTTATTTTGTCACTTGTAGCAACATATGACTTAGAGATTGAACAAATGGATGTGAAGACAAAATTTCTTCATGGTGATCTTGAAGAAGAGATCTATATGTCCTAGCTTGAGCACTTTGTGAGAAAAGGTAAAGAAAATATGGTTTGCAAGTTGAAAAAATCTTTATATGGATTAAAACAATCTCCTAGAATGTGGTACCAAAAATTTGACACTTTTGTTTTATCTTTGGGATTTGTAAGATCAAAATTAGATCATTGTGTGTACCACAAGACTGAAAATGATCATGTTTTTATTATTGCCCTTTATGTTGATGATATGTTGTTCATAGGCAATAGTAAGTTAATGATTTCTGATCTAAAATGTCAGTTGTCTACAAAGTTCTAAATGAAATATCTTGGTGCAGCCAAGTATATTTTGGGGATGAAAATAACCAAGGACAAAAAGGGCAAAAATATTTGGCTTAGCCAAAGTAAGTATATTAATACTGTTCTAGAGAGATTTGGTATGAATGATTGCAAGTAGCTAGTTGTTCCCGTTTTGAAGGGGACGAAACTATCTGTTGAAGATTGTCCAAAATCTCCTATTAAGATGGAGGACATGGCCAGAGTGCCTTATGCTAGTGTAGTTGGCATTTTAATGTATGCAATGGCTTGTACAAGGCCAGACATTTCCCAAGCAGTGGGAGTTCTTAGTCAATTTATGGTAAATCCAGGAAGGACACATTGAGATGTTGTGAAAAGAGTTTAGATATTTGAGGGGCAGTTCAAAATATGCTCTGTGTTACCATGGAAATTTGGTTGGATCACGAAAGACTCTCAGCATTCATTGATATGTGGATTCTGATTAGGCAAGGGATATTGACAGTAGAAAGTCCACTAATGGATATAATTTTATTTTGAATGGTGGTGCAATTAGTTGGATGAGCAAACGACAAGTTGTAGTCACTTTGTCCACTACGGAGGCTGAGTACATGGTAGCAACTCATGCATGTAAAGAAGCAATCTAGTTAAAATGTTTGTGTTCTAACACTGGGTTTGATGCAAAGGTCTCTTTAGAAAAGGTGGATACTCTAGAAAATGTTGCAGATGCATTGATGAAACCAGTGAGCACAAAAAAGTATAGGTGGTGTACCAGTTTGATGGGCCTTGGTGCCCATGAATCTCAATAGTTTTGTTGTGCTTTGGAGGTGTCAGTAAGATCTTCGTCAAGTGGGAGATTGTTTGAAAAATTTCCTCAATGCTTACTAACATGGAACTCCTGAAAGAGCAGTATCAGTGAGACCCTTGGAATGTCTTTTCGACAAGAAACTGTGTTCTAAAGTCTTGGAGGGATAAAATCACTGTGACCTAGGACCTATCTTGCCAATGAAAGTCATCGAGATGACATGAACTATAGGAGTGAGATTGCAAACTCATTCTGATAGTAGAAGTCTAGGTGATATCGGCATGACCCCATGAATGTCTTGTCGATAAGAACCGTCAGAGTGATATTTCTAACTCGTTCCGATGGCAGATGTCTGGGTGATGAAGATCATTGGGGAGACTCTTGCTGATGGATGCATTGGGGAGACTTGAGTGGTTGATGTGACTTCCTAGTCTCTTGTCGATGGATCTGCTCCTGATGAATGATCAGTGTGACTCTTGCCGATATGTGTGGTCTTGGTGTTCTTTGGGACATCAGGGAGACTTGAACGATCGGTATGAATTTCTAGTTTATTTTCGATAGCGTTGGTCTTGTTGATGGTTCTAAGATCAGAGAGACTTCACCAAGTCTGAGAGATAGACTAGTAGAATTCGGTGTAGTGTGCAATGGTATGTGGGCAGTTTGGCATTGGTGAGACACAGTCTATTGTCTCACCGATGAGTGATACAGTTGAAGTCTTTTGACAAAGTGTGTGTCCTACATGGTTTGTTTTGAACCAATGAGAGAAGAAGAATGCAAACCGATTGGCAATTGAATAGTTGTGACCATTCTCTTGTGGGAAACAAACAAATTGTTTGAATATGGTAATAGTTCAGTTGAGGGTCTGGTTGGCTAGTTGGTCGAATGATTTGTTGGTGAATATCATTGTATGTAGTCTTCGAAAGTATGGTAACAATGATATTCTATACAAGGTTGATCAGGGAAACGTTGTTGTTGTAAATTAACATCTGAAAAGAAGAGTCTATAACTTGTATGCAAATTCTTTTGTTGTAATTCAAGAGTTCTTCTTTGGTGTGGTGGGTTTTTCTCCCGTAAGGGTTTTCCCACATAAATTTGTTGTCAATTGTGTTTGAATGTATTTCTCAATTCTATTATTTCTTTTGTATGCATCTTAGTGAACTATAATTGAAAATTTTAAAGGTATATGTCCATTCTCCTCTTAGTCTTTGACATTAGGAAATTTTGTTCTGCAATTGAATTTTTCCAAACAGTCATCATTTTTGTTAGGCTACAAAAACTCACCTACAAATTTTATCTTCAAATTTTCAACAGTCAAACCTGAAGAAATCAAAAACTTAGATATGGGATTTGAGGACTATAAAATCATATTTTAGACCCTGCACTAGGACCCATTTGTTAGCTAGGGAAAACCAATCTTACTACAAAACTTATAACCTAATTTTTAGGCTAGGTACATACCATTATGCCCTTCTCAAATCTACCTCCAAATTATATTTTCATTTATGTTATCATAATATTCTACATTTAAAGTGCATACAATTTAGTTTGTTAATGCATTTGAAATTATCTCCCAAAAGTGCCAATCAATCATTTTTGTCATAAGAAAACAATAGACCTTCCAAATAGGGTTGACTCACATCAAGGTTGAAAGTCAATATTATCCTTGGGAGATCTACTTTTCTAATGAAGTTAAAGAAATTGAAAGCGTGCTTAGATCATTCCATGACACCTCACATCACTTAATTTTTTCTTTATTTTATTTTTGGTTAACTTGGCATTGTACATCATAAATTCTAATTTGGAAGTCTCTAAAACCCTAGACCTAGGATTTCTATTAGCTAATTTTACATCTCATTTAGGGTCTCAAAATTACATTTTGCATCCTTTGAAATCTCAAAAATATAAAACAATTACATTCATATTGCATACATATTGCATTCAGTTTACATAGTAGTCTACATATTAGTATCTTTCAATCATTTACATCAGAAAATTCAATCAAAATTGCATCAAAAAAGTTATCATTTTGCTTGTTGCTTGCCATCAAATTATATTTGCATCTAGTCACTAAAATTTTAGAAATATGTTATTGAAAGAATATGTCTGCAACCTAAAGCAAAGACCTTAAACACTAATTCAAAAACTTGGACTTTAATTTTTCAAACCCTTGAGCAAAGAATCATTCACCCTTAGGTGAATTTGTCCTTGTACAGGTCAATTTCTAATTTTTTGGGCATAAATATGACTTTTTCTACTTTATATCTTGTTGTTTGTGGATCTCAATTCAATTTTTGAAATTACAGTTTTTTGTGGTTGTTTGCATTCACATAGATTGGCCAAAATAAGTACATTGTTCAAAATAAAAAATTGCATTCAAATGATATCATTTTCAGGTTCTTATCTGAAAATTACAATATCTTGTCACATACTTGCCTTGTGTGTCCTATTTTTGGGTGTTTGCTAAATTTTTTACACTTTTGGCTTGGTGAAACATGTATGAGTATTACAACCTAGTGTCCTATTGCTAATACTTTTGTGAGATGTAGTTTGAGACTCATGTCATCCCGTGTTGGTACATCCATTGTGGATATTGGGCTTTCTAATTCTTTCACTCGTAGTGTTGAAACTAGTCAACCCATGTTGGAATCCATACCTAAAATAGCATGTCCCATGACCTCTAATCCCATTGATGTTGAAACCATTATTGCTCGTGTTGTTGTCTTTTTGATTGTTTGTCCTTGATGTCAAAACAGGCTTTGATTGGAATGTGATTTCTTCATATCAGTTGATGTACATGGTCACATGGTCACAATTCCTCATATACTTACTTTGAATAATTGATGCACTTTATTGATGACATTCATGATATGTTGGTCATGATTCAGAGGTTATAAAATCTTGATGCTACTTCACTTTCAGATATTCATTTGCAGTGTTTATGATGATTCAAGTTTGTTTCAATTGATATTATCAGTTTGATTTTGGTTTGATTCAGTATCAGTGCTTTTGTTTTCAGTGATTCCCACTTTTGCAGTCACGTGGTGTTTTACAGTTGGTTCATAGTGTTGGTGACATTTTTTCATGTTGATGGCTCATGTTAGTTTGGTGGTTTGATCTCCATTGCATATGATAATTTACATAGTTGATTTTATTTTCCACATACAAATTTAACAGGAATAGCATTCAATTCAAATTGACTAGTGCTTGGCATTAGTATTCTCTATGGTTTCATATCATTTGGCTTTGTTTCTATGTTGTCATTATGATACTATCTTTGGGTTGGACTTGTTCACTATGCATATGATAGTTTTCGACATATCATTCGCAAAACTCAGGTTTCATTGATATACATATTAGTCATTGTATTTGTTATTGGGCTCCATTGGTATATCATTTGAATAGTATTATGTAGCACACTCTTGTGCTTGGGCTTCACACTCTACATAATTTATGCTACTTGCACTTTGTATATGGGATGTTATACTTTAAAGTGTTTTGAACTCCACTAGTTGGCATCAATGATATTATTATCAGGTTCATGGCATAGCACATTGTTTTTTGGTTTAAAAGTGCATTCACCTTGCACTTGAAAATGGTTATTATCAGATTTATTGATATATTACATTGTTGTTTTGGACAGTGCAATTGATTCAGTTTATATACTTGTACTGATCATTCAGACTTGTGTGCAACACTTGGACAATGGTTTTACTCATTTGGAAGCATTGAACACATTTGTATATCAAGTGACATCATTTTGATAATTACATTTCTTTGGAAATGATTGATTCTTCATCTGGTTCATATGTTTCAGATTGGCTTGATATCATAATCAACTTCTAAAGGTGATCATTGTTTATCATAGTGTTAATTGCAAGTGACTTGGTAAAAGTCACCTCTATGGCTCGAAGGTAATATTTATGGCAATATTATAATGTTGTTTTGGGCATTATTTTGGCTAACTTGCCTTGGTAAAGGACTTTGAATGAAGTCATATTTGATTTGGGCACCTCAATTCCTAAAAGCATATGTCTTTGACCATGTTGATAAAAGACTTTCAACTTTGTGAACAGGCCAATTTAAAATGACATGGTTGTCATCATAATTCATTACTTTTGTCGGTATTATGGACATATACACCTCCACCATATTCCCATCCATCTCAAAACACAAGCAATTATTCCATCCTCAACCAACTTTTACAAAGTGTTTCAACCCTCCAACAACAAATTTCCACATTGAACCAAAATCAAAATGACCAACCTTCACAATATGTCAAATGAAACCCATTATCATTGGAGATATTGAAAGAACAAATGCCACAAGGCATAGAGATTCCTAGATTTAAAAAATATGGTGGTCAAAGAGATCCTATTAACCATGTCTCAACATACATAGCCTTATGTAGTGCCTTCATTTTTTAAGACAAGCTCTTGGCTAAGCTTTTTCCTGGATCCTTGAAAGATATAGCCTTGAAATGGTTTTGTTCTTTACCAAATAATTCAATTCGTTCATTCACTGAACTTTTTGATGCCTTCCTCAACCATTTATAAGTGCACATTGGTCCCAAGATGGCCTTACTAGATTTAATTCAATGTAAACAAAACAAAGATGAAAAGGTCATTGATTTTATAGCATGTTATCAATTGCTCTACTCACAAGTCAACATTAAGATTTTGGATTCCAACCTTCAAAGAATGTTTATTGAAAACTTGCAAACCAATATTCAAGATAACCTTGGGATGATGAGATTCCCCTCCTTCACTCACTTGTGCATGACTCCCGGTGACTATTACAATTTGGTTAGTCATCATGAAGTGAAACCTTCCTCCAACTACCCTAAAAAATCTGAATTTTTGCCTCATAATAATTTCTAACCATTCAAGAAATAGAATAAGGGCTTTATACAAATAAGTATGCCTCAAAAAAATCAACATGTTGAGTCTCAAGTGGCTGCTATAGAAACAACAAATCCATATCAATTTAGGGATAAGAAGAGACAATTTACTCTGTTACCCGATACCCTTCATTTTATCATGTTGCAACTCTTGGGTAAGAACCTAATTACCTTACCTCCCATTAGAACCCTTAATACCACTAAGCCTTAAGCCTTTACCTTTGAATCATAATCCAAATGTCTTTTGCCATTATCACTAACAAAATGGAAACGATACAAAATGTTGTATGTGTCTTAAAAATATTGTAAAAGACCTCCTTAATTCTAATCACATTCAAATTTGTAGTGTTAATGATCAAGGAAATAAGCATGTTGCCCCACCCAACCAAAATTTTCAAATCTTTACCAATTCAATTCCAAATCATAACATCTCATTTGTTAAAGCTAGTGACACCAAGAATGATGTGATGAATGTTGATAATATACAAGACATGACTAATGATAACATGAGTGATAGTGAGGATGACATACAAACTATGGTCAACCTCATTGGTGTTCAACCTCATAAGGGCCAAACAAAATGTCTCTTGACATTGCTTTCTCACAAAATGACACAATCAAACATGTACCTGATCTCTTTGCATCATTGGAAGAATCAATGACAAGCCTACCAATGGGATATTAATTGATCTTGTGTGTGTAGAGAATGTGATCACTGATGAATTCTTGTTTGTGCACAAACTTTACCAAAACTCTTATGAACAATGGAAAGAATGGATCAAAACACATAATGGTTTTTCTTGCCCTACAATAGGTTTGATCACTCCCCTATTAAAATTTGGTCGAAAACAATTAAATGTCTCATTCTCCATCATCCCATTGTTGGACCAATTTTGTGTGAAGCTAGGCTACTCGTGGCTACACTTCATGGATTTTGTCCCGTTGGTGGTACATAAATGCTAAAAATTTCCATTTTGCAATGAAATTTTCACCGTGTATCATAAACAATTTTAATCCTTAGTCTTCATGTGATAATTTATCATTCAATTTCTTTTGGTTTGAACCCATGGAACCTATTAAGCCTCGCGAGCAATTCTTTTTCAAATATTACCAAAATTTTAAAGTAGAGCGCATAAAAAAATTCTCTTACCAACCTTCCTAAATCCATGAACCCATTGAATAAAAAGGTCTTCTAAGTAACCAAGACAAATCAATGACGATTCCTCCACCTATATCCTACAAGAGACCAAGAGATAATCATACAATGCTTGTTGTGTCTCCTAAGATAAAACAAGTTTAGAAAGCTAAAGATAAAGTGGTTAGCCAACCCTCAATGGTGCCTTTCATTCCACTCTTGTGGGAAGAAAAGAAACCAATGGTTGATAAACCCACTCCTACACTATCATAGCTTGACAATCATGCAAAAAGACATAAATGCTAAAGAGCATAGGCATAGACGTTGTTCTATTGCTCGTAAGTTACAAGAAAAAAACAAACTAGCAAACCAAGATCAAACACCAACTCAAACAAAGCATGATGATTCTCTACCTTCAACACAACAACATGAAATCTCTACGGAAATTATCATTAGACCTCCTATTTATGATAAATTTGGATGATTATGATGAGATTGTTAAGATTGATGAGGAAGTGCATAATGAGTTGAATTTGTTATTTTCCTCTTTCATGAGATTAAATGACAACAACCTTGATGATCCTCCTAGAAAGAGTGAATCACCACGTGTTGAGCCTAGTGATTTTCCTAGTATGAAACTCATTGTTGCCCCTTTGGCTAGTTATTTTCCTTTTGTATATGATGAACAAGATTGGGATGTGGATGACTAGCTTTAGGTTGGCTCACATGTGTCATAATAGCTTTATGTCTTTCCATGTTCTTTGTGTGATTGCATGTGCATAATGTGATCCTTCGTACTATGTTGCTTGGCATGTATTTATGTTTGTGAGCCTACTTTGGATGACCCTTGTCACTTCGTTGGTGTAAGGATACAATGCAAGTGAATATATTGCGACATTCTTCTACTTGTATTTGTATTCTTCTATATGTCGTAAACATTGTCTTTGTCTTGTATTTTCCTTTTGGGGATGATGCAAAGAATTAAGACATTTAGGTATCTTCCATGTTGACCCAAAAGAATTATTTGTCTTCTATATCTCTATGCTTCATTCCTCCTTTGTGTCCATTGTTACATGAGATATTTGGGGGATGATGATGGTTCCAAGCTCAATTATATCACTGTAGTAAAGACATACACTGACCCCAAATCCGCGGATACCTTATGTGTTATCTTAGGATTGCATATGGGGGTCATGATGTAGCTTTATTTGAAAACATATTTTTGGAATAGAGCATTCCAAATAGAGCATTCCAAATAAGCTCTCATGTATTAGCATTTATCATCTTCTACTTTAAAATAATTGTTCATAACATGGTGTTTAGAAATTTCTTTAAAGTGGGGGGCATTATGCCTCCTGCTCATTGCTTGCATAATCACATTACTTTATTCAAAGTGTGGCCTTCTCAATTCATGTTGTTTTTCTTCCTAAAGGTGACATTGGGATTGATTTCCTTCAAGAGTGTGACCTTTCTTGGCATATGGCATTCGTCTTGGTGGTAATGTTATGGCTTGCATTCCCTAAGGTGTGAATCTTTTATCTCTCAACTAGTCCTCTCTTGGTGGTGTTATCGAGTGTGATGTTCCCTAAAGTGATACCTTTCACAAACTAAGAAAAACACCTTTGAATATCCTAAGCTAAATCTCGGCCACCAAGCATAATTACAACTTGCTAGACAGTGGTTCCTTGTGAAAACCTGTGACCATTCAGTGTGGCACCTAATCAAAGTTATCAGGGAGTATAAATTTTGGTATGGTTGATGTATGGGAGTTTGTAGACCTGACATGACTTGCCCATTTTCCACCTTTGTATGGTTATACACCTAGTGTATATCAAATTGCACTTAGAGACCATTGTGTGTTTCTAATATTTCCCTGGGGCTCACCTAGTGTATATCAAACTACACTAGCCCTCATGACTGTATTCTTGGACAAACAACTTAGGCTTGATCCATACCTTTTGGATAAACAGTTGAAGCTTGATCCAGCCCTTCTTCAGATTTGCATTGGTTTTGACATTGTATGATTATGTATCTTATTTTGTTGTTGCATGCATGCAACTATTTGTGCCTTTGTTGGTTTTTCTATGGGATCTTAGATCTTGGGGGCTTGATCATGCTTGATCCTTCTCATATCTTCTTTCTAATAATTGTACAATTATACCTCTCTTGACTTATTTGTTTACTTTAATGCGAGTTTGAGTGTGGGCTCATACTCTCACTAAAGTGGGGGCTAAATATAGTGTAGAAAATTGTATACCTTTACAATTTCACACTATGTTTGCATCCCCTTAATTATTTGGACTTAATTGAGTTTATAATTTCCTAAATTATGCATTCCAAAGCCTTATTATTCCCATTTTTTGAAAGGGAAACCTATATTAAATAATTTCCAACATTAATTTAAACACCTTGAAAATTGAGTGTCTTGAACTTAGGTCCTAGGACCCATTTTCCCAAGGATGAACGAGTCCCCTTTAAGTCCTAGAACCCAATTTTTAATATGTTTTTGGCAACATTTTAATGATTCAAATTCAAGTTTCAAATGTTGGCTTGTGGAATCTAATTTTTGAGAAATTAGATAAACACCTATAAATACAAGGTCTTTTTATCAATTCAAATCTAAGCATTAGAAAACACACTTTATGAGAGCAATCCTATAACAAATATTATTGTCAGGAGCATTGAAGAGCATATTTATGAGTCATCTACAACAACAATCAATATCATATCATCATGTCAAAGTTCATGTGTGTTCATGTCATGTCTCAGAGCTAACAATGTGTTGTAGGTTTCAAGCATTCAAGCATCAAATCAAGCAAGAAATCAAGCCAATTCATGCCAATTCTAGACCTCAGAGAGATGTGATAGACTTCAATCCTCCAAGGGTATCCATCAAGGGTTTTATGATTTTTAACATAGCTTTGTTCATTCATCAATTCCTTCCATTTATAATTATTTCATCATCAAGGTTTAATTACCAACATGGGGTTTGATTGAGGAAAACCCTATTCACCCAAAAACAAGCAATTTTTCTTCTCTCTTTGCATGTGGAGATTTACAGGTGAAGAAAGATTGAAGATTGATCAAAGTAGAAATTTTCAAACGTTTTCATCATTGTTTTCAAGCTACAGAAACTCACCTACAGGTTTTATTTTCAGATTTTTGACAGTCAAACTTGGAGAAATTAGAAGCTTATATCTAGGATTTGAGGACCACAAAATCAGATTTTGGACCCTTGCACTAGGACCCATTCGCCCTAGGGAAAACCAATCCTGCTAAAAAACTCAAAACTTTCTTTTTAGGCTAGGTACATACCATTCAACCCTTCTCAAATATAACCTCAAATTATTGTTTCCATTTTTATTATCGTAATATTATGCATTTCGAGTGTTGGGTCATACAATTTTGTTTGTTAATCCATTTGAAATTATCTTCCAAAAGTGTTAATCAATCATTTATGTCATAAGAAAACAACAGACCTTCCTAATAAGGTTGACTCACCTCAAGGTTGAAAGTCAATCCTATCCTTGGTAGATCTCTTTTTCTTGTGAAGTTAGGGAAAATGTAAGCGTGTTTAAAGCCTTAGACCATTTCACAACACCTCACATCACTTACATTTTTTTTTATTTCAAGTATATTTGTTAAAATTTGATGAACACTTTGGTCGATATTTTGTCCATCATGTATGAAAAATATGATCTAAATTAATCATAGTTTTGAACTTCCCAAAGTAAGCTCGTCTTTTGCTTTCGTATGGTGGTATATCATTAACTAGAGATAATTGTCCCATATCTCCAACCAAGATCATATATTTTTCTAAAAATAATATATAATTATTGTATTAAATAGTATGCATTATAATTAATGAGATTAAGTATATTTCAATTAAATTTTTTAAATATTATAAAATAGATGATGTTAATAATTTGAATAAAAGACATACTCGTAAAGCTTTGGTTTGTATTTTGAGGAAAATCTTGACAAAGTCGAGAATTTATGTTCTCAATCAATATTTCACCAAGAAAACTCATTTCCTCGATGAAAATATATTTGATATGTGATATTTCCTCTTGGAAGCTTGTATTTTTATAGGGAAAAGCGGTTTTTTGATATTTCCTCTTGGAAGCTTGTTAGTCTTGTCCCTTGTTGATTAAAATATCTTATTGGGATTCTCAATTTTGAATGAATAGTTGGTGCTCCTATATTGAATGATGCAACTTCAATTGGTGAAAGTAGAAGAAGGGGAGATTGATCTGACATAATAGCAATATGAAGTTCTTCACTTATGGCACCTATCACACATGACTTAATGTTATTGTTGTCCCTTGAATTATCATAAACAAGGAAGATGCATTCTAATTTGTATGGTAGTGTGAAATGATTAAGTTGTTTTTTTTGTTTATCATTGAGGTTTCCATAGTTGAAATGTGTCATGGTATGTCATCATGAATGAGACAACCATTAATTTTCATGGTGCTAATAAATTCAATAGCTTCATTTGCATATTATTCACCTTAAAATTTATTAGACCAATTTTTTTGTCTATTTACATCTCTCTTTCCCAACATATCTATTTCTAAAACTCACATAATCTAACCATGATGGATTCTAGATATAATTTCCCATTCATTCTCTGTAATAATTCCTTGGACAATATCATCATATTTAATTTTAAAAATACTATTATTTTTTATATTTTCAATAACGATTCTTTGCTCCACATGCCATTGATTATAATTGAAGTTCTCCCACCTTGACACTATGGATTCATTGTTATGACCAATATCTCTTTGAATGTCACATAATGGTTGGTGAAGTAACAACTCTGAGGAGCAAAAATCATACCATTTATTTAAGTCACTTGTAGGAATTGATAGAAATCTAGGAAATACTCTTACTATAGCTGTTATTTTTCTCACGTTCCATTTGTTAATTTCTCTCCTTTTAAGATTATATATCCATGATTTTGTTACATCCATAAGTGATACAAATTTCATAGTAAAAATCTTGTTTTTGTATGCATCAATGAAAGATAGTGTTTGCTTTTCATTATTATTTTTATCACTTACAACTACACATTTGAAAATCATGTTGATACATTTAGGTCAACAAATTTTATGTTGCTTTATATTAATGGAAGTTCTAATAGCATGTGACTTGTTTCTTGAGCTCCAATATCTCTTTCTATTATTATTTAAGTTAAAAGTCTCTTATAAGCTCTTGCAACTAAATCATCTAAATTTTTTATGTTTGCAAGATGCATTAACATTTGGTGGTGTATTTATGACCCTTTCCTTTTTGCTTTGGTTCCATACTTTGTAATATACTTAATAACACCATACTTTATAATATACTTAATAACAACATGTTTTGACATAACAAATTATCAATCCATATTTTCTTTCCATAATCGCAATATGCAGCAATTGTGTGAGTTAAGTATACCATTTTTTTTGCTGAATTAAAAAATCATCATTTTCTATATCTTCATATAATTTGGTTCCTTACAAATTTAGTGGCCATGGAGCATTATACCTCGATTCATTTAATCAACATTAAATGAAAATTATTTAATGAATTAAATCAATACATTTATTTTCTATATAATTAATAATGTTCATTGAAATATTTACTTGTAAACCATTCTTCCTTTTTTTTCAATAGAAATGCACCCTTTATACACATTATATGTAGTTATATAATGTTTACAATGTCCTCATAGTCATTGTTGATATTGTTTTCAACAAGTTGTCTCGTGTTTTTAAGACATGGATGCAAAACAAATTATGGAATGGTTATGAATCAACTATATTACAAGGAAATAAGAGTTGTATATGAATATATATACTTTTACCAAAATTTATAAACATACCTATACATTTTCTTATGGGTATCTTGTTTAGGATTCCATGCATGAACAATAAAGTCAAAATATCTTTGAGCAATATTTCATTATTCTTTATTAGACCAATCAATATTGTCCATATTTGGTGCTCCATGTATCCATATGAATCCATGCACATGCATCAATCCCATATGTTGGGCCACTTATGTAGTCTTTAATATTTTTTTTCTTAAATTTAAGTGTCATAAGTGCATATATTGTGCAACTATATGAGGGTTGTCGATGATTTTTTTTTCCAAATTTGAGCTACATGTGGAGTAGTTGGTGATGCACCTGACATCGGTGCATGCAAATCTGGCTAATATAAGTTACACTTAATGTATAAAAATTGTAGGTGTGTCAATTTGATGAAGCATGTCTTTCAATTATGTGTGATATTTTTCCTAATATGATCTTCTACCCCTCAAAGTAGTTCCAAATAGCATCAACATGTCAACTAGATGTGATTGTGGCATTTATTTCGTACATTCACGCAGCTCATTTATGGTGATAGACATGTCATAGAGAATTCTTTTGAAAATGTGATTAAATTTTATGGACGATGTCTCACTATCATATTCATCATGTAATGTCAAAATATTAAATATTTACCAAATCAATTATCCTTGTAAAAAATTAGATGCTTCAAAAATTTATGTAGGTGTACTTACCCAAGTTGTGCTTCTAACTAGTCACATTTACCATTGGGAAATAATATTGGAAATTTATCATATCACTTAATCCTAGTATAACATATTAATTTATTGGAGATCCACCAATTTTAGGCTAGTTAATCAATGTTATTGGATTTCTATCTAGTCAGTCAAAGGAAACCCCTAAGTTTCTTAATGGTTTTGGGCACAAGTCATTCTATGATAGCCTTGATTTTATTAGGATCAACATTTACTCCTTCATGTGATACTGTGTGTACCAATTATGCTGCCTCTTTGATACCAAAAGTAAACTTGGAAGGCTTAGCATAAATATGATGGTCTTAGATAACTTATAATACTTGATCTACATGTTGTAAATGTTCCTCCCATTTCTTACTATAAATCAATATATCATTAAAGAACACTAAGGTAAACTTTGAAATGTATATAGTGCACTAGTAAGACCAAATGACATCACAAGAAACTCATAATTACCTTCGTGATTCATAAATTTTGTCTTGGGAATATCAACTTCCTTAATTCAAATTTGGTGATAACCCGATCTAAGATATAGCTTTGTAAATACATAGTTCCATTCAATTCATCTAGTAAAACAACAATTATTGAAATGAGAATCTTACCTTTGATGGTGTACGTGTTGATCACTCTATAGTCTAGGCTCATGCACCAAGTTTGATCCTTATTACATACCATCACCATAGGTGAGGAGTAAGCACTTTGGCTATGCCCAATAATACTCCTCTTTAGCATCTCTAGAACAATCTTTTCAATCTCACTTTTTTGTATATAGGAATACCTATAAGGCATGCTATTGGGTGGATGGATCCCTAGCACTAGTTTTATGGCATGATCATGATCCCTCTTAGGTGGAAGTCCTTTAGGTATATCACCAAAAACCACTGAGTGATTATTTATAGTTGTTTGTAAATATAGATGGTAGGAGTGTTTGATTGATATGATTATAAGAAAAATAATTGGGCCACATATCCATCAGCTCCTTTCTTAAGAAAAAAATTTAATTTGATGAGAGCTTACCATTTGTGGGGACTTTTCACATAACCCTCTTAGCTCCATTATCTTCCCTTCTGATTGAAATATCATGAATAGTTCTTGAAATTTCATCTCAATTATTATCAAAGTAGTAATCCATTGTACTCCCAAAACAATATCTATTACACTCATAGAAATAAAAAACATTGAGAAATAAAAATTATAATCTCCCATAGATAATTTAATGCTATTGTATTTTCCATAACAACTAATAGTACTACCATTTGCAATCATGACTAAAAACTCCAGAGATAGATATTCTAAAATAATTCAGATGAGTAGTCAACTTTTTGTTGATAAAATTATGAGTACTACTTGAATTTATCAACATTATTACTCTCCCCTTTAAGAAACCCACTACCTTGAGAGTTTGTGGTATGATAAAACTTGAGAGTGCATGAAAATAAATGATTGATTGATGATCTTGTGGTTCCTCGTATGACTCCCTATCAACCTCTAATATTGGTTCTCCTCTTCTTCCTCACTTAGACCTTCAATATAGATCAATTTATTTTCACCATATTTATAGTCTTGATTGTATTTGCTATCACAATTGAAACATAACCCTTTTTTTATTTTATCCTCAATTCTTTGTGGAGTCAACTTGGTAGGTTAAGGCAACAATTTTGAAGGATATATCCTTTCTCTTCTGTTTATGATCCCTTGTGGCCTATTGGCCATTTTTTTTCCTTGACTTATCTTTCCATAAGTATTTCTTGTGATAAGGATTGTGGTTTGAAAAAATGTACTCATATTTCATGTGGTCCTTTAAACCTCAAAAAAATAATTCCTTTAAATTTTCTTTTGAAACATTCTCAACTCTTAAATAAAGGGTTTGAAATTCATGAGCATATTACTTGACCATGCCTATTTTCTTTAATTTAGTGAGTTGTAATAAGTAGCTATCCATAAAATAATTTCCATAATGGGTAGAAAGTTCCTCTTTAAAAATTGACCATATGACCACACAACCATTCTTTCTCTTCTCATCACATAACCAATGATACCAAATGAATTGGTTTGGTTCCAAGTATAATGATTCCATAGCCACCTTTTGTTGACTTGGAACATGGTGAAGATCAAAGAACTTCTCCATTTGCTAAAGTTGATTAGTTGGATCTTTGCCATCAAAAATTTTCATATTCAACTTTGGTATAAATTGCTTATGAATAGGAGTATTTGAGATTTGGTCCTTCTTGAGATCTTAGTCTAGTCCAAAAAATAATGTCTAATAGAAACATTATCTTCCACCTTATGAACATTATCTTATCCCTTGTATTTCATATCATGAATAAGCCATTTTGATTCATTCATGTCCTTCCTCACTGATGAAATTTCCTCATCCATCTCCTTCTTCAATGATGAAATTTCTCCCTTGACCTCATTGATTTCCTCCTTAGGAGTAATATCCTCAATTTCTACATCATCCTTAGATTTCCCAAGTGTAACAACATTCTTTTGGCCTCTTTTTGTAGGCTATATCATGATGAAAAGAAGAAATTTTACAATAAACCACACACATAAATTCAAAATAGTATGAAATTTCTATTATAACTTACTAAATTTTAGGTCACACTTTCCTAGAAAAATCTCCAAGAAATTAGTTGATTTGTAGCCTTGATAGCGAATTTATTGGAAACTATAATTCTAAAATAAATCTCTTAATTATACTTGGATTCCTTGGAAATTAGGGTTTTAGAAGCCTCGATTTATTCTTAAAAAACCTCTAAAATTGGGAAAATATTCACCAAGATCTAATGGATATGTGCTTTCCTAAATGGCCTCCAAAATTGAAAAAATATCTTGCCTTCATGTAGCCAAGATCATTCTCTAATACCACTTGTAATGAAATAATTTGCACATGAGAATAATATAATATTAAATATGCTGAAAATACTTGATAATAGCTAGGAATAACAAGCCACTTTGAGAGGGAAAACCTCCAAATATCATCAATGATAATACAATTCACAATGTAATGATAAAATGAAACTCACTACCTCCTATATATACCCTACTTATGCCTAGGATATCACTCATTATAACTTATATAATAATATATAAGCCCTAGGTTGACATAAATAACTAAATAAGAATATAATAATGATAATATGACTTAATTAAGAGTTAAGGCAGCCACAAGAGGCAGCCACAAGCTAACTACTCATAACCCTATACACTCAAGGATTACGCACGTGGAATTTCACTACTTGGAGTTTTATGTAATAGTTTTATGGAGACTTTGATTCTTTGAATAAGAATGATGATTCCTTGGATAACCTTTCACATGTGGATGATATTTCTACCAATCCACATCCTCTTGATATCCTATCTATAGTCGAGGAAATCTCTATTGTATCTATTGCTACTTCAAAGTTTAGAGTTGATTCTTTGAGAGATTCCAATGATTCTTGTGACATTATTATATGTATTCTAGATTCACCTCATTGGGACACATTCAAAGATCATCCATTTTATCAAACATTCCATGTAGGCTCTAACCTAGATTTTGTTAAGAAAAAATAGAGAAACCATGTTTTATGTGGATTTTATAAATATAAATATGGCATCCTTCATGGATGAACATATCCTAACCTCCATGAATCAAATTATATAAATTATAGTAGGATTAGCTAAGTTCTCAAAACTATATAGTTTCTCTTAAGTATATTAATATATTGGTGAAAAAAAACTAACACAAGACTAAATTCATAACCAAGCAAGGTATATTTTCCTATTAAAAAACACCCATCGACCTAATATATTAGCCATGTTTCAAAGGGAAACATATATGAATTTCAAGGATCTAATAAACGAGATAATTCAAATCTAACTAAATGACCTATTTTTTTCTAAAACCAAAGAAGATCACTTTGAACATGTCTAAAGAATGTATTTCAAGGGTTCCAATAATTCAGGGTTTATTTAAACCCTAAGAACTACATTTTTTCTATTCTTCAAGGAAAATTATCGAGACACACATCAAAGGAAGGTGTTGGGGTACAATTTTATAGAGCCAAAATTTTCCTTAGCCCCAAGGAATTTATGTATTTTAACCTCATTTCACCCTCCATAGATAACTAACTTGAGAAATATTTAAGTGGGTCCCTCATGGTCAAATTTTCCTAAGTGTTATTCTTCATCATCCGTTGTGTTTATCATGTGTTGGAGGTATCCAAAATCTAAGAGAAAGTTCTAATCCTAGGACTTTTTTGTTTATTTTATGTTGCTTTTGTGAAGTTGGAGACTTTTGGTGGATTATTAGACATTTTGTTCTCATCTGATGTCTTGTTCCCATGTTCACTCTTATATGAAAGTTCCACATGGTCTATTGGGTCCCTTTTTCCTTCCCTTTTTCTTCCTTTTTACCACCTATGGTATTTTGGTACACATTTGAACACTTGTGTCTCTTTCCAACCTCTTTTATTTTTTTGTATTCTATCCCACAATATTTCACTCCCCTTTAACAAAATTCTTTACACTATCAATATCCAAATTTCCTCCACTTCCCTTTATAGATTTTGCATTACTTTCCTTTAGATTTCTCCCCCACCCTTTCATCCATTTTTAGAGTTTTGATGGGCTTCTAAACTTTTATCACTATATCCAATTCACACCTTTAGTCCTACAAAAAATATTTTTAGCTCCCATCCTTCCATTTTTTCCCACATTCCCTTTGAATTTTTCATGCAAAATTTTGTTAGACCTTTGAATTTCATATTAATGTCCATTCCTAATTTCCACTTTTGCATCAAATTCCCACAAAAGATCCTGAAGTGAGGCTTTTTTTCCATTTATATATATGTGCATGATTCAAACTAACTTTCGTATATCTAATTTTAAATTCAAACTTCCCACTGTAATGTCAAGTTTTGTATACTTTTTTTGTACTTTTTTCAAGCACTTCATTCATTCATCCCACTCATTTTGTGTAATTTTAAAGAAATCTTAGATTTCATTTAAATGTTCAATTCTTGTATCTACTTTTGACATGAAACTCCACATGTCATGCTTTCACATCTTATTTTTCCTCAAACTTTTGCAATTCTTCCAAATTAACTCCTACACTTGTCATATTTCCTATAATTTCCATTAATACCTGAATTGACTCCTAAAACTTGTTGTAAATAAGCTACACCTGGATTGATGATGGACTAGTCAAAGAGGGGTCAATATCTTAGTTGGTAGAGCACTCCAACAACAAATGGAAGGTCCTAGGTGTAGGAATACTCACTATCCCTGAGAGGGGAGTGAAATAGTGATGCATAAAAACCAAAGCAATTAATAAATGTTAACTTTTGACAAGAAAAAACTTCAATGGAAACACATAAAGATCACCATGACACAAGATTTATAAGTGGAAAACCTTAGATAGGAAAAAATATTGTGTTAGTTGGACCAATCCAAACCTCATAATTTATTCACCATTAGGTCTCACTAATTACAATATATCTAGGAGCACCAACTCCAACAAAAAATAGTAGCACCAACTCCAAAATAAATAAGAGAACCAACTCCAAAATCAAGAGGACCACCAACTCCATGATCAACAAGAGCACCAACTCCAATAAGAAAAGCAAGAAAAATATACAAAGTACTGCTTTGTTTACAATATTCTCTAGAATAATAAACATTCAACCCTTATATCTCCTTGCATACATGTGTCATATCTTCTTTACAATAATCCCCTCGACTCAATAAACACAAACCAGATTTGATCTGATGCATATATGAATAAATAAACCTTGACCTCTGCTCACTCCATGATTTTAGCCTTCCTTGAATGAATAAACAAATGACACAAAGGATTAAATTCACATAATCATGTCCCCTATTATCATTCACATTGACACTTGTTTATACAAATTCATTCTCTGACCTTCCTTCTAAATAAACTTCAATCACCGATGATTTTTTTCACATCACATTAGCTTGTGCAGAGAAAAATATATTCTTGAATATAGTCATACACAATTCATATATTTTTATTCAAGTCTCATACTTTGTGTTTGATATTAACAAAATCATAGTATCATTTCATTCAAAACCCTCACTATTAGAACCTACTTTGTAAAAACCTCGATGTTCTACTCAATAAAATTTCCAACAATTCACTCTAACTGAATATTCTATGATGTCATGACATAGCAACAAAAATATTTCTTCCCACAATGTAAATTATATGCATAATTGAAACAACACTATTTCCAAACTTTCATTGCATTTCATTGTAAGCTCACAATTCTTCCAAATAAATAGATATCATATTGAATGTATTCAAGTATAGCATTCATGATTACATCTTTCTATATAACTAGGTACATGATATGTACATAGATCCTTTGATCTTTATCTAGCAATAGATATATAAATTGGTCTTGATGTCACCGCATCGATGCATACATTATGAATTTCCTTGCTCGCTAGTGCAAAAACTACAGTTGTCCTTGATACTAGCGCAAACATCCAAAAACCTTGGTCATTGACTGATGAGGAGAAGCATTACTCAAGCGATTTTTCGCCAACCACAGACTCATATGCAGTCCCCCACATATCTAGCATTCGATATATGGACCTACCCTTCGATAGAGATATTGGTTGGTAAACCTCGTATCAATAGCCTATCTGAGCTTAGTGTTGTGTCCCACAAACTAGAACCTATTTATACGGTAGCTACTCCTACAAGTATGAAAATACTAAACTAGAATACAAATAAGGAGTGCGGTGAATCAACAGTGTAAATAGTGGTAACTTACACTACTTTGGCCAAAATATTCTCACTCAGTACTTCGAATGAAGGTCATCTTATTCATGTACACTTCTAAAGCTTGGTTTGGATCTTGACCATTCATATACTATGCTTAGGTAATTTCCTTCCCCAGGTAATCCCTAACCTCAGAAATAACCTATTTCCCTTTCCAAAAACTCTATGATATCTTATGGATATTCCCTTCCTTGGTATAATATAAGATCTTTCCTAGTCCACGAGTTAACTTTACATAGACAAGCCATTCTCTACAAAAGATAATATAGTTCCAAGTATGACTTTATAAATTAGAGTATAGCTATATAAGCTTCTTCTATTCATAGATTAATAATAAATAATTGACTCCAACTAGTAATATATCATACTAATAAGTGGTTGTCATCAAGATAATAGCCACATCAATGATTGACCTCAATTGAAGCATAATCATAACAATAGGCGCTTTACTTCGAGAGTATAATGTCCTTATTGAAAAGGTTTAAGCTACAAGTCTACTCTTGTCAATATGATGACTTGTATTTAAGAGTGCAATTCCATTAATCGAGTAGCAGCTCTAACTCACTAGGTTTCGATATTCCTCATGTCCCAGGAGTAACCCACTAGTTATTTGTTTTAATCGAATAACGTAGCAACACATAACCCTCAAGCTACCGATGTTTAATCATATCTAGTATGTTAATACTTATGACAAACAAATCCTCCTATTATGGAGTATATACAAGCACATCACAAAGCAGTATAATAGCTTCTAATTCCTTTTCAAATCAATACAATTTTCCCTAAATGCAAGTATACATAATATAAAATTCGAATCAATCATGGAAAACAATCTTTCAAAAGTTAAAACAATAAAAGAAGAAATATCCTCATGCCTATTTTTCCTTATCCAATCGATTGACTATAAATCAGTTTCCCACAGGAGTAGCTAGCTTATACTTGACTCCTTTAGGTATGCCACAGAAATCTCCCTCTCTCAAGTTGATAATGTACTACACCCAATGTTCTAATACTCTCACAAATATTCACAACTCTCTCTCACACAGATTAAACAGAATATTACAGATATGAAATACAAAGAAGAATGTATAAAATATTGAGCATAATACATATGGGATGCATCCCAAACTAGTGAGTTTTCTCTACTATTTATATAGCAGAAAAGACACTTTCCATCCTAGAGAATAGGCATGAGTGTTGACAACAATCACCATGCAAAACCACTCACTCCATATAGCTAAAAGGTGACACACTAAGAAGAACATACTTAACCAAACAATACTACAAATCGACCTTCCTTGGTGATAGAAGTGAAAGACTATTTCAAAACAACACATGATGATAAAGTGTAATTTGAATTTTCCACACAATGAACATCTATATTGAATAGGATTCATAAGGTGACACCAAGATAAATAACTCTTTCAAATAGTTGGCATGGTTAACTATATATTTGAATCAGTCAATATCAAATATGTAAGACATAGATCAAATTGACTTAGTCTCATATGAGTCAACTCTCTTCATTTATCAGATTGACCAAGTCAACGACTTGTACATTCTCTATATTTGTTGTTGATAATTACCAAATGACAAGGCGTTTATGGAGTTTACTAAGTCAAATTTATTCCCAAATAAGGCATCGACTAAGTCTCCTCCACATATCAACTTAATGTTGTGAGTTAATTTGTAGTATACTTTTTCCTTTATACGTAGGCAACATGAGAAATATTAAGCCTCTTAAAGTACAACCATAAGTAATATATAATCGGCCTTTATATTGTGTTGGCTATAAGTCTCTTTCCAAAGACTTCATCGTTACAAACTGTATCTATTTTTATTTACTAAGCAAGCTCTTTATATGCTTTCAAGTGCTATGCCCAAGGTTCAAGTGTAGAAGAAGTATACTTTCACATTTTCCATCATATTTTCTAATGCTAAAATACGAGATTTATCAATGTTACTGCAATGGCGTTGCTGATGCAAGACATTCCTAATGTGGTTTAGTTGATAAACAATATAACCACTATTTTATACATTAACCAATTCCTTTCAATCAGTCCTCTATATATATGAACCAACTTCTATATATAATAACACTATATATATCCTCATATATATAATTATATATGTTGGCCTCCTATGATGATTTAACAACTAAGCCCTTACAGTTGTGATTCAGAGATTGGAAATCTAACCTGACTAGCTATTTCAATCATCATGAAGGTGCATTTAACTTGTCAACCCAAGAATGTGAACTTGAAATGGGTCAGCACAGTATGTGCACCAAGAATCCAAAGTAGCCATATTCATCCTACAGCTAAGAAAGACACAATGTTGAAAGTAAATTGCTTGGAAGGAAATAACATAAGTGTTGAGCATCAACCAAAAACTATACTAAGCTGAAATGCATTACAGAAATAAAAATCTAAGTGAACAAATGGGAAACTACTTTGTCTGCTTTGGTTGTAGGAACAATCACATAATGGAATTCTAGTGGTTGCAAGAACAGATAATGCCAAATTCTTAACTAATTATTGAACAGAAAATAACTAACCTACCAGATGGAATACTCACCAAGTGGGCCCCCTTGGATGAGTATCCCCTAAAACAAATGTAAACTCAGATGCACAAACTTATAACTTTATTTCATTCATTGGAAAACATTACAATCGAGAAACATGGTTGTATTACTGGAAAAAACTAAGAGTGTGAGTACATCATCAGATTAAGCAACCTCTAGAGAAGGAACATCTGAGTCTTATTTATAAAAGCTACTATCTAAGCACCTAGCAATATGATCAACTTTGTTAGAACAAGAGGATGCCACATTAGGGAAAGCATAAAAGTGGAGAGGCAGTTACACATGCGTGGAATCTGGTTAGGAATGTTTGCCTCAACACAGATCTAGCACAATCGTAATGCCCATATTTGCTCAATAGTCAATTAAGATCATTTATGAGGCGGTTACAACTCCGATTTGAATGAGGAATATCCTGTCGTCAAGAGTCTTCCCTCAATGAATGACCACCTTGTTGACCGGTATGGCGGATGACCAACTGACATAATCTTCCATAGTTGTAGGCCTCTAATTATATCTTCATGATAATATTAGTGCACACAACAACTACATATCTATAACTATCTCAAAGCAACATTCATTAATCACATGCAAAATTAACACAAATGCTTCATATAGCATGTCAATATCATTTAAAAGTTATGAAAATAAACTCATGTCCAAAGTCTATGGCTTTAAGGAAATGTCACAAAAAGGTCAACATCCAAGCATCAAAGTCTATGACAACTACAATAAATGGATAACAAACTCTCAATAATTGGACCATAAACTAGACTCATCAATATATATATATATATATATTCATAATATAAATACATATCTAAGCCATTCAAATATATACGTTGGTAACTATATATGTATGTGTAAACATATGCATATACTATTATCTTACTATCACATTCTAGCACATATGATACCGAGGTATTACGTATATAGACACCTATACGTATGTATGTGTAGACACTAAAAATTGTCCTAGGCCTGCGACTCTTAATTTCTTCATAATTCTTTCATCTTCATTCTTCATAATCAAATAATATTAATTATTTAATTATTTCCTACAGTCATATTTCCTCTATTAATTAAATAATTTTAATTATTTAATTATTTCATTCTTATCTTTGTCCTTCTTCGATTAGTTAAATAAATGATATTCAATTACATCGCTAAATAAACTTATCTTCTTTCTAAAATTAAATAAATGTTAATTTATTTAATTTCTACGCCACTTTCCACTATAATTAAATAATTGTTTTAATTATTTCATTATTTGTTAGCTTTGTCCTCTTTTTAATTAAATAAATCTTTATTTATTTAATTAAGATCCCATATCTTGATTTTGAATTAAAATAATTATTTAATTCAAAATGATGATTCTTTTCTTATCACAATCTTCCATAATTAGATAATATCTTTATTATCTAATTAGTCATTGGTCACTTAAATGGAAAAAGATTGGATTTTCTCTCTAACTCATTGCTTTTTTTGTGATGATCTATCTTCTACATTCCATCTGTATCCCTCCTTGTCTCAACTAATCTCCACCATTGATTAAATTATTTTTTAATTTAATCTCAACCATTCGTATTTTATAATTTATCCCTAACCTTATTTCATGCCTTATCTTTTAATCTTGACCATTGATTAATTGTCTTTCAATCTCAACCTTTCATTTGAAATCAGTTTGCCTATAAAAAGGCTTTATTGTTGTCATTTCAAAGATCCTAGAAAAATCTTAGAAGTTTTATACATCATAGAAATCTTCAATATTTTGCTATTGCCATTGTCTTTAGGTCATACTTGCATACTCAATAAAAATTTGAGGGCATTTATTATATTACAAAAAAATGGAGTGTAATGAAGGTGATTCATGGAATGCACAAGGGTTTGGTAAGATCTTTCATGTGTTTATGTTTTATATTCCACTGTTCTTCATTATTATCTTAGGGTTTAGTTTGATTACGCTTTATACTACTAACCTGGAATTTTCCCTCGCTACAGTAAGTTTTATCAATGTATAAATATATGTTGGCATCATACTATAAGATATGTATCAAGTATATATATACATTTGATATATAAATGAACACAAATGAGTAAACATTCTCATAACAATAATAATATATATTATATTTATATATATACATACACTCCTCTATTAAGCATTTACGCTTATGTGTGTATTTGTATATATATACAAACATATATATATTATATAGCAACATGATAGTCAAATGATTCGTTCTATATCTAAATGATTATGACCTCGTGACTATATTCACACAAGCATCATAACAAACATTTATATGCATGTATGCATATCTATACATATGTCATCATACTCGTATGGACATATCATTATATCTATTTGTGAGAGAGGGGAACCACCCACTACAAGGCCCCTAGTCACGAAAGGCCAAGAGCGGAAAGGTTGCCCTAACCCACCTCAGTTTAAAGGAAAGTTAGGATGACGAGGATGAGAATGATGAGGATTACGCATCCTTTGATCACTCTGCAATCCTTAATTTTGGAAGGAGACTAGATGAGTCAGCCTTTAGAGTCAGATTTGTGTCTCAGACAGCTCTTTGTCTAAGGAAGGAAGTGCGGTTCCAAGATGACAGTGCGATGCCCTAGTGTCCGTATGGCCAGAGAACCAAAAAGACAAAAATCAAACTCAGAAGGAGAGACTACCAACCTAGTCTAGAGATGTTTAAAGTGATTAAACGAGATTAAGTAAAGAGAAATGCAAATATGAATACGATAAAGGAAATGTATTACCACCAAGGTGACGAAGACGATCTTGTATAATGCTCTCTTCGCCAGCTCGCTCCAAGTTCTCTTCACCTACACACAATAAAGGGATAAATTTTTGGGGTTGTATAGGGACTCACCTCAGTCAGACCCCCATCTTGGTGTTTCCACCTCCATAGACAACCAAGTTTGGAATAATAGAAATAGATGATAAAGGAAATAAACTACAAGCTATGTAACACAAAACACAACAAGCAGTATGTGCTTACTCAATTGAAAGCAAAAGGAGAGATTGTAGGAGCTTACCACCTCTGTCCAAAGCACTCAAGGCTCGTAGAGGAGTGAACAAGAGGGAATAAAGCCTCTATTGCCATAGTGTCTATCTTGTGCTTGCCCTGTTGGAGTGACAGAGTAGTGGATTGTTGCAATGGAGTGAATGGTGTTGTTGTAAAGCTTGCAAAATGGATGCAAAATGGTGGAGAAAATGCTCAAATGATCTTGCAAACTTCTCTCAAAATTCTACTTGGAACTCGCTAAGGATGGAAGAGTGAAGATTATGAAGAGAAGGGTGAAAAATGGCCATATTCGGGTCGACCACTCAAAGAGGGACGTTTCTCTTTGACTCCCAATAAAAAATGTAACGCCTCTATAGTCTCCAGCCGTAGGAATTTTCCAGCGATGTAAGTGCGCTACACAAGTGTCCTCGACAAAAACACCCCCACCGACACACAAACCAGGTGCCAAGTGGAATGCAGACAACAGGATTAAATAGAATTAAACCTCCGCTTTTGATTTTCTAAAGTGTTAAGGGTCAAAAAGGAATTTGTGTTAGGGGTGAAAATTCATGTTGATACATTTTTCGCCCACTTTAGCAAGCACGAGTACTGATGAGTGCTTTGATAAAGTAGAGTATTAAAGAAGTAATAGAGTAAGAGATGTATACTTGAACTAACGAGGAAGCAGAGCACGGTCTGGTGAACTCAGAAGTGCAGGAAAGGACTTCATAGTTATGTGGAACTACAAAGCTGAAGCATGAAAGTACCTTACAGGTTCATGGTCCTACAAGGGTGGTATCCTTCAAGAACTCTCACATGAAGGAAACCAGGAAAAGCACCTTACAGCCCCGTAGACTTGTATGGAAGGTATCCCCCAAGGAATTTCACATGGAGGAAACTGAGCAAAGGAGACTTTGCAGAGCCAGAGATGGTGACATGTTTACCCACAGATAGAACACATGAGGAGGTAACCACATAGGCCAGTGAATGGACAATCACACAGACCATCGCTAAGTTGTAAGACTTTCAAAGGGGTCTCTTGGGAACCCTTCAAAAGGAAGGAGGGTCCACTCAAGGGATGCATTGTTTGAAAAGTAAGGTCTAGTCGGGCTGCCCCCGAGCTAAATGTAAGGATGCGAAGATGGTCTAATCAGGCTACCCCCGGACTAGACATTGAGATGTGAAACAGGTCTAGTCAAGCTGCCCCCAAGCTAGACGCCATAGAACTTTGTTGAAAACTTTCGAAGGGGTCCCTTGGGAACCCGAAGTGAAGAGGTGGGGTCCTCTCAAGGGACTTGCTATTTAAAAAAGCTTAATGCCTTCCTTCTCAAATTGATTCGTCATCCAGGAATCCTTTTGAAAGATGTCCACTTCATCAAGGAAGGAGATGTGCTCATGCGAGGGGCAGACTAAGACCGTTCCCGCTTCGAAAGAGGATTTTCAAGTCCTTTCTAAGTTACGAACCCGTGATGAAGGAAACACGTTCTATTGGGGTTCTAAGTTGAGAATGCAATTCTATCAAGGAAGTCTATGAGGGATCTTCGAGAAAAGATTTATTCAGAAATAAATGCATTTTATAAAGACCAAGTGATGTAGAAGGTGTGTTCTCACACATGCAAGGGACAACTCAAGCAAAGATGAGAGAAAGATTAAGTAAAAAGGTAAAGAAAATAGATCACACATAGAGGGCACAGGGGGATCTGGTTATGCGGAGTCAAATCTACCTTTGTTTACATATATGTAGGTAACCGTGGTAAGAGGTGAATGATCATCAATCCCCAACTAGATTAGGAAGAATGCACGAAAGAGAAAGTAAAATAAAAAATTGGGTCAACATGGAAGGAGGCCTAAATGCTCTCTACGCTTTGCATTGTCCCCAATTTATCGAAAGTCAATCACAAACATGGAAGAGTGATGACACATATAGAGGAAGGTTTAAAACACAAACACCATGCTTGTATCCATGCACCAACAAGAGTGACGAGGGTCATATAGGTACATGTAACATGATCATGGGGGAAGCACATTTCACGACACACACACATATCTAATCTATAGATCAAGAAGAGGGTCTCCCCCTAACACTAGTCGACCAAGAGGTCATCATCTTCCCACTCAAGATCATCGAAGGAAGGAACACAAGCCTACAATGGTGTAATGTTAAGGGGAGGAGCTTTTGATCCTCTCACAAAAAGGGCCAAAAAAGAGGGACGTGTAAGGTCTTCGTCACTTAGCTCTTGTGGGTCCAGAGTCAACGACCTAGCAAAGATTGCTGACAGGGTCGAGACTTTGTCCACTGAGTTAAACATGCACTTAATAGGAGTGCCATGTTTCATTTCGGTGAACGGAGGTGATTGTACCCAAGGTTCACTACTAGGCTCATTGAGAGACTCGAGAGCAGTAACAAACTCAAGGGAAGTTGGGACCAGTTTCATCACTAAGACAAAATAAGTTAGTTTGTGGCCACCTTTCGAAGAAGGTGGGCTCTTCTTATGTCCCCCATTGTTGGAGGGGCCACACTCTACTTTCTTCTTCATTGAAGGAGGTGAACTCCCCATAGATGAAACAAGGAGTGGCGAGGAAGAAGAGGAAAGAACCATAGCGGACACAACTGAAGTGTTGACCATGTCCATGGGTTTTGGGAAAGGCAAGACATTCGGGACAAAATTCAACAAGGGTGGCTCCGCCGAAGGAGCGATGAACACTTGCACCCTTCCAAGCGCATGTGTGCTCACAACGGGAGCCAAAAGAGATTCAGGGACAAAAGGATGGAAACGGGAGGACACAATAGAAGGTGTGGTTTTCTCTTCCTCCATCTTCTATAAGGAGGCTTGCTTGGCTAAGAGATCCTTTCATTAGTGGTTACGGTCATGCGCAAGGCAGTTTCTACAACTCTTCACACCAAAAGCTAGAACTTGAGAACGTACAAAAGGATCCTGCTCAGCCATGGGATAGTCCTCCACAACTATCTCCAGTGGAAGGACATACTCCTGAATCAAAGAAGGAGGAGCAGGTTCAAAAATGGTAGGAGGAGTTGACTCTTTCGCCTTAGAGGTGGATCATTTCCTGTTCAAGGGAATAGGAAGAGGTCGAGGGGTGAACTCTCTCCGTGAACCTTTCTTCCTATCCTACAAGTAGTACCAAGGTCCTGGGGACACACTAGGGGGATCCAATATCCTATCTTTGGGCTTTCACCGAGGAGGCATCATCAGACTTAGCGGGTAGAACCCGAGCTTGTTCATCCAATACTCTTCCCAGGAAAGGGGAGTGGACAAATCAACTCGAGAGGGAGCGAGCCTCTCCTTTCCTTTTCGAGGGGAGGAGGTAGTTGGATGCTCAACCACATGAAGGGTCAACTTCGGTTTTTCCTTATCCCCCGTTTTGTACTTCACATAATTCTTGTAAAGTAGGTTCATTCTTTGTGGGAGTGGATTGATTGGAGTGGGCCAAAAGTGATCCAATGAATATCCTCCACAGGATACCATAGGCTAATATCCAGTGTCATGCACTGCATACACGATACCTTCATGGGAAAACAAGGCATTTATGAACCATGGAGGCGATCCCATTCAAGGAAGCTAGCCAGGGTATGCCTAGCTTCACTCTGAATAGGTCTAATTCAGGGATGACATCGAAGACCATATCTACACTCCTAGGTCCATCTAGGATGGACAACGTTATCGATCCATAGGGTTTAAGGGAAAGTCCATCATGTGTGTGGATGACAAACTTTGTTTTGTCGTATTCCTCCCTTTGTAGGGAGTTTAAGAGTAATGTCTCCTTTGTGATGAAATTCACTCTACTTGCGGGGTCGACTAGGATCCCTGTCACAATGTCACCATTGAGGTGAGCAGGAATATAAAGTAGAGAAGGTTTGTTGTTTGCTGGAACGTCTTGCGAGGTAAAGGTTACATCCGGTGAGCCAGTCTCAAGATGAGTAATAGTAACCATGTTAACATACGCCTTTGGGTGAGAAGTAGAATCAGTGGGATCGATAACCATGTTAGTAGAATGTGACAAAAATAGGTATGTGTATATCTGCAACTCACTATTAGCTTTCACCAATGATTTGTTCATGTTTTATTTTCCTCCATCAAGACAGATACTACCATCCTCGTTGCGGTCTCGTATCTCATGACATAGGTGCATACAACATTTGGTATTGTGTTTGTTAACTCAATGGTATTGGCAATACATGTTTTTCTCACACCAGCTAGGGTATGGCTCTCTAACTAGTTTAGGAGGTGGTAAGGTAAGAATCCTATCCTTCACCAGCTTTTGCAAGATGGAAGAGCAAGATTTTGATAGCTTTGTAAACTTTTGGTCACGTCTGAGGCCATTGTTGTCCATAGCGGCTACTACATTCTCAACGGATTTTCCTCTTCTTGAGATCGGCATGATAGATCTTCCTTTAGAATAAGAGCGCAAGGGGGGACCCCCAAACTAAACCACCATTTGTTGATACTCTCATAAAGCTGCACACAAGTGTCTAAAAGAAGGATACTTCATTAGGGAAAACTTCTCTTGCCAAGGCCTTTGTAAGCTCCCTATGAAGAACTTCTATACATCTGAATCGGGCAATGGATACGAGATCTGTGATAAGAGTGGTTGGTACAGTGCTATAAAGTCTGTAATCTTCTCATTTCCCCCTTGTTTACATTGAACAATGTTTGAGAAGGTCATCCTCTATTTGATGCTGGCTTGGAACTATCACAAGAACTGGTTCACAAGCTAATTGAATGTGAAGATGGAGTTATCGGGCAAAGAATAGTACCAATCTAGTGATGCATCTTTGAGGGATCGAGGAAATAGTTTAGCCATCAATGCATCATGATGGAAGAAATCTGTGCACAAGGCGTTAAAGGCAAACACATGTGTCTATGGGTCCCCCTTACCATCGTATTTTTCAAATTTTGGAATCCCATCCCTTGTGGGAAAGGAGTGTTTAAGATTGCAACTGACAATGGGTTATCTCGGAAGAAGGGTTGGAAGATAAGCTAGGTCGAGGCCTGGAACAAGTTCGCTAGCTGATTCTACATCTTCCCCATATTCTGAAGAAGGGTATTTAGAATAGGGTCATTAGAAGACATAGGACCACTGGAACCACTGCCCAAGCCACCATCGTCACTACTGCCAGAACCATCACCAATACCATCGCCACCAGTATGACCTCCACTAGTTCCACCACCATGACTTCCTCTAGCACCACCTCCACTTCTGAAGTTTCCTCCACCAAAACCTTTTCCCATCATTCTGCCAAATCCTCCACCACTGAAGGTGACAGAAGGGGTGAAGTGGAAACCCAAAGGGTTTCTATTTACTTTGATAGTATCCAAACTTTCAAAAGTAGAAGCTATATTTACTAAGGGGATTGTGTCAGCCATATACATGGATATAGGAGGCATGGACATCTCTAGTTGCCTCTCGTGTTCCTTGAAGAGACCACCTCATATCATGAGACCAAAGCTCGAGGGGGCGCATGCTTTGGCTAGACTGGCGAGACTAGCCAAGATTCCTACACATGTTTGGTCTTTTTCCACCATATCCCTTATTTCACCGATCACCTTAGCAGCCCTAGCCAACTTCAGGTTGCTTTCTAGGTGATTTTCCAATGCACCTAGCCCTTTATCGAGACTAACGACGTACTCAGAAGGAACACAGACGACCTCATGTTCATCTATGAATGAGGAGGTTGGTGACGCAGGAGTAGGGACGCGATCAGTTTCATCAAGAAACCTAGATTCGCCTCGCGCTACTTGCTCCTATGTAGATAGACCAACCACAAACCTGGAGAAAAGGTTGGGAGTGAAGTTAGAGGAGACCTTCATCTTATCCATCAGAAGGTGTCGAAAACTTCTTCTAACAATATG
>VCHN02000014.1:72865013-72970565 GCA_007115665.2 Sequoiadendron giganteum | reverse complement strand
AATTTATACTCCCTGATAACTTTGATTAGGTGCCACACTGAATGGTCACAGGTTTTCACAAGGAACCACTGTCTAGCAAGTTGTAATTATGCTTGGTGGCCGAGATTTAGCTTAGGATATTCAAAGGTGTTTTTCTTAGTTTGTGAAAGGTATCACTTTAGGGAACATCACACTCGATAACACCACCAAGAGAGGACTAGTTGAGAGATAAAAGATTCACACCTTAGGGAATGCAAGCCATAACATTACCACCAAGACGAATGCCATATGCCAAGAAAGGTCACACTCTTGAAGGAAATCAATCCCAATGTCACCTTTAGGAAGAAAAACAACATGAATTGAGAAGGCCACACTTTGAATAAAGTAATGTGATTATGCAAGCAATGAGCAGGAGGCATAATGCCCCCCACTTTAAAGAAATTTCTAAACACCATGTTATGAACAATTATTTTAAAGTAGAAGATGATAAATGCTAATACATGAGAGCTTATTTGGAATGCTCTATTTGGAATGCTCTATTCCAAAAATATGTTTTCAAATAAAGCTACATCATGACCCCCATATGCAATCCTAAGATAACACATAAGGTATCCGCGGATTTGGGGTCAGTGTATGTCTTTACTACAGTGATATAATTGAGCTTGGAACCATCATCATCCCCCAAATATCTCATGTAACAATGGACACAAAGGAGGAATGAAGCATAGAGATATAGAAGACAAATAATTCTTTTGGGTCAACATGGAAGATACCTAAATGTCTTAATTCTTTGCATCATCCCCAAAAGGAAAATACAAGACAAAGACAATGTTTACGACATATAGAAGAATACAAATACAAGTAGAAGAATGTCGCAATATATTCACTTGCATTGTATCCTTACACCAACGAAGTGACAAGGGTCATCCAAAGTAGGCTCACAAACATAAATACATGCCAAGCAACATAGTACGAAGGATCACATTATGCACATGCAATCACACAAAGAACATGGAAAGACATAAAGCTATTATGACACATGTGAGCCAACCTAAAGCTAGTCATCCACATCCCAATCTTGTTCATCATATACAAAAGGAAAATAACTAGCCAAAGGGGCAACAATGAGTTTCATACTAGGAAAATCACTAGGCTCAACACGTGGTGATTCACTCTTTCTAGGAGGATCATCAAGGTTGTTGTCATTTAATCTCATGAAAGAGGAAAATAACAAATTCAACTCATTATGCACTTCCTCATCAATCTTAACAATCTCATCATAATCATCCAAATTTATCATAAATAGGAGGTCTAATGATAATTTCCGTAGAGATTTCATGTTGTTGTGTTGAAGGTAGAGAATCATCATGCTTTGTTTGAGTTGGTGTTTGATCTTGGTTTGCTAGTTTGTTTTTTTCTTGTAACTTACGAGCAATAGAACAACGTCTATGCCTATGCTCTTTAGCATTTATGTCTTTTTGCATGATTGTCAAGCTATGATAGTGTAGGAGTGGGTTTATCAACCATTGGTTTCTTTTCTTCCCACAAGAGTGGAATGAAAGGCACCATTGAGGGTTGGCTAACCACTTTATCTTTAGCTTTCTAAACTTGTTTTATCTTAGGAGACACAACAAGCATTGTATGATTATCTCTTGGTCTCTTGTAGGATATAGGTGGAGGAATCGTCATTGATTTGTCTTGGTTACTTAGAAGACCTTTTTATTCAATGGGTTCATGGATTTAGGAAGGTTGGTAAGAGAATTTTTTTATGCGCTCTACTTTAAAATTTTGGTAATATTTGAAAAAGAATTGCTCGCGAGGCTTAATAGGTTCCATGGGTTCAAACCAAAAGAAATTGAATGATAAATTATCACATGAAGACTAAGGATTAAAATTGTTTATGATACACGGTGAAAATTTCATTGCAAAATGGAAATTTTTAGCATTTATGTACCACCAACGGGACAAAATCCATGAAGTGTAGCCACGAGTAGCCTAGCTTCACACAAAATTGGTCCAACAATGGGATGATGGAGAATGAGACATTTAATTGTTTTCGACCAAATTTTAATAGGGGAGTGATCAAACCTATTGTAGGGCAAGAAAAACCATTATGTGTTTTGATCCATTCTTTCCATTGTTCATAAGAGTTTTGGTAAAGTTTGTGCACAAACAAGAATTCATCAGTGATCACATTCTCTACACACACAAGATCAATTAATATCCCATTGGTAGGCTTGTCATTGATTCTTCCAATGATGCAAAGAGATCAGGTACATGTTTGATTGTGTCATTTTGTGAGAAAGCAATGTCAAGAGACATTTTGTTTGGCCCTTATGAGGTTGAACACCAATGAGGTTGACCATAGTTTGTATGTCATCCTCACTATCACTCATGTTATCATTAGTCATGTCTTGTATATTATCAACATTCATCACATCATTCTTGGTGTCACTAGCTTTAACAAATGAGATGTTATGATTTGGAATTGAATTGGTAAAGATTTGAAAATTTTGGTTGGGTGGGGCAACATGCTTATTTCCTTGATCATTAACACTACAAATTTGAATGTGATTAGAATTAAGGAGGTCTTTTACAATATTTTTAAGACACATACAACATTTTGTATCGTTTCCATTTTGTTAGTGATAATGGCAAAAGACATTTGGATTATGATTCAAAGGTAAAGGCTTAAGGCTTAGTGGTATTAAGGGTTCTAATGGGAGGTAAGGTAATTAGGTTCTTACCCAAGAGTTGCAACATGATAAAATGAAGGGTATCGGGTAACAGAGTAAATTGTCTCTTCTTATCCCTAAATTGATATGGATTTGTTGTTTCTATAGCAGCCACTTGAGACTCAACATGTTGATTTTTTTGAGGCATACTTATTTGTATAAAGCCCTTATTCTATTTCTTGAATGGTTAGAAATTATTATGAGGCAAAAATTCAGATTTTTTAGGGTAGTTGGAGGAAGGTTTCACTTCATGATGACTAACCAAATTGTAATAGTCACCGGGAGTCATGCACAAGTGAGTGAAGGAGGGGAATCTCATCATCCCAAGGTTATCTTGAATATTGGTTTGCAAGTTTTCAATAAACATTCTTTGAAGGTTGGAATCCAAAATCTTAATGTTGACTTGTGAGTAGAGCAATTGATAACATGCTATAAAATCAATGACCTTTTCATCTTTGTTTTGTTTACATTGAATTAAATCTAGTAAGGCCATCTTGGGACCAATGTGCACTTATAAATGGTTGAGGAAGGCATCAAAAAGTTCAGTGAATGAACGAATTGAATTATTTGGTAAAGAACAAAACCATTTCAAGGCTATATCTTTCAAGGATCCAGGAAAAAGCTTAGCCAAGAGCTTGTCTTAAAAAATGAAGGCACTACATAAGGCTATGTATGTTGAGACATGGTTAATAGGATCTCTTTGACCACCATATTTTTTAAATCTAGGAATCTCTATGCCTTGTGGCATTTGTTCTTTCAATATCTCCAATGATAATGGGTTTCATTTGACATATTGTGAAGGTTGGTCATTTTGATTTTGGTTCAATGTGGAAATTTGTTGTTGGAGGGTTGAAACACTTTGTAAAAGTTGGTTGAGGATGGAATAATTGCTTGTGTTTTGAGATGGATGGGAATATGGTGGAGGTGTATATGTCCATAATACCGACAAAAGTAATGAATTATGATGACAACCATGTCATTTTAAATTGGCCTGTTCACAAAGTTGAAAGTCTTTTATCAACATGGTCAAAGACATATGCTTTTAGGAATTGAGGTGCCCAAATCAAATATGACTTCATTCAAAGTCCTTTACCAAGGCAAGTTAGCCAAAATAATGCCCAAAACAACATTATAATATTGCCATAAATATTACCTTCGAGCCATAGAGGTGACTTTTACCAAGTCACTTGCAATTAACACTATGATAAACAATGATCACCTTTAGAAGTTGATTATGATATCAAGCCAATCTGAAACATATGAACCAGATGAAGAATCAATCATTTCCAAAGAAATGTAATTATCAAAATGATGTCACTTGATATACAAATGTGTTCAATGCTTCCAAATGAGTAAAACCATTGTCCAAGTGTTGCACACAAGTCTGAATGATCAGTACAAGTATATAAACTGAATCAATTGCACTGTCCAAAACAACAATGTAATATATCAATAAATCTGATAATAACCATTTTCAAGTGCAAGGTGAATGCACTTTTAAACCAAAAAACAATGTGCTATGCCATGAACCTGATAATAATATCATTGATGCCAACTAGTGGAGTTCAAAACACTTTAAAGTATAACATCCCATATACAAAGTGCAAGTAGCATAAATTATGTAGAGTGTGAAGCCCAAGCACAAGAGTGTGCTACATAATACTATTCAAATGATATACCAATGGAGCCCAATAACAAATACAATGACTAATATGTATATCAATGAAACCTGAGTTTTGCGAATGATATGTCGAAAACTATCATATGCATAGTGAACAAGTCCAACCCAAAGATAGTATCATAATGACAACATAGAAACAAAGCCAAATGATATGAAACCATAGAGAATACTAATGCCAAGCACTAGTCAATTTGAATTGAATGCTATTCCTGTTAAATTTGTATGTGGAAAATAAAATCAACTATGTAAATTATCATATGCAATGGAGATCAAACCACCAAACTAACATGAGCCATCAACATGAAAAAATGTCACCAACACTATGAACCAACTGTAAAACACCACGTGACTGCAAAAGTGGGAATCACTGAAAACAAAAGCACTGATACTGAATCAAACCAAAATCAAACTGATAATATCAATTGAAACAAACTTGAATCATCATAAACACTGCAAATGAATATCTGAAAGTGAAGTAGCATCAAGATTTTATAACCTCTGAATCATGACCAACATATCATGAATGTCATCAATAAAGTGCATCAATTATTCAAAGTAAGTATATGAGGAATTGTGACCATGTGACCATGTACATCAACTGATATGAAGAAATCACATTCCAATCAAAGCCTGTTTTGACATCAAGGACAAACAATCAAAAAGACAACAACACGAGCAATAATGGTTTCAACATCAATGGGATTAGAGGTCATGGGACATGCTATTTTAGGTATGGATTCCAACATGGGTTGACTAGTTTCAACACTACGAGTGAAAGAATTAGAAAGCCCAATATCCACAATGGATGTACCAACACGGGATGACATGAGTCTCAAACTACATCTCACAAAAGTATTAGCAATAGGACACTAGGTTGTAATACTCATACATGTTTCACCAAGCCAAAAGTGTAAAAAATTTAGCAAACACCCAAAAATAGGACACACAAGGCAAGTATGTGACAAGATATTGTAATTTTCAGATAAGAACCTGAAAATGATATCATTTGAATGCAATTTTTTATTTTGAACAATGTACTTATTTTGGCCAATCTATGTGAATGCAAACAACCACAAAAAACTGTAATTTCAAAAATTGAATTGAGATCCACAAACAACAAGATATAAAGTAGAAAAAGTCATATTTATGCCCAAAAAATTAGAAATTGACCTGTACAAGGACAAATTCACCTAAGGGTGAATGATTCTTTGCTCAAGGGTTTGAAAAATTAAAGTCCAAGTTTTTGAATTAGTGTTTAAGGTCTTTGCTTTAGGTTGCAGACATATTCTTTCAATAACATATTTCTAAAATTTTAGTGACTAGATGCAAATATAATTTGATGGCAAGCAACAAGCAAAATGATAACTTTTTTGATGCAATTTTGATTGAATTTTCTGATGTAAATGATTGAAAGATACTAATATGTAGACTACTATGTAAACTGAATGCAATATGTATGCAATATGAATGTAATTGTTTTATATTTTTGAGATTTCAAAGGATGCAAAATGTAATTTTGAGACCCTAAATGAGATGTAAAATTAGCTAATAGAAATCCTAGGTCTAGGGTTTTAGAGACTTCCAAATTAGAATTTATGATGTACAATGCCAAGTTAACCAAAAATAAAATAAAGAAAAAATTAAGTGATGTGAGGTGTCATGGAATGATCTAAGCACGCTTTCAATTTCTTTAACTTCATTAGAAAAGTAGATCTCCCAAGGATAATATTGACTTTCAACCTTGATGTGAGTCAACCCTATTTGGAAGGTCTATTGTTTTCTTATGACAAAAATGATTGATTGGCACTTTTGGGAGATAATTTCAAATGCATTAACAAACTAAATTGTATGCACTTTAAATGTAGAATATTATGATAACATAAATGAAAATATAATTTGGAGGTAGATTTGAGAAGGGCATAATGGTATGTACCTAGCCTAAAAATTAGGTTATAAGTTTTGTAGTAAGATTGGTTTTCCCTAGCTAACAAATGGGTCCTAGTGCAGGGTCTAAAATATGATTTTATAGTCCTCAAATCCCATATCTAAGTTTTTGATTTCTTCAGGTTTGACTGTTGAAAATTTGAAGATAAAATTTGTAGGTGAGTTTTTGTAGCCTAACAAAAATGATGACTGTTTGGAAAAATTCAATTGCAGAACAAAATTTCCTAATGTCAAAGACTAAGAGGAGAATGGACATATACCTTTAAAATTTTCAATTATAGTTCACTAAGATGCATACAAAAGAAATAATAGAATTGAGAAATACATTCAAACACAATTGACAACAAATTTATGTGGGAAAACCCTTACGGGAGAAAAACCCACCACACCAAAGAAGAACTCTTGAATTACAACAAAAGAATTTGCATACAAGTTATAGACTCTTCTTTTCAGATGTTAATTTACAACAACAACGTTTCCCTGATCAACCTTGTATAGAATATCATTGTTACCATACTTTCGAAGACTACATACAATGATATTCACCAACAAATCATTCGACCAACTAGCCAACCAGACCCTCAACTGAACTATTACCATATTCAAACAATTTGTTTGTTTCCCACAAGAGAATGGTCACAACTATTCAATTGCCAATCGGTTTGCATTCTTCTTCTCTCATTGGTTCAAAACAAACCATGTAGGACACACACTTTGTCAAAAGACTTCAACTGTATCACTCATCGGTGAGACAATAGACTGTGTCTCACCAATGCCAAACTGCCCACATACCATTGCACACTACACCGAATTCTACTAGTCTATCTCTCAGACTTGGTGAAGTCTCTCTGATCTTAGAACCATCAACAAGACCAACGCTATCGAAAATAAACTAGAAATTCATACCGATCGTTCAAGTCTCCCTGATGTCCCAAAGAACACCAAGACCACACATATCGGCAAGAGTCACACTGATCATTCATCAGGAGCAGATCCATCGACAAGAGACTAGGAAGTCACATCAACCACTCAAGTCTCCCCAATGCATCCATCAGCAAGAGTCTCCCCAATGATCTTCATCACCCAGACATCTGCCATCGGAACGAGTTAGAAATATCACTCTGACGGTTCTTATCGACAAGACATTCATGGGGTCATGCCGATATCACCTAGACTTCTACTATCAGAATGAGTTTGCAATCTCACTCCTATAGTTCATGTCATCTCGATGACTTTCATTGGCAAGATAGGTCCTAGGTCACAGTGATTTTATCCCTCCAAGACTTTAGAACACAGTTTCTTGTCGAAAAGACATTCCAAGGGTCTCACTGATACTGCTCTTTCAGGAGTTCCATGTTAGTAAGCATTGAGGAAATTTTTCAAACAATCTCCCACTTGACGAAGATCTTACTGACACCTCCAAAGCACAACAAAACTATTGAGATTCATGGGCACCAAGGCCCATCAAACTGGTACACCACCTATACTTTTTTGTGCTCACTGGTTTCATCAATGCATCTGCAACATTTTCTAGAGTATCCACCTTTTCTAAAGAGACCTTTGCATCAAACCCAGTGTTAGAACACAAACATTTTAACTAGATTGCTTCTTTACATGCATGAGTTGCTACCATGTACTCAGCCTCCGTAGTGGACAAAGTGACTACAACTTGTCGTTTGCTCATCCAACTAATTGCACCACCATTCAAAATAAAATTATATCCATTAGTGGACTTTCTACTGTCAATATCCCTTGCCTAATCAGAATCCACATATCAATGAATGCTGAGAGTCTTTCGTGATCCAACCAAATTTCCATGGTAACACAGAGCATATTTTGAACTGCCCCTCAAATATCTAAACTCTTTTCACAACATCTCAATGTGTCCTTCCTGGATTTACCATAAATTGACTAAGAACTCCCACTGCTTGGGAAATGTCTGGCCTTGTACAAGCCATTGCATACATTAAAATGCCAACTACACTAGCATAAGGCACTCTGGCCATGTCCTCCATCTTAATAGGAGATTTTGGACAATCTTCAACAGATAGTTTCGTCCCCTTCAAAACGGGAACAACTAGCTACTTGCAATCATTCATACCAAATCTCTCTAGAACAGTATTAATATACTTACTTTGGCTAAGCCAAATATTTTTGCCCTTTTTGTCCTTGGTTATTTTCATCCCCAAAATATACTTGGCTGCACCAAGATATTTCATTTAGAACTTTGTAGACAACTGACATTTTAGATCAGAAATCATTAACTTACTATTGCCTATGAACAACATATCATCAACATAAAGGGCAATAATAAAAACATGATCATTTTCAGTCTTGTGGTACACACAATGATCTAATTTTGATCTTACAAATCCCAAAGATAAAACAAAAGTGTCAAATTTTTGGTACCACATTCTAGGAGATTGTTTTAATCCATATAAAGATTTTTTCAACTTGCAAACCATATTTTCTTTACCTTTTCTCACAAAGTGCTCAAGCTAGGACATATAGATCTCTTCTTCAAGATCACCATGAAGAAATTTTGTCTTCACATCCATTTGTTCAATCTCTAAGTCATATGTTGCTACAAGTGACAAAATAAATCTGATAGACATCAGCTTAGCTACAGGAGAATAACCCTTTGCAAAATAATCAATTCCCTCTACCTGGGAATAACCCTTTGCAACCAATCTTGCTTTATACTTTTCGACACAGCCATCCAGACCAATTTTATTTTTAAACACCCACTTGCAACCCACAAGATTTCTACCTTTAGGCAATGGGACCAGATCCCAAGTATCATTTTTCTTTAATGACGCCATTTCTTCATTCATGGCTTACAACCAGGAATCTGAATCAGACATTTCAACTGCCTCTTTTACAGTCCTAGGCTCATCAGTATTAGTAATCAAAACGTAGGCACAACTAGAATCTATCATAGAGAATCCATACCTATCCAATTGTTTCTTTTCATGTGTAAACCTCCTCACAGGCTGAGGCCGAGGTTGTGGTTCTTCTTCTTGATCAAAACTCTTAGAACTGCTCGAACTCTCCTCAATTTTAGGTACACTTTCAATGTGTTGTTCCTCTTTTTCTGTAGTTAGAGGTATCTCAACAACATCATTATCCTTTTTATCTTCTTCCATCCCTGACTATAGATCCACTGAAGAAGGTTTCAGTTCCTGAAAGATTACACTTCTATTGTACAATACCTTCTTAGTCACAGGGTTCCAAAGCTTGTATCCTTTCACACCAAGGCCATACCTAATGAAGATATATTTTTCAGCTTTGTTATCCAATTATATGTCTTTACATCTGGCACATCAAGATATGCTTCGTAGCCAAAGACACGAATATGTCTCAGAGAGGGCTTCTTACCAGACCAAACTTCCATAGGTGTTTTATCAACAAGTGTTGACGAAGGAGACATATTTAACAAGTAACATGTTGTAGCCACAACCTCAACCCAAAACTTCTGCTCTAGACCAGTATTTCTAAACATACTTCTTGTTCAACCTTTCAACAACTCCATTTTGCTGCAGAGTGTAAGGTGTTGTTTTATGCCTTTTAATCCCTTGGTCTTTGCAATACCTTTCGAACTCATCAAAACAAAACTCACCACCATTGTAAGTCCTTAGACACTTTATTTTTCTTCTAGTCTGATTTTCCATAAGGTTTTTAAATTCCTTAAAACAACTGAACACTTCTGATTTACCTTTTAAAAAGTACACAAATGCCCTTCTCGAATAATCATCAGTGAAAGAAACATAATAATTAGACTTCGATAATGAAGGAACATCCACTGAACCACACACATCAGAATGAATATAATCCAAAACACCAGAAGATTTATGAGGACTAGAATAAAATGAAACATAGTGATGTTTTCCATATATACAATGTTCACAAAATTCAAATTCTAGGTTGCAATCATCAAGGCCCTCAACCAAGTTTTTATTCTTCAAGGCTTTCAAACCTTTTTCACCAATGTGACCGAGCCTCTAATGCCAGAGCATAGTATTTTCTGCTGGAAGTTTAACTTCCAAGGAATTTTCTCCAATATGAACATTTTCATTCTTCTCTTCATGAACAACCTTTTGTGACCTTGCAGAGACGCGATTGCATTGAACAACTAGTGCATCAAGCTTGTACAGAGTACCAATTCAGGCACCCCTAGCCAGCACCATCGAGCTTCTAGTCATTTTACAACCATTGCTTGAGAATGAGACTTGCACTCCAACATCGTTCAGCTTGCTTACATTAAGTAAATTTTGAGCCAAACCTAGTATATGCATTACACCATCAATTCCCTTAATTCTACCATCAGGAAACTAAAATTTGACTCTTCCACGACCAACTATCTCAAAAGATGAATCGCTTACCAAATACACCTTTCCACCATCGTATTCTTCATACTTTGTAAACCAGTCTCTATGATATTTCATGCAGAAAGATGCTCCAGAATCAATTAGTCAGACATCATCTGATGCCTAAGTTGCCAAGGCTGCAATGAAGGCATTTGCATCGCTATGAGAAGAATTGTTGTTGAAATAATTCTTCTTCTTATTTTTCTCCTCTTTGCAATCCCTTCAGACATGACCAAGCTGCCCACAATTCCAACACTTCACCTTGGACTTCTTGCCAGGAGACTTTGATCTCTCTTCTAATTTCGATTTGGATTTCTTGTCCTTCTTCTTTCCTTTTTCTTTTGATCTACCTCGAATAGCCAAAGCCTCCTTCGCCATCTTAGAAGACTTCCTTATCATCTCTTTTGATAAAAAAGAAGCAACTGCATCCTTCATCTTGAAAGTGGTTGTCGTGATCCTAATTGCCATCACCAGGTGATCCCACGACTCCGATAAAGAACACAACAAGAGCATACAATGATCTTCTTCATCAATCTTCACATCTACAGATGTTAACTGAGCAATCAACATGTTAAAGGAATTGAAATGATCAGCAACAAATTATCCTCCCTCCATTTTCAAAGAGTACAACTTATTCCTCAAAAACAACTTATTCACCAAAGATTTTCCCTAATAAATATCTCCTAGTCTTTTCCATAAAGAAGATGTAGTCTTTTCTTCATGAATATTTAGAAGAATCGAATCTACCAAACAGAGTCTTATCAACCCTTTTGCTTTTCGATCTATGAGGTCCTAATCTTCTTGCTTCATTCTTGTAGGTTTCATTCCAAACATAGCAACCCAAATATCATGATTAACCAATAGATCTTCCATTTTAAGTTTCCACAACTCAAAATTATTGCCATTGAATTTCTCAATATCAATTATTCTAGACGCACTTGTCATTGTCATCTCAATTTATAATTTAAATTACCAGACTTCTACAAGATTCCCACTAAACATAAATTGACACAAAAAACCCAACCTACCCACAAGGATAACACAACTGGCCAGGCTCTGATACCACTTGTTAGGAAAAATTCGATTACAGAACAAAATTTTCTAATGTCAAAGACTCAGAGGAGAATGAATATATGCCTTTAAACTTTGTAATTATAGTTCACTAAGATGCATATGAAAGAATAACAGAATTGAGAAATACATTCAAACACAATTGACACCAGATTTATGTGGGAAAACCCTTATGGGAGAAAAACCCACAACACCAAAGAAGAACTCTTGTATTACAACAAAAGAATTTACATACAAGTTACAAACTCTTCTTTTCAAATGTCAATTTATAGCAACAACATTTCCCTGATCAACCTTGTACAAAATATCATTGTTACCATGCTTTCAAAGACTGCATACAATGAACTTCACCAACAAATCATTCGACCAACCAACCAACCAGAACCTTGACCGAACTATTACCATATTCAAGCGGTTTGTTCATTTCCCACAAGAGAACGGTCACAACTGTTCAACTGCCAATCGATTTGCATTCTGATTCTCTCATTGGTTCAAAACAAGCCACGTAGGACAAACACTTGGTCAAAAGACTTCAAATGTATTGCCCATTAGTGAGACAACAAATTGTGTCTCATCGATGCCAAACTTCCCACAAACCATCGCACATTGCACCAAATTCTACTGGTTTATTGCTCAAACTTGGTGAAGTCTCTCTGATCTCAGAACCATCAGCAAGACCAATGCTATTGACAACAAATTGGAAACTCATACCGATGGTTCAAGTCTCCTCGATGTCCCAAAGAACACGAAGACCACACATATCGACAAGAGTCACACCGATCATTCATTGGGAGTAGATCCATCGGCAAGAGTAATACTATCAACAAGAGACCAGGAAGTCACATCAACAAGAGTCTCCCTGATGATCTTCATCACCCAAACATCTGCCATCGAAATGAGTTAGAAATCTCACTTTGACTGCTCTGGTCACACCGATGGTTCTTATCAACAAGACATTCATGGGGTCACGCCAATATCACCCAGACTTTTTCTATCAGAATGAGTTTGGAATCTCACTCTGACATATCATGTCACCCCAATGACTTATGTCCGCAAGACAAGTCCTAAGTCACAGCGATCTGATCCCTCCAAGACTTTAGAACACAGCTGCTTGTCGACAAGACATTCCAAGGGTCTCATCGATACTACTCTTTCAGGAGTTCCATGTTAGTAAGCATTGAGGAACTTCTTACAACAATGACAACTTTGATAACTTTGAAAAATTTCTCCTTTGATCAATCTTCAATCCTTATTCACTTGTAAATCTGCACATGCAAAGAGAAAAGAAAATATGTTTTTTTTTTTTGAGTGAATGGGGGTTTGCCTGAGTCAAACTCCATATTGTTTATTAAACCTTGATGATGAAATAATAATAAATGGAAGGAATTTATAAATTAACAAAGCTATATTACAAGTCACCAAACCCTTAATGGATTCCCTTAAAGGACTAAAGTCTAACACATATCTCTAAGGTCTAGATCTTGCATGAATTGGCTTGATGGCTTGCTTGATTCAATGCTTGAATGCTTGAAATCTACATCACAATATTAGCTCCGAGACATGATATGAACACATGTGAACTTTGACATGATGATATGATATTGATTGTTGTAGATAACTGATAAATCTATTCTTCAATGCTCTTGACAGTAATATTTGCTATAAAATTTCTCTAATAAAGTGTGTTTTCTAATGGTTAGGTTTGAATTCATAAAAATACCTTGTATTTATAGGTTTTTATCCAAGGAAGAAATTCATCTCCCCAAACATAGACATTTCAAACTCCTTTTGCATTCCTTCTACAAACTTCTTGCACATATCTTCATTGCCTCCAAATATTATGTCATAAATATATACAACCACTATCAAGATTTGATCTTTTTAAACTTTAGAGTAAAGATTGCTATCTACGATACCTTTATTGAATCCTTGATGTATCAAATACTTATCTAACCTTACATAGCAAGCTCTAGGAGCTTGCTTCAATCTATACAATGGATTCTTCAATTGGTAGACCATATCGAGTTTGTCTGATAATTGAAATCCTTTTGGTTGTTCTATGTATACCTCTTCTTTCAATTCTCCATTCAATAAAGAAGACTTCACATCCATTTGATAAACTTTGAAATTATTATCTACTGCAAAAGCTAAAAACATCCTGATAGCTTCCATTCTTTCCATCGGAGCAAATATCTCCTAAAATTCTATTCCTTCAACTTGTGAGTAGCACTTACACACAAGCCTTGCCTTGTTCCTTACTACTTTTCCATTCTCATTTAGTTTTTTTCCAAATAACCACTTAGTTCCAATCGCAATTTTATTTGTAGGTCTTGGGATAAGTTCCCAAGTCTGATTCTTCTCAATTTACAATAGTTCTTCTCTCATAGCCTTGATCCAATATTAATCTAAGTCATAAAGTAGTGACCATTAGCACCCTTAAGTTGATAAATATTTTCATATGTTCTTCTTTCAACAATAGCCACAGTTCCAGATCCTTGTCTAATCTCACATCCATCATCCTGAAACATAAGACTTGTATCCCTTGCTACACATTTTTCCAACACTCAAAAGGTTATTTCTTAAACCCTTAACATAGTATACATCATCAATATTATGCTTTCCACTAAAATTGATAGAACCTTTTCCACATATCTTTGCAGATGTATCATCACCAAATCTAACAGGTCCTCCATCATATTTTTCAAGTTTAATAAAATTACTCTTGTCACCGGTCATCTGATTAGAGCATCCACTGTTAATGATCTAGTAATTCTTCTCTTGTCTAGAATGAAAATAAGATACCAACGTACATTCAGTGCCATCTTTTATCTTCAGCGAGATTTCCTTCAAAAATCTCTTAGAGTTAGTAGAAACAAATTCATATTTTAAAGCCATGAACAAGCATTCATCATCATCATCATTAGAAATACTTGCATCTTCTCTAACATAATAACTTTTCTTGATCATCTTACCTTTGTTCTCCTTATTTTTGTTATTTGAAACTCTATTTGGACATCTTGGAGCATAGTGACTTATCTTTCCACAACTAAAACATTTGAAAGGTAGCTTACCATTGCACTTACTAGTACCCTTATTCATTCTCCTTACAAAGTTAGCTTCTATATCATCAAGATCCTTCTAATCCGACTCCTTGATCTCCTTTGATTTCCCAACCTTAAAAGTAGTCTCAACCTTTACACCACTATTTGCTCCAAATTCTCTCATCTCAAAAGCAGTTAAAGAGCCATACAACTGATCTCTAGTATGTCTCTTGAGGGACACATGTTGGAAGTGGATTCACTCTGAGAAGGGGGGTTGAATCAGAATGATACAAATTTTAACTCTTGAAGCACAATTTATACTTTTTTACTTTTAACATAATATGACAGATTTTTTTTGAATCTTAACTCAATGCAACTTTGTTTGTGCAAGTGAAACTTGAACCTTGAATTCACATTTAACACTTATTAAAAGCACTTTATGATAGGTTCAATTGAACTTCATGAACAATCTTGTTGTGCTTTTCAAAACAGAACTTAAAGACTTCACAAAATATAACTTTGAAAACATTCACATATGGAGTACAAAATGCAGATTTAAATTTTCTCTATGAAAGACTTTTTGCATCAGATTTACACACATTAAATTTGCATGACCAACTTGAACATTTTTAAGTATCAAAGCATTGACTAACATCAGTATGAAACAAAATGAGAGAGACAAATGATAACATGTAACTCAAAGATTTCCTAAGTGGAAAAACCCTCATGAGGTATAAAAAAACACTCTCTAAAAATTCCTTTTCATTAATCAAAGAGCACCAACTTTGTAACAAGTTTTTGAAGCATGAACTTCATAGGACCACCAACCCCTCAATTTACAATGTCACTGTCTAAATTGTGTATACAAAAATGACCTTACAGCTGCATTTACATTTGCAATCCCAAAATCACAACTGAAGACAAAATACAAAAATGATCTTCAGTGATACCCACTACAATATGTACTATTCATAACAGTACTATGAAAACTCTTCCAAACTAAATACAAATGTCTTTGTTGTGAAAATGAGAGATTACAGTAGAAACCCTCTTTTCTTCTTTTCACAAATTTGCTCAAAATAACTCAATCAAAACCACTCAAAACAAAACACTTTGTTTTTAACATCAAACCCTTATCCCCGACAACATACATTTATACAAAAAATGAATGCAGCTAAAAGAAACAAAAACTGTATTTCAAATAACCAATAACTATCAAACCCTTGAGTGAAGAACTCGGGTTATGCAACCACTTTCTATAAACCTTAACCAACTTCAATTATGCTTATAATATCTTTCCAGATTCGAGAACAAATACCTGTCACAATGAGAGATAATAGAACAAATACCAGAAAAGGCTGTTGAAGACCTTCAAAAATTGTCCATTTGTAAGATAAACCCAACTTTCACAGTCAACGCACTATCACCTTCCACCATCGAGCTTAAAAACAATCTTCTTTTACTGTCAAACAAGAAATCTACAAATAAATTTTCCATGATGGCGGCTAGGGTTCGTAGATTTACACAATGAAACAATCAAGACTTTTCCCTATTCTTTTCTCAAGTCTTTCGAAGACTTTTCAAACCAAAAAAATCATTTGGAGTCCGCAATAAATTAGAAGTGATGAAAACATCATAATGAATACAAGTTCACGGTCAAGCATTTTACCAAGGAGACCGACAATAAAATCACATTGATAATTGCTCAAGGAAGTGTCAATTCAACATTATCACTTGATAGCCATTATTCAAAGACCAGTGATCTCCATAATACTGACAAAAGTAATGAAGTATGATGACAACCATGTCATTTTAAATTGGCCTATTCACAAAGTCGAAAGTTTTTTATCAACATGGTCAAAGACATATGCTTTTAGGAATTGAGGTGCTCAAATCAAATATGACTTTATTCAAAGTCCTTTACCAAGGCAAGTTAGCCAAAATAATTCCCAAAACAACATTATAATATTGCCATAAATATTACCTTCGAGCCATAGAGGTGACTTTTACCAAGTCACTTGCAATTAACACTATGATAAACAATGATCACCTTTAGAAGTTGATTATGATATCAAGCCAATCTAAAACATATGAACCGGATGAAGAATCAATCATAGTCAAAGCAATGTAATGATCAAAATGATATCACTTGATATACAAATGTGTTCAATGCTTCCAAATGAGTAAAACCATTGTCCAAGTGTTGAACACAAGTCTAAATGATCATTACAAGTATATAAACTGAATCAGCTGCACAATCCAAAACAACAATGTAATATATCAGTAAATCTAATAATAACCATTTTCAAGTGCAAGGTGAATGCACTTTTAAACCAAAAAACAATGTGCTATGCCATGAACCTGATAATAATATCATTGATGCCAACTAATGGAGTTCAAAACACTTTAAAGTATAACATCCCAAATACAAAGTGCAAGTAGCATAAATTATGTAGAGAGTGAATCCCAAGCACAAGAGTGTGCTACATAATACTATTCAAATGATAAACCAATGGAGCCCAATAACAAATACAATGACTAATATGTATATCAATGAAACCCAATTTTTGCGAATGATATGTCGAAAACTATCATATGCACAGTGAACAAGTCCAACCCAAAGATAGTATCATAATGACAGCATAGAAATAGAGCCAAATGATATGAAACCATCGAGAATACTAATGTCAAGCACTAGTCAATTTGAATTGAATGCTATTCCTGTTGAATTTGTATGTGGCAAATAAAATCAACTGTGTAAAGCATCATATGCAATGAAGATCAAACCACCAAACTAACATGAGTCATCAACATGTAAAAATGTCACCAACACTATGAACCAACTGTAAAACACCACGTGACTACAAACGTGGGAATCACTGAAAAGAAAGCACTGATACTGAATCAAACCAAAATCAAACTGATAATATCAATTGAAACAAACTTGAATCATCATAAACACTACAAATGAATATATGAAAGTGAAGTAGCATCAAGATTTTGTAACCTCTGAATCATGACCAACATATCATGAATTTCATCAATAAAGTGCATCAATTATTCAAAGTAAGTATATGAGGAATTGTGACCATGTGACCATGTACATCAACTAATATGACGAAATCACATTCCAATCAAAGCCTATTTTGACATCAAGGACAAACAATCAAAAATCCAACAACACGATCAATAATGGTTTCAACATCAATGGGATTGGAGGTCATGGGACATGCTATTTTAGGTATGGATTCCAACATGGGTTGACTAGTTTCAACACTATGAGTGAAAGAATTAGAAAGCCCAATATCCACAATGGATGTACCAACACGGGATGACATGAGTCTCAAACTACATCTCACAAAAGTATTAGCAATAGGACACTAGGTTGTAATACTCATACATGTTTCACCAAGCCAAAAGTGTAAAAAAATTAGCAAACACCCAAAAATAGGACACACAATGCAAGTATGTGACAAGATATTGTAATTTTCAGATAAGAACCTAAAAATGATACCATTTGAATGTAATTTTTTATTTTGAACAATGTACTTATTTTGGCCAATTTATGTGAATGCAAAAAACTACAAAAAACTATAATTTCAAAAATTGAATTGAGATCCACAAACAACAAGATATAAAGTACAATAAGTCATATTTATGCCCCAAAAAATAGAAATTGACCTGTACAAGGACAGATTCACCCAAGGGTGAACGATTCTTTGCATAAGGGTTTGTAAAAATAAAGTTTGAGTTTTTGAGTTAGTGTTTAAGGTCTTTGTTTCAGGTTGCAGACATATTCTTTCAATAACATATTTCTAAAATTTTAATGACTAGATGCAAATATAATTTGATGGCAAACAACAATCAAAATGACAACTTTTTTGATGCAATTTTGATGTAAATAATTGAAAGATACTAATATGTAGACTACTATGTAAACTGAATGCAATATGTATGTAATATTTTTAGATTTTTGAGATTTCAAAGGATACAAAATGTTATTTTGATGCAATTTTGAGACCCTAAATGAGATGTAAAATTAGCTAATAGAAATCCTAGGTCTAGGGTTTTAGAGACTTCCAAATTAGAATTTATGATGTACAATGCCAAGTTAACCAAAAATAAAATAAAGAAAAATGTAAGTGATGTGAGGTGTCATGGAATGATCTAAGCACGCTTACAGTTTCCCTAACTTCATTAGAGAAGGAGATCTCCCAAGGATAATATTGACTTTCAACCTTGATGTGAGTCAACCCTATTTGGAAGGTCTATTGTTTTCTTATGACAAAAATTATTAATTGGCACTTTTGGGAGATAATTTCAAATGCATTAACAAACTAAATTGTATGCACTTGAAATGTAGAATATTATGATAACATAAATGAAAATAATAATTTGGAGGTAGATCTGAGAAGGGCATAATGGTATGTACCTAGCCTAAAAATTAGGTTATAAGTTTTGTGGTAATATTAGTTTGCCCTAGCTAGCGAATGGGTCCTAGTGCAGGGGTCTAAAATCTGATTTTTCAACCCTCAAATCCCATATCTAAGTTTTCGATTTCTTTAGGTTTGACCATCAAAAATCCAGAGATAAATTTGTAGGTGAGTTTTTGCAGCTTGACAACAATGATGACAACTTTGATAACTTTGAAAAATTTCTCCTTTGATCAATCTTCAATCCTTATTCACCTATAAATTTGCACATGCATAGAGAAAAGAAAATATATTTGTTTTTTGGGTGAATGGGGGTCTGCCTGAGTCAAACTCCATATTGTTAATTAAACCTTGATGATGAAATAATGATAAATGGAAGGAATTGATAAATGAACAAAGCTATGTTACAACTCACCAAACCCTTAATGGTTGCCCTTACAGGACTAAAGTCTAACACATATCTCTAAGGTCTAGATCTTGCATGAATTGGATTGATTTCTTGCTTGATTCAATGTTTGAATGCTTGCTTGAATTCTTGAAACCTACATCACAATGTTAGCTCTGAGTCATGACATGAACACACATGAACTTTGACATGATGATATGATCTTGATTGTTGTAGATAACTGATAAATGTATTCTTCAATGCTCTTGACAATAATATTTGCTATAGAATTTCTCTAATAAAGTGTGTTTTCTAATGGTTAGGTTTGAATTGATAAAAAAGACCTTCTATTTATAGGTGTTTATATAATTTCTCAAAAATTAGATTCCACAAGCTGACATTTGAAACTTGAATTTGAATCATTAAAATGCCACCAAAAACATTAAAAATTAGGTCCTAGAACTTAAAGGGGGCCCATTCACCCTTGGGCGAATGGATCCTAGCACCTAAGTCCAAGACATTCAATTTCCAAGGTGTTTAAATTAATGTTGGCAATTGTTTAATATAGGTTTTCCTTTCGAAAAACGAGAATAATAAGGCTTTGGAATGCATATTTTAGGTAATTAGAAACTTAATTAAGTCCAATTAATTAAGGGGATGCAAACATAGTGTGAAATTGTAAAGTTATACAATTTTCTACACTTCAATACTTAATCTCCATAATTATAGTACATAATTTTACACACCTAAATTTGACCACTCCCATATGGTCAAATTTGCCCTCATTTTCCTCTATCCCCCATCCCTAAGCCATATTAATTAAATAATTTATCATTCATTTAATATTTCATCTTAGCCTGATGTCCCCTAAGGTATTTGATTAATTAATTGAATACCTTACCCTCTAAATTAAATAAATAGTTCAATTTATTTAATTTAGTCACTTTATCCAAATGAATTAAATTAATTTTTTAATTAATCTTTTCTCTCTCCACATGTCAACATCCTCCATAATCCCTTCTAATCCAGATTAACCTAATTAATTTGTGATTAGGGTGTGCACATTCCTAATCATCATTAGGGTCACATCCTCCATAATTTGCCACTTACCTCTAATCCCTCCATTAACCCACTTAATCTTGCATTTACACAACCTTAATCACTAATTATCCCCTAACCTCACCTAATGCTATTTATGAAATGTAACCTTAGTCAACCTTCATAAATACTCTCTTTTTGGAGAAGTCACCCCCTTCCCCATGTGAATTTAAAATTCACATTTATTCTCTCCATGCATGGTAAGAAATTTTTAATTCCTTTATCAATCCCCATGAGGATTTGTGAGGAATTTTTAATTCCTTTCTTGTCCTCTCATTGTACATGAGGATAAAGACCTCCTTTATGAGGAGATCTTTTCCATTCCCAAGGTACTTCCTAGTACCTCCACCTCACCTCCACTTCACCCCCTCTTGTCCACCCCATCTGACACATGTCATCATGAGATGGCTTGTCAATTCTCAACTCACCCTAGCCATCGATCTTCTCCTCTTTGGATGAATCTCAACCCTTCATTCATTTAGAAGCGTTTCCCCCAAATATAGTGATTTTTGCCTTATTTTTAGAAGGATTCATTCATGCAATCACTTAGCCAATTTTAGCTCACATACTACCAAGCATACAACCTCCATTGTTGCATACACTTTTGAGCTTCCATATTGCACCAAATCAATTACCCACATTCACCATTGCATTCACCATCATTTAGAGCTAGGTTACATGCCATTTTTCTAATCAATGAGCACACAAATCAACCATCAAAGGGCCAACCGACTCAACAATTCAAACAAGGTAAAAAATTGTTATTTTCTTATGTTTTTGTTTGAATTCAACTAGGCTCATCTTGGCGTGTTGTTAGTTTTTTCTTTGTCTACATTTCATTTCATTTTGCAATCATGGACTAGGAATTCACTGGCACACATTTATGGCATGTCCGGTGGGACCCATATCACAGGTCAACTTTCACTTTTTTTGTTATTTTGAATTTTGCAGGTTCAGATTTTAGACACAGGCGAATCTACCCTAAACAGACAAATCCACCTGACACAGAGGCGATCTTGCATTGGAATGGGTAAATGTGTTATCGCCTCTCATATAAAAGGGTGACCTGAATGGACGAACCTGTTGAAGTAAGTGGTGATCCTACACTGATCATAGAGGTGAATATGCTTACACCTCTCCCTTAGACAAGCAATTATATTCCCACCTATTTACTGGAAAGCGATCTTGCATTCAAAGAAAGGTGAATTCGCTTAACATAAAGGAGAAATTGAAGTAATCTAGAACATTGAAAAAATTTATTCACGCTCTTATTTGATTTCAGATTTGGCTACTAATCGACTAACTTGTTTTTTTTGTTCTTGTGAGATTTTACTAACATTTGTGCAACAAATCGTACACCCAAGATCAAAGGTCAAAACTACTAACACGTGTGTTGCAGGATGAGCGGTCAAAGCCCTTTAGTTAGCTTGTATGTTGTTTTTCATACTAGCTAGGCACACGTAGATTTAGTTACATGGTCAATTTAATTGTTTGCTTTATTTGGGAGCGTGTTTTTGACATATGCTCTCCCATTGCATTGTACGGTGATCCTAGGTGACCAGAAATCGTAGCTCATTCCAGTCCAGTTGATTCCACCTAGGAGTATTGGTATGCGCATGCTCTCCCCTTATGCTATGTGCAAGCCTGGGGATCAGTAGAAACGTCTAGTATTTCCTTCCCTTTGGTGAGATCGTGTTTAGCTATGACTTTGTGTAATGCAGGGGATGTAGATTGTACCCCAAAGTTACCCATCATGTAATTAGGTTGAGATAGAAATCCTCATGATGAACTATGATAGTTCTCAAGGAGAGAGAGAAGGTGAGCTCGTGGCATATGTTGACGACCCTATGCCATTGGATCTCTAGTTATCCACCTTCGCAAGAGAGGGTGCTTCCACCTAATTTCATGGAGTATTAACCTTGGGGTGTCCCCTCAAGGTGGTGGGCCTACATCAAGTTAGCAAACATTTACTAGTAATTTTAGGCTTGTGTTGTCTAGCATGTCTTCTTTTGGTATACCAGTGCTTGTCATCAGTCCGAGTCAATCCCATCCCGCTGCTTTTTGTTTGCTACATTTTCAGTCCTTTGCCACAATCTTCCCCTACCCCCAATGGTGAGTTTTCTTCACACATGAGTGAACATTCCTTGTGGATAGGCGATCTTGCCCTAATAGGGGTGAATCTGTGTCATAGTATAGTCAAGTCATTTGTTAGGTGAACTCATTTTTGTTAGGGGTGAATTATCTTGCGGGTCTCTTAGATAGGTGACCACGTATCCGCATGCTCCTTGAATAGGTGATCTTGTCATCCTCACAAGAGATTCCATGTTCCCGTCTCCCAATCCTTCGTATATACATCCCATAGAATATGCAAACCTATTGTCCACAGGGGCAATCTCATGTCAAATCCATACTAACCCCATTCGTACACCTAAAGAAATAGGCAATCTTTCTCTCCCATAGGCATTTTTGGGTCTTGTCCATACAACTAAAGAAAGGGGCAACCCTGTAACCTAGATAGGCGAGTCTGTATCCTTGAGAGGCGATCCCGTAAACATTCGTCTGTACTAAGCTTTGAATAGGAAATCTTGTAACCTATTTTGGCAATCCTAAGAGTCCAGATCATACAATCCAAGACATAGGCAAACTCATAAACCCTAGAGAGGCGATCTTGTTATACACAGAGGTGAGTTTGTGATCCTTTAGATAGGTGATCTCGTGATCTAAATAGGTGAACCTGCTAACCATAGAGGCAAATTTGTGTCTGATTAAAAAAACCCGAGTAAATCCTTTGGACCACTAAAAGCATGTTATTTTTTGAGTCCATTCATGTGATCAAATAATTTTTATCATCATTTTAGTGCATCTATAGTTTTGAAAATTTGTTGAATCTTCAATCAAACCATATAGGTTCACCTTAGGACATCCCTAGAATGCATATCCATCATCAATTCATCAATCTAGGTCCTTTAGGCATCATTTTAGGGCTCTTTTATCCAATCGGGTTAGGTAACTAAATCTAATCATTATCATTCATGCTTACTTAGGATTTTCATTTGTTCTGAGTTAGTAATCCTCCTTGGCCTTATCAATTTACTTTCATCTTGAGGTGTATTTTGCATCATAATCATCATTTTTATCATTAGATCCAATCATCATCCTCTATTGCCCAATCGAACTCCTGTACTTGATTTGGAGTTAATCCTATTGACCCAATACAATTAATCATATGATCAGATCAATCAATACAACTTAATTCAATCCAATTATCAATCCATCATTATCCTAGAAATCATCTAATTAATCAATCTGTCACTCTAGCAATCCTTTAAGTCATCATCTAGGTCATTGATCACAGACAAGAAAACTCATGGAGCTACAACAAACCAAACATGCTCAGCCTCAAAAAACTTTGAATCCACCCCCTAATAGTGGTTCATTGCAATCCAATACTAAATTTCATCCTCGTCCTTCCATCAAGGAAGGTATGGTCAATCAACTTGAGTTAATTGTTGACGAATATCTTAGTGATCCTTCTAATGTGCAAATGACTGATCATCTTCTTGTCGAGTGTGCGGATAAAATTATTGCTCAATTGCTCATAAGGGGTGCCAATCCCCCACCAAGGTTTGATATCTCACAATATGCAAATATCACACCCCCACCTCAAACATAGGATGCACAAAGTTCTTAGGTAAATCTAGGATCATCAATCCCTCAAATACCCCAAGTTACTCCACAGGGTACATGGTATCAACCTAGGTTTGCCAATGATATCTTTTATTAGATCCTGCCTTCATATGTTCAAATTTTTGTCATGGGGGTAGCACCTGATACCAATAACCCTCAAGGCCCCGATCCTAATAATCTTCAAGGTGATACTAATCCTCAAGGATGGACCAATACACAAGCATAAATGAATTCGCAGGGTCAGAATAATCCTCAAGGTCTTGGCCTAATTAATTTGCGTGGTGGTAACCCTCAAGGTTTTATCCTTGCATCTTTCATACCAACTGTGCCACCACATCCACCCAATGAATCGAGTTAGTCATCATGAAACATTGGGGAAACACATATAATCCCTTTGCCTCTACGCCTCCTCACATCACTCTCATCTACACCCAACCACTACCATAACCAAATTCGCTGCCTAATTCTGGTATCTCCATCCCACAACAACTGCCATATCAACAACCACCTCATCAATCCCAAGTCCTATCATAGTATCAACAAACCCCACACTAACCTCAAGGAAATCCATCACAACCCTCACACCAATCCCAAGTCAATTCACAATCGCAACAAATACCCACGCAAGTCCAAGGTAATCTCGTTGCTCAATATCAATATTATTCGCAACCCCCACCTCACAATTTCTTTCCTCGCTATCACCATTTTCCTCTAAATAACATATATTACCAGTTAACTCCTCAATCAAGTACACCTAGACTACAACATACCGCTTCCAACACCAATCACAACTACTGATACTACAATCAACAACCTCCATCCTAGCAACAACTGCAACAAAACACCTACCATTAGCAGTCAAACCTGCAACAACCTTCATACATATCCTAACAACAACCCACTTACAATTATCACTCAAATCCTAACTACTCATACTACAATCAATCATCCTCATCCTAACAGTAGGGTACCTCCTCATCATATTACCAAGCCCTTCTATCACACCAACAAACCTATGCTAATCTTCAGTTCACATATGCTGATAGATACCAATAAATCCCTTCACATCCACCTCTGTCATCATATGATCAATCCATCTGGCCCCCGCCACCACCAGATCAGCAATATGCTCCTTACAATTATTTTCTCCATTCACTCCTTTGGGAGAATCTTTAGATGTTGTTTTCAATTGGTTTCTCCAAGCAAACTATGCAATCACTTATCTTGTGACAAATCCTTTTGATGACTCAAAGCCTAAACCTGCCTGGTATAGAGAGAATGAGTATTATGATTATCACAAGAGTAAAGGTCACTCCACAAAAAATATCATGAAATTAAAGGTTATATCCAAGATCTCATAGATCGAGGAGACATCATAATGGATGCAAACCAGGACACATTGTCCAATTCTCAATTACAGATATATAAAAATGCATTCCCTAAACACAACCAAGGTCCAAGCACCTCCAACATAAACAATTGATCCAATAATAACAACCAAAATAATAGCACCAATAATGTTAGCTATAAAAATGTGTGTTATAAGTATCAAAACATTATTACGTGCATCACCCAAGGGGATAAAAATGTATCTATGATTCATGTCAAAGGAAAAGACCCTCAATGTGTTGTTACCACACATCATACACGCATATCAATCCCTAGACCTTCCACTTCATCTTAGCCAGCACCTGTGAGCTCACAATATAATATCCTTGATCATCTTGGTAAGACACCTGCTCAAATATCCATTATGGATTTGCTAAGGTCCTCCCCAGTCCACCAAGAGATCCTTAGAAAAGCTTTGCAAGATACACATGTGCCAAATGATATTGTTCCTACTCAGTTTGAAGTTTTAGTAGGACATTTGTCATCCACCTATCAGTTGGGATTTAGCCAAAATGATATGTCACCGATCGATTCATCCCATAACCATGCCTTACACATTGAGGTCCTAGTCACTCACCCTAAGGTAAAATAGGTCTTGGTAGATAATGGTTGTACCCTCAATCTATGTACATTAAAGCTCATAAAACAGGTAGTGTATACTCATGTTGACCTGGATAACCAAACCATTACAATTAAGGCCTATGACAATGCAGAAAGGGACTAAGAGGGTATTATTTTTCTTCCTATCCAGGTTGGCCCTATTGTGCAATAAACTACCTACCACATCCTTGATTTGGATTTTCCATACAATCTTCTCCTTGATCGACCATGGATTCACGCCATGCAGGTTGCTTTGTCCACCTATCACTAATGCTTGAAATTCCCATACAATGGGGTCGAAGTAACTATCCATGCAGACCCTCAGCCTTTCAAGTACTATTGTGCTTTAGAGGCTTCTTTCCCACATTCCAGATATCATCCAGGAGTCAAAGTGGGAGCTCCTTAGGTGTCACCCTCCATCCCATCATCCAATCCATCCTCTAATTCATCATCCAACACAACATCCACTCCATCCTCTATATTTGATTCTATAATTACCAAGGCCCAAATCATAGACAAAGGCTGTGGAGAAAATGAGATGTGCACTACTCTTAATGTCACAACCATGCTGCTATCTCCTCGCATCTACGACCAACCTTCTCAGTCCGCATTGAAAGAAGAAGTGAAGACCAAAACTATCAGCTTCAAAAACGTGGGTTCTACCACTTTACAATCTCTAGGAACACTACAAGATAAGGTCGATGAAGACATTAGTCAATTGGTTTACAGAGAAGAACCCAAGCCATCACCTCCCCTCATTGAATATTTCCAAGAGGTTTATCCCCATTATTTGAAGTTAGCAGAAAAATACAACTATCAAGGGGGAGGGCTTGGTGTAGAAGAGCATGAAAGAACCCAACCCATTGGGACACCAATGTGATCTAAAAATTTGGGCTTAGACTATGACAAGAAGCAAAAGGGTCGTGTATCATCCACTAGCACTTCCAATAATATTAACTTGGAAAATGATTTCCTTGACAACATACCTGAAGAAGAAGAAATCATACTCTCATACGATGATGTAGATCTCCCTTCCTTTTCGATTCTACCTCAATCTTTTCCACCAGCCTTTCACTCTGTCACCCCGACCTTGTTGATTGTGACCTACAAGGGAGTGCACTTGTAGACATCTTTCCTTAAGAGGAAACCTACGTACATCTCATGGGATTGGGGGACGTTGAACACCCTAATCGCAAAAGCAAAAAGAAACAAAACAAAAAAGAGTCACCTAGTGAAAACCTCCCCTAGCACTTCTTGACTCGTCAAAAGTAAAAATAAAGGGTGCATCCATTAGTGAAAACCTTGATGAGGTGTTAGAGGATGAGAATGTTTATCTTCCCCTTTTTGGAGCTCATTTATCCAAATGATCTTCAATTTTGATCGAGGAGATGCAATAAGTTAATCTAGGTACGGAAGAACCCAAGATCACCTATGTGGTAAAGTCATTATCCAAGCAAGAGTACCCCGTCATTGTCAATCTGCTAAAGGAAGGGATCATTAACTTTGAATGTCCCTATTCATATATGCCAAGATTTGATCCCACATTGGTTTTACACCATCTTGATGTCCATCCAGATGCTAAACTAGTTAAACAAAAGCTCAGGAAAATGCATCCCCAAGTGGCTCTACTTGTTAAGAAAGAACTGGAAAACTATTAGAGGCTCAGTTCATCAGAACTATTGATTAATTCGATTAGATATCTAATATAGTACATGTGGATAAACCTAATGGGAGCATTAGAATCTGTACCAACTTCTGGGATCTCAATAAAGATTTCCTGAAAGATGATTTACCGCTTCCTAACATTGACATGTCGGTAGATCTCATAGTAGGACATACCATGCTATCCCTCATGGATGGCTTCTCTGGTTATAATAAGATCAGAATTAAACCTAAAGATCAGTACAAAACCACTTTCACCACCCCCTGGGGAACTTTCTGCTACAATGTCATGCCCTTTGGCCTCAAGAATGCAGGGGAAGCCTATCAATGTGTAATGACAGTCATCTTCCACAACCTCATTCACATTATAATGGAAGACTATCTTGATGATTTAATAGGCAAGTCAAAAACAAGAGAAGAGCATCCTACGATCCTAAGGAAAATATTTGAGTGGTTAGAACAATACAAGATATGTTTGAATCCCAAGAAGTGTTTTTTTGGCATCACATCTGGTAAATTATTAGGCTTCATTATATCAATAAGGGGAATTGAAGTGGATCCGACAAAAGTAAAGGCTATAATGGAAATGCCCCTTCCTCACAATCTAAAATAGTTAAGAAATTTGCAAGGAAAATTACAGTCCATCAAGCGTTTCATCACCCAAATTGCTGATAAATGCCAGTAATTTACACACCTCTTGCATAAGGACATAAATATCAAATGGGATCTATAGTGTCAACAAGGCTTCGACAAGATAAAGGAATATCTAGTCATTTCACCAATCTTAATGCCTCCTATTCTTGGCAAGGCACTACTGCTATACATCTCCACCACTTCAGTTACACTAGGGGCGTTCCTAGCCCAACATGATGAGTTTTCTAAAGAGTGTTCCATCTATTACATCAGTCGCACACTTGTGGGCTATGAGCTTAATTATTCACCCATGGAAAAATCTTGCTTAACAGTTGTTTTCAATTCACATAAGTTGTGTCACTATATGCTCAATCATCCTATCAAAAGCTGACCCACTCAAATATTTGTTATTAAGAACGTCATTAACTGGTCATATGGCCAAGTGGGTTATGCTCCTTAGCGAGTTTGACATAGAATATGTGGACCGTAAAGAAATCAAAGGGTAAGTAATAGTAGGTCATTTAGTTGATGCTCCTTTGGTAGATGCATATCCCTTAGTAGCAAATTTTCCTTATGAAGGGGTCCTTACAGTAAAAAAATTTGATACATGGATATTATATTTTGATGGTTCATATACTCACAATAGAGTTGGTGCGGGTATTCTCTTTGTCACCCCTCAAGGTGAATACATATGGAAGTCATTTAGACTAGAATTTCCATGCACAAATAACACTATTGAATACGAAGCTTTAATCACAGTACAATGGAATATCACTTGTCTCTGTGTCTTTGGAAATTCTCAACTTATAATCAAATAGGTCAATGATGAGTTTCAAACTAAGGATGATAAGATTCTTCCTTGAAAGTGCATGGTGGATGATTTCAAGAAATAATTTACCCATATAGTTTGAGAAAATTCCTAGAGTCTAGAACAAGGCAATGGATGCAATGGCTACAAATGGTTCTCTCATTGACATGCCTAATGACCAAATGGATTGTGATTTCCTAGTAGAACAACTATTAATCCCAACGTATGAGATGCCAGATAATTAAATGGTGTGTGATATTATGGGTCCCCAATCACCTTGGTATCATGAAATTTATGCCTATCTACATGATAAAATTCTACCACCTGACCTCACTCGTACAACCAACACAAATATTTCATCCAATGCATTTCCCGATGCACAATCGTCGGAGATACACTTTATCATAGAGGTTATGATGGCATTCTCCTTCGGTGTCTAAATGAATTGAAATATTATGTTTCATTAGATGAAGTTCATAGTGGTGTTTGCGGGTCTCATTCTAATTGGATGGCCTTAGCGAAGAAAATTCTCAGAGCAAGATATTACTATCCCACTATGGAGCATGACGCTTGTGAGTTTGTGAAGAAATGTGTATTGTGTCAATAACACGCAAATCTAATCCATGCTCCTCCCTAAGATTTACAACCTATTATTGCATCGTGGCCTTTTCACAATGGGGTTTCGATATAATCAGAAAGATTTACCCTCCTTCATCTGATGGTCACACCTTCATCATCATCGCCACTAAATACTTCACTAAATGGGTGGAATAAATTCCACTCTCTCAAATATTTGGTATTCAAATTTCCAAATTCAACTCTATTATACTCTTTGTAGATATGGTATCCCCTCCACTTTCATTACCAACAACGAAAATCCCTTCAAAAAGTAGTAAATGAAACACCTTTTCAAAACCCATCACATCTAGCATCATTGGTCAACTCCCTATTACTCTCAAGGTAATGGAAAAGCTAAAACCACCAACAAGAACCATATCAAAATCCTCTACAAGGTTGTCAACAACACTGGTCAAGATTGGCACCTCCACCTTAATCTCGCCCTTTGGGCATATCACACATCCATTTGCACCTCCACGGGCACTACCCCATATTCCCTCATCTATGGCACATACACCAACTTGTCGATTGAAGTTGAGATCCCATCACTTCGTATCTTTATGAAGAATTTAATTGGTGATGAAGATGCTTGAGTTGCACGGTTAAGCCAACTTGAACTCCTAGATGAGAAACACATCAAGGCCTATAATTATCTAAAAGCTTATCAACATCGGCTAAGAAGGAGCTACAATAATAATTTCATCCCCGCTAATTTAACATTGGTGATCCGGTCCTGAAAGAAAATCAGCATACCCAACAGGATTGAGAAAAAAAAGGCAAGTTTGAAGCTAATTGGTTGGGTCCTTATGTGGTCACTAAAAAATATGGTTCTAGGGAATATAGGCTTGCCACCCTTGGGGGGGATCCCTTGGAAGAACCCATTAACATCATGCACCTGGAGCGGTTTTACACCTAGGTCAGCTGGGTTATCCTACCTTAAAAATTACCAAAAAAAAATCATGACAATACAAAAAAAAAGAGTCAAAAAAATCCAAAAATAATAAAGAGAAATAATGCTTCATGTGGTGAAAACCACCCTTGGTGGTGCCTTGGATAACTGTGATTGGTGAAAACCTGGCAGCAGGTACCATTCGTAGAGGGCTTAATCATTATTTGCCTTGCGTCCTATTTCCTATGTCCTTTGGTGAAAACCTGGCAGCATGTACCATTCGTAGAGGGCTTAATCATTATTTGCCTTGCATCCTATTTCCTATGTCCTTTCCCTCATCCTATTGGCATATCCTATCCTACCATCCTATCACATCCATTTTCTTGTGATCTCCTATCATCTAACGCTTTGTATATTTTTGATTGAGCATTGGACGATTTAGATTTACTATCCAAGATCTTGAGCTTCTATCTTGAATTAGAGTTTTTCATTACAATTTCACGTAGGCAAGCCCATCAATCGATGAGCCCCCGAGACCCTAAGCAGGGATAACTTTAAGAAACCCCCCCCTCGGCGCAGGTGTAAAATCCTGGCGAATCTTGTATACTTCTCGATGAAAAATATTAATTTTATTGGCAATTTTTTTCGTTTTTCAAGAAAAAAAATAATCCTCATTGGCGAATCTTTTATAATCCCTGGAAGTCTATGGAAAATCGTGGCGAATTGCAATTTTTTTAAATCGAATAAAATATTTTTCATTGGCGAATAAACTTATTTTTCAAACCATAATTTTTTTTCCATTGGCGATTAAAACCTTTTTTCAAAGCAAAAGGTATATTTTCATTGGCGAATTAAATTGAATCTCAAAATAGTAAAAAAATCCAGTTGCGAAATAAAAATCATATGGGTCGTTCGATGGACAACTGTAGTTGCATTTCGGAAGTAAATCTCTAAAGCACTAGACTTGCGATTTGAAACCTCCAGAATATCACTAGAACCGTTAGATTTCTAGAAATCAATGGTTGAGATTTTATTACCGTACAAATGGTTATAAAGTTTTGTTTCTTAGCGATTGGGTGACCTCGGCGAGATGCACAACTTTCGAAGTGACAACTCATTTAATGAATTGTACGATGCCATTAAGGGATGTCTTCTCAAACACCAATTGGATAGATTTAACGTAATCTTTTAAATCCTCTGAAAGGATAGATCTTAAATAAGGTATTAAGGAGTTTGGAGAAACAAATTTAGTAGCAGATTGTCACTTCCTATTGGTAAAGTTAAGTGATCTTGCATACGAGGAAAGGTGGCAGCATTTTGAACTCCATACTCAGAGTTTCCTCAAAATGGTACTTCCAACCGATATTAGGGTATGGGAAGATGAAATTGTGACCTTCATGCAACCAAATTTGAATTGGCTTGAAGAAGAGCAACTCAACATCATTTCCTAGCTACGTTCAGTGGCATGGAAAGAGAAAACCAACTATGTTGAGTACAACAAGGTAATTTGTGTTTTAGAAGAAGAAGAAGAACGCACTAAATTTCATAATTTTATAATGGAAATGCAGTTGGAACTGTACAGAGTCCTGGAACCTCTAGCAGTTTAACAACATACACGAATCCTTTAGTGAATTGTGAATTTGTGACACATAATGATAAGGGGGCATAGTTTCAACTTTTGAGCGCTTTTTGAATTTTGATTGTACAGGGTGTGGGGTGACAGGTCTGTGAAACCACATTTTTGGCATTAGAGAGATAAAATAATATATTTCTAAATCCTTTTATTTATCAATGCTTCCTTTTAATTATGAATGAATTGTGTTTCTTCATGATAATTGTTCAATGTTTATCTATTAGTGTTAGGTCAAATTCAAAATGCTTATTTTTTCATCTTTGAGACTTTGTGTTCAGATTAATTCATCGCTCATTCACTCTTTTCAATGCCTCGAATCTCGATGTTGTACATTTCATTTCATTTAAATTCTCAATCTTTTTGAAGAAAGTATGGTTGGCAGTGGTAGTGGCGGCAATTAATGCCATATGTGATATGAACATCCGAAGCAATTTCTTGGACAACTCATAGCTTTAATGAAACAAGATTTGTAATGATTTCATATCGTTTGAATGAGTGATTTTGACAGCTTGTCAGCTTGAGGTAGAGTTCAAGTTGGCACGTAGCAAGCTGTCAATCAAATTAGAAATTTTAATTATACAAGCTAGTAGTGGCACTGGTGGCCCATAAATAGGGATAGTGATTCAGTGATTAGTAGATAGTGCCATAAAGGTTTTTATTTTCTAGGGTTAATAAGGATTCACGAAGAAGATGATGCAGTTTTGGGGATACTGTAAATTCTCCTACCTACAATTATGTAGTTACAGAGTAATCAGTAAAAGATGAATTTCCTTCAAGTTTAGAATGGGTGGAATTGGAAAGAAGTTGATTTGGTTAACCTGAATTTTCAGATGGGTTTTGAACCAGGATGAGGAGCTCTGATGGAGATAAGTGCTATCCGAATGCATAGAGGCTACAGGTTAAAGATGGGAGTAGATTTGTTTCTCCTTCTATATTCTAACAGCTCCCATTTCCTGAACATGGTTGGCCAAGCAAGCCCCATGCATTTATTTTCAAAGAGACATTTATTTTTCATCTTCTGTATGACTCTGGTTCTCGAAGGGGATAAGTACATTTTGTATCTTCATGGCTCCCATTTCCCCATGAGTGATTGGAACCCCCTTTGCCCAGCATGGTTGGAAAATCCACCAGCAGAAGCTTGGAATCATGAATTTATTTTCAGAGCCACATTTATTTTTAGAGATAGATGTGTATTAGGTTTTCAACAACAAAGCTTAGAAATTGGAATCAATTTGTAATCCATTGTAACGAGCAACAACTTGGAATAAATTATTAAATTTTGTCTATGTAGAGTACTAAAGTGACACACTGACATATGTTATTTATACAAAACAAGAGCTACAGTGCTACTCGTCTGTAAAAAGATATGTAATAATGTAACATTGAAATTTAGTTGCAATAAAATAAATGGTTGTGTTGTGCTATTCTTGAATTTTGATTCCTTGAATCTTCATTATTCATTTACGTTTAAGAGTAAAGAGTTGTTTTCTGAGTTTGGAACTTCAGTGTCACTGTCTATTGCTAATTTAATATATTCAAATCAGTTTTTTTTCTTTTGAGAAATTAAGTACTAGCAATCGCACCCTGTGTGAAATGGGTATGCCGAAGAGGTATGGAAAGTTAATTAGGGAGAAAATATATATATATTTTTTTTTCCATACATTTGTACAATACATAAGATCAAATTGGTCGATCATTTAAGAAATGATTTTGTTGATTTATTATTATTAATATTTTTATTACTATTTTTATAATATTATAATATTACTATTAATTTAGTTTTTATTATATATTTTTTATTATTTTTATACATTTACTATTATATTATTATTATTTTATTAATATATCAAGTTTGCATTATGTTACATTATTATTATATTGATAAATAATTGGATTAGGTATTATATATTGTTAGTATTATATTATTGTTTTTTATATATTTACTATTATAGTGTTATATTTGTATTAATACATTACTATTAATATTAATAATATATTATTAATATTTAAATTATTATATTATTCATAATATTGTATTATTACTTTGATATTACTATTATATTATTCTACTATTATAATATTCTATTATTCTTATTATATGATTTTTGAAATATTATACTTAGTAAATTATATTTATCCTTAATATTATATTATTAATAAAATATGATTAATTGTAGTCTTAAATTATTGAATTATTAAATTATTGTTTTATTATTATACTAATGTTATTATGTTATATTATATTAATTATATTATATATTTATTATTATTATATTATTATTATTATATTCTATTATACTATATTATATTATATTATATTATATTATTATTATATTATATTATATTATTATTAAATTATATTATATTATATTTTTATTATATTATATTATATTATACTATATTTTTACTATATTATACTATATTATACGTACATTTTGACAATTAAACTAAATGCATTCCTATTTTCATGTACAAGATCCTACAATTTTGTTAATTATAATATTTTAATTTTGTTAATTTTTTTAATATTCGTTCCGTTATAACCAAATTTCTATGTTTTTCACAGTTAATCATCATCGACGGCTATGCACGGTTCAACCGTATTCCCTCCCCTCTCAAACAACGCACATCGTCAATTGACAAACTTAGCCCCCTATTCTCAAATAGGACACGCCTTCGGTGTAAATATACTCTATGCAATATGCACTTGAGAATTCATGGTTATATCAGGCCATCGGGGGAATGCAATCATTCGTTCCACCAATGTTTATGTGTTACAACGATGTGCTTACTTTTGTTGATTCTATCGGTATATCGGGGACTAGGAGTGCACCTTATGAGTTATGAGTCTTCGCATTCGGGCCATCGCCAGGGCTGTGATGGGGGTTCCATCGATAAAGCATTGTTAGGACGATGCCTATGGTATTGACTTTAAAACACACATGTCATGTTAATTTTTTTAAGTTAATATCATAAATTAGTAAATTACTCAATTTTCAAGTTCAACCGTTGGATGAACATTTGATGTATGGTTGTAGTTACATTCCATAATGAAATGAACAGAGCGATGGGCTTCCCAACTTAAACCTCTGAAATCACCCTATAACCATTAGATTTAGAAAGATCGACGGTTAAGATTAAGAATTTCCAACTTGTAGAGTCTAGACCTCAGATGTGTCATTCACTTTAATGTTCCAATTTCAAGAAACAAAGCATTTAAAGCACTTTGTAGTTTGTACTGCTAAGTGTCAACTGTCAAGTGATTAGTGTTTATTTTTAAACTTTAAAGTTAATATTATGAGTTATGAGTCTTCGCCTTCAGGCCATCGGTGGGGCTGTGATGGGGGTTCCACCGATAAAGCATTGTTAGGCTGATGCCTATGGTATTGACTTTAAAACACATGTGTCATGTTAATTTTTTTAAGTTAATATCATAAATTAGTAAATTACTAAAGTTTCAATTTCAACCGTTGGTTGAACATTTGATGTATGGTTGTAGTTACATTCCGTAATGAAATGAACAGAGCGATGGGCTTCCTAACTTAAACCTCCAGAATTACCCTATATCCGTTAGATTCAGAAAGATCAACGGTTAAGATTATGACAATAGCAAACAATCAATATGAAAATTTTATGACGGTTTGGTCATTTAAATGCCTATCAAAAAAATTGTTTAATTTTACGAATTTTTATATAAAATCTTTTATAAATGGATTATCTTGAAAAATTAGAAAACAATGATAATTATTAGTGATAAATATAAAAATCTACTATTATAATTAACAATTAACAAAATTTTCTAAAATCGTATTAAAAATAAATCTTGTTAAATATATTCTAAAAATTAAAAATAATTATGTTTTATTTTGAAAAGATTCTAAAATAATATATATTTTTATAATAATATTATAAATCATATATATTAATATAAAATGATAGCTATTATAAAAAAGTCAAAAGTTTCTAAATTCATATTAAAAATATTCAAAAAAGTTATATTCTATTTTCTTTTTATAATAAAAATTATAAAATGATATATATTATAAATTAAAATACTATATAATAATTTTTTACGGTTTAATAAAAATATAGCAAGTCAAACTATACAGTCTAATAAATTTTATAGCTATAATATATGGTCTAAAATTGAAAAAACGGTCAAATATTTAATAGACCATCAAATTCCGTAATGACATGCATAGAGCTATGGGCTTCCCAACTTAAACCTCCATAATCACCCTATAACCGTTAGATTTAAAAAGATCAATGGTGAAGAATTTGCAACTTGTAGACCTAAGACGTGTCATTCACTTTAATGTTCCAATTTCGAGAAACAAAGCATTTAAAGCACTTTGTACTGCTAAGTGTCAACTGTCAAGTGATTAATGTTTATTTTAAAAGTTAATATCATTAACTACTCAAGTTTCAATCGTTGGATGAACATTTGATGTATGGTTGTAGTTGCATTCTATAATGACATGCACAAAGCAATGGGCTTCCCAACTTAAACCTTCGGAATCACCCTATAACCGTTAGATTTAAAAAGATCAAAGGTGAAGAATTTGCAACTTGTAGTCTTGTAGACCTAACTCCTAAGACGTGCCATTCACTTTTACATTCCAATTATGAGAAAAAAAACATTTAAAGCACTTTGCACTTTGAAATTGTAAAGTGATTTTTAAAGTCTTCAATCTTCAGATTGCTCATTGCAATGCACCACCCTGTTTTGGATTCCATAGTTCCACTTCCAACAATGCCATTCCAATTTTCAAGCGTCAGGACTCATAATCTGGGTAAGTGAAAGAATTCTTGCAGCTACATTTCAACTTTCATCATTTGACATTTCTTAAAATCTTATTTTGTCAAAGTTTGAAGTTTGGTTTTAGACTTTAGAGACTCAAGAATCATTAAAACTAAGGAGGACTAATAGGTATTACTTATTAGGGAATTCAAATTACACAACTTCACATTTGTACAAGCATGTCTACCACCAATACCACTACAACAATGTTTAATAAAAAAATGCATTATGTAGAATTGCTTAAAACCCCAGGTTTCACCGATGGGTACCATGATATTTATGATCCTGAAATCTATGGTAGGCATACCTCAGAACTTAGATTTTCATCTCAGAATAAGGCTGCAAAGCAAACAGAAGTTGATAGTATCAGTGCACCGTGGGTAACTGGATTAGGGCGCATGATGTTACATGAAGTTTTCCCTTGCCCATAATTTATCATGGTCTGTGCCAAAAATTATGATGATAAGAAAAGAGCAATTGTTAATAAAGATAACCAAGAAGAATTGTTATCCATTAATACAGAAGAACTTGGAAAAGTGTTGGGGTTTACAACCGAAGAATTTGAAAACCACCACATTGACCTAGAAAAACTTGCTAGTGATTATGAAGCAGTGCAAGAAAGGCTGGAAAATGATTTCTTAAATCAAATAGTTAAGGATAGAAACAAATTGAAAGGTGATCATAAGCCTCCTTATAATTTGGATTTTTTTAAACCATGGGTTCAAGATACTATTTCCATACTTGCATTTTGCCTCGGTTTGGATAGCAATTTGGAAGTGGGTGCAAGCCTCCTTGAAACGGTATATAATATCCATTATACTAAAGAACATGTCAAATATAATTATGCACAACACATTGTAGAATCCATGCATAAACAATTTTTAATGATTAAAGTAGGTTCCACGAAGATATTTAGGTTCACAACCTACTTGTGCTATCTTTTTCTATTCAAATTTAGAGGAATGTTTCAGACCAACAAGCTTCAGATTCAACCCTACAGTAATGCAGAGGAAAAAAAGTGGCTCTAGTATATGAATGGACCAATGAGATAAGGATGCATGATTCTCGAAGGAACTACAATCATTTTGTAGACTACTTTTTGGCTTGATTGCATCAAGTAATTACAAATAATCCAATGCCTAGATTGCCTATGTCATGTAGAAACTGCATGCAACTAGGAAAAGAAATACAATTGGTTGATTGGTACTTAATGGAAGAATATACTGTGCTAAGATTTTATGGATCGGGAGTACAGCCATACAAACTTCCAATACATATGACAGAAAGGGTTTTTGCATTGGAATATGTAAGGCAGGTGCAGAGTGTTGATGAACTACACTTTCTTAGTCAGCAAAAGAAGACCTTATTTCCTTCTTTACCTTTTTCATGTGGAGGGTTCACATTCGAGAGAAAAGCATTTAGTGTGGCACATAATCTTTTGAATTTTTTTGACTTTGATCCTATCTGTCACTAGCAGTATGATCCATGTGACATCATTAAATCAATGATTGTGGCCAATAGGAATGTTGCAAATAGAATTCAACATCAAAGTAAAGCCTTGCTTAAAAACTTGAGAAACAAGGATTCTTGGGATGAGGTCAAAATAGCAATGCAGAAAAGTGTTGTTGAGAATGGTATTTCTTTTGAACAATTGTCAGCAAAAATTATGGCATTTCACCAAAAGACAATCAGGACATACAAAAAATTTTATGTAAAAAGTGATAAACCATCTAGTAGAGTAAAAATTTCAGGTTCTCTAGAGACATAACTTATGGATAAAAAATTGTAACGATAAAAAATTACTGCCTTTTGGTCTATGAGGAAGGACCTAGGTGATCCAAGAGCTCTTGAAGAGTATGATAATAATGAAGAAGATGAAGAATTTAGCAAATTGTGGAATATAGAGCATGGGCATCCTGATGGACATGATGAATCTGATGATGATATTGATATGGAAGAAGAAGAGCAAAGCCATGCCAATTACAAACCTGGTTTAAGTGAGGCTGCAAAAGCAGAATATGCTTCAACATATACTTTAGGAGCAACCATACTTGAAAAAATTGGTTATGAAGGTGGTCCTTTGGGGTCCAAAGGACAAGGTAGAGGCCCTTGGACAATACAAAGTGTTGAGCATAGAAAAAAAGTTGATAAATCTGGCCTTGGGCTTGGAGGTGAAAAAGTAGACCAAGGGGATACAAGACAAAATCAATTTGTTAGAGCTTCTAGTCCTCATCCTCATGGTCAGATACAATCACAACTAGGACATGCCCTTGGTGGACAGCTTAGTGCAACTGGGAGTGCCATTGGTGGCGATGGTATGGGTAGTAGTACTAGTAGCGGTCAACATGTGCAACAACGAAAAATTACACACAATACTAAGAGGAAAACAAAAAAAGATACCACAGAAACACCAGGTGATCAAGGCAATCAAAAGAGGCAAAGGATTTTGACAAGTCAAAGTCACACTATTAGTGGATCCACCAGTACCACAAAGGAGTTCTTTCTAGAAACTCCCACAAATCAAGTTAGTGTGGGTGTGGCATCATTAGCAACTGCAAGTACTCCTATTCCTTTGCCATTCAAGCATTCCATTGTTCCTGCCTCCCCAAGTTATGATTTCATTGAAGAGTTTAAAAAGAAATCAGACTTGAATAAAAAAGAAAAGAAGCAACTGATGGAGAGTGTGTCTGTTGTAACTTCAGAGACTGCAACAACCATGGTATTACCCACATTTGACATAAATAAATAAATCATGGAGTACACAATTGTTGTTCCCACAGTTCAAAACAAACCAACAAATCAGATGGATCGATCTGAATACCAGGTAACCAATTTTTCAATTGGATTTTTCTGGCTTGAAAAATACTGACAAAATTAATGTATCAAAGAAGAAAAATGAATTGGTGTACACATCATTGCTAAAGCAAGATAGCGAGAAGAAAAGGTTGCAGACCCAAATAGAAAAGTTACAGGAAGACCTAGCAAGTGAGAAAGCAAAGAGGAAAGCAACAGATAACAAGAGCAATCAATTAGAAAAAAGAATAATAAAATTTTCCTCTACATCAACAAGCAATGAGGATAAATCAAATGAGAGAGAAGTGAATGACCTGAAGCGAAGGCTAGATGAGAGCAACAAGAAATATGATGAGGAAAAACCCACTTCAAAAAAATTAAGACTAAACATTGCAAATGGAAATGCACAGTGGGAACACAAATTGGAGAAACAGAGAAAAACAAATGAAAGATTGGAGACAGAGCTGGCGGAAGCAAAAGAAGAAATTAAGTCTTCTCAAAATAAGTTATCTGCATTTTGTAGAGATACAGTGAGGCATATGAAACAAAAGATCTGGGATGAAATAATGCAGAGGTTTGATCATTTGTGTGACATGTTTCAATTGGTTGATGCTACCAGACAACATTATAAGAAGCTCAACAAATATTTAGTGGACAACAAAAAGGTGCTGGAATTAGAGAAACCTGCAAATGACGTTCTACAAACAGTCTACAAAGCCAGTGACAATGATCTAAAATCAAAAGGGATTACTAATCGGATTGAAACCTCAATGAAGTTGTCATCTATCATTGAAAAGTGTTCGAGAATGTCTGGAACAAAGGAATATTTGCATTTGGTTGCAAACAAGATGAAGGTGGTGGATGAAAAGGTGAGGAACTTCACAGAGCTTGGTTTTCAAGAGCCTTTTGACACAAATGAGCGATTCATTAGAAAGGATGCTTTCAGAAAGAAGATGGAAGGTGCAAGGAAGATTGATTTGGACCAGTTTCCTCAGAACCAAGATGTGAACTATTTGGATTCCATCAGAACACTGATAACCTTGAATGCAAAATTGACTGAAGAATTCAAGACAAGTTCCATTTCCAATTACAATCAAGAAATGTTAACAAAACTTCAAGTCAAACAACATCAGTTAGAGCAAATGGCAATTCCACCATCTGAAGAGTGGAAGTTGCTAGAAAAGTTGATACAATGACTTGATTTATTATTTTCAATCTTTGATAATATGAGTTTCAAAGTTCCAACTCAGCTCTGTGCAGACTTGTCTTTGGGCATTGGCAAGATTTTGCATTGCCAATGCCAATATGTACTCCTTCATTTGAAATTCAATTAAAAAGATCAAATTCAGACTTCAGTAATGTGATGATGTTCAATTATCTGGATTCTATATTATTTATTTTATTATTTGAACTAGTGATGAACTGTTAGCTCATTATATTTACTTCTTGATAGAGCTTCCATTTCCAAGTTATGGATGTTGAACTGTTAGCTCATTATATTTACTTCTCGGTAGAGCTAAAGCTTATAAGTTATGGATGTTGAATTGTTAGCTTCTATTATGTTTTGACTAAAAATCATGATTAGTATCCACCAACTTACACCTCACCCACATCCCACATACTGCAAAAATACACTACATTTGCTTTTATGATTAGCACAAATTGCAAGGATTTGTGTGACAAAATCCATTTTGTGTCCCACATTACTACTTGATCAATGATCATGTCCATAAATAAATCTAAAACCCCATGGTCACAGCCCCTATTCCTGAAGAATTCAAATTCAATGTATTGACAAATTGAATAACATAAACAACCACTTTGGAGACAGCCAAATAAGTTAATAACTTATAAGCATATGAATCCACAACAGTGGAACACTCGAAAGAAAATCAGTAAATATGTGTAACCTTCTCCATTGTATTGATCTTCAAAGTTCAAATGATATGCATTATGAAAAAAGTTTATGATATGAGATGGATGGGCGAATTGGTGCAATCTATTATCTATCTTCTTACTATTTTCTACTCTAAAGTCTAATTAAAAATGATGTGATGATCCATTTATCTCCTATTGGGGTCTTGATCTCTCTTATATATGAGAGACAACAAGCTACAAACCCCTTGCAAAAATTCATGACGTTTTGACAACTAAACATAACTCAAATTATAAATAAAACAATGTCGCAAGTGAATGCACCGATCTGTTAATCTCCAAGCAAAAGCTCGTGACCACTGACCACCTAAGATTTGTTCAAGGCTTCTACTCCATGATAGGGCACTCATCATGTTGTTAGCTGGCGTTCTTCCTCTGAATCTGATGGTTGTCTCGTTGGATATGATTCTGACAAATCTACAGTTTGGCTAATAAACATATTGATTGCAGAGAGGTGATGGATGTACTCCTATTCAACATAAGTGTCCACATTAGAGATCGCCTCTTTCATCTCATATTCCAGAGACATTATTTTTTTGAGTTGCTTATGATTGTTTTGTAAAACCATATCCTCGTCATTTATTTCTTGCAACACAGCAGTCAGAAGCCCATCAAGCTCTTCCTTCCAATCATCATAATCTCGCGGGTTTCTAATGCCAAAATGAAGTGTCGAGAGTGGGACTGAATCAAAGCAGTTGAAATCTTCCCTAAGCCTGTTATGATATCCGTTATGTGATTCTACCAACTTGTTATATGTCAACAATATTTGTCCTTTCATGGCATTCTTATCTACAAGCTCCTTTTTTTTCTCCATCATTCTAAGCTGCAATCGTTATTCTCCACCAATGCAATGCGTGTCTGATTGAATACTTCCCAGTATTCAATAGCACATTTCATCATTTTATTGAACCTTTCTTTTATCATTTCAGATACAGTGTTATATTTGATGGTTTTCAGTTCTTTCTCCAATTCTTTGCATTTCCCCTGGGATTTCAGATGGCAATTCTTCCAGTAGGCTGCATCAGCCAATGCATCAAGCACTCTCTTATCTTTTTCAAGCCATGGGGAGTACAACTCTGATGTGGAGGAGGAAGATGTTTTTTCTCGCTGATTTGCTAGCTCCTTCTTCAGTTTGTCATTTTATTTAATCAGTTTATCGATATGCTTTGGTAAATTTTGCCACATTTATGTTCAATTTTGTTGTCTCCATAGGGTTGGTATCCACTACTCGTTGAACCAAGAGATGACCAAACACTTGGTTTGGATTACTAATTATAGCACGTCTTTTATCATTAGGATACATTGACCAAATAAGCAAGGTGGCTTCATCTGGGTTGTACCCAGATCCTGAATACATTTTGTCACTTGCTTCTTCTATTAAGTTCATTGTCGTATCCCCTCTTTTTCTGAAGCTATCAAATACAATTGAAGAGCTAATATCCCACCCTAGCAGGAGCAACACTCCAACTTCTTGAAGCAATTCCCTACCTCTTTCAGGAGTGATGGACTCCATTTCCTTTTCTACCTCCCTTTTCAATTCCTCCAGAGCGGTTGCCTCATGTTCAGGAGTGATATCCTGTATCTGTTGTCTCATTTTTCTACCTTTATATTCATAAACAAATGATTTAAATTCAGAATATTTAACAAAATCACAATCAGAAATAAACTGTTGTCCAGCCATGACCCTCATGTCATCAGATAGTTCATTTGATGCCTCAAATCTTACAATATTCTTCTCTTGAGGGGAATCATACTGTGCAATCATAGGAGCACTAATTTGTTTGACCTACTTGCCCTCTTCATCACTCTGCTCTTCTTCACTTATATCAGTATCTACAGAAAAATATACCTCAGAAGTAGGCTGTGAAGGTATGTAATCCAAGGGCTCTATGTCTTCAGCTTGTACTCCTGAATAGGTTGCATGAAGTGCATCAAAAACAACTGGGGAACATCCTTTACTAGTTCATTGACATGAGCGATGAGTTGCTCAATTCTTGTTAAAGGATCCTGTATCTCACCAAATGCCTTTGAATAAGATGGGACATTTTTCCTCTTCCATTCCTCTGCAAGCATAATCTTATTATAGGCGGCCATTCTTTCCTTGGTGGAAGCCTCATCATGGTTTCTTATGACATCTTCGATTGAGAACAAATGTTCATAACCTGATAGCCCCTATGATAATCTCGCCTTGTGAATAAACCCTTCTGCATCAAATTGTTTCCTTACATCACCTAGAGGTAGGTTGTACTGTGCTAATTTACCATCAATTTCTCCATATCCTTCATTGGCAACCACTGTAAAGTCTCCAAAACATAAGGTGTTGGGCATAATTGATTGTTTGCTATGTCCTTTGAGGTGTTTGGAATCAGATTTTTCCAATTGCCTCACAATTTCTAAAAAAGCAATTCGGTCAGGAACTACTCGTGGCATCAAGTGTGGAGCCCCTTCGAACCCATAAACCCTTATCACTGTACAATCAAGGAAAGCATACCAGTCTCCCCAGTTATGATTCACTTTATTTCTCCAGTCATTTTCCTTTGGTCTTAGAAATCTTTGTACTCTTGGGGATAGGTTATAGTTGGACGGATACCCCAGCAACTTCATCAATGGTTTTACAAAAAATTCTTCAAAATAAAGGTAATGAGACCTACCAAATCGGTTGTCCCACAATGAAGTCCACATTTGTACAGGTTTAAAATCTACATTTTCATCTGTATCTTTTATCCTTAATTCTTCACTCCAGACCCCTCTGACTTGTCCCTCGTACAATAGAAAATGCATAAGCAAAGAATAGTGTTCAAAATTAATATTATCACTATTATTTTTAATCTTTTCGAGCCCTCGATGTAGGGCGTTGGCCAAGTAGCTAGCATAATCAAATGGCCTGGAATCCTTGCTTTGTATGTCTACAGCTAAGACCATTGGGGCAATCGACATGAGAGGCGAAACCTCTACTCCCAAAACCTGACCAGTTGAATAATAGGTGTATCGGAAATACTCTTCAAACAAATCTTCATGGAAAGGAGGGTTTTCACTGCTAGAGAACCTCCTGAGTTGGCCTCCTTCATCCTTGGGCCTATGCAAAGGTAATTTCCATCTCTTATAGCTGGTATCCATGTGGCGATACTCTATCAAGAGATCTTTGAGCATGAATGATAAATTCAGTGAACACGCTAACTGAAATACATTAGAAATGAGATCCCTAGAAATAACAAGCATGTCACCCCCACCATGTGACTGAATAGTTCTTTTCTTGGGGTCATATCTGATAGCAAGAGCTTTAATTAGCTCTGCGTTCACAAACACATCGGGCACCACAAGTCTTCCCAGGTTCAACCTCCATGGATTGCAGACTGGTTGGAACCTAAATTGTTTTCTGTAATGGTACATGAAGAGGTCATACCCTCGTTGCGGTGTCCAAATATCCCCTAAGCCCTTATGTTTGTCCCATAATCGATCCATGGAAGGATTCATTTGAGCACTCCTCTTGGGTCTCAGCCCCGACCCAGGACATTGATCTATCAAGTCTTCATTTAGGAGTCTCTTAGGCTTTTCGGTTTTCTATTTTTTAGCTTTAGGTTTGTCTGTACTCTCTTCCATTATTTAAATCTTAAGCTTTTGAGTAAAATAGCTTCTCAACTAGGTCTGAAAGTGAAGTACTTATGTGAGTCTTGTCGAGTCGCCTCCACAGTCCACCGGTCTTTTCTGCGTCAGAACTCCAAGTTTTTGCCTTTCTACTTCTACCCTAAGCGAAATCTTCCAGGATTTTGTAACAACTATGCGATCAACTTGTGATATAATTCACTTCAATTCTGGTTCATAAATGCACCACAAAATGATGCCACGGGATGTCACATTAGTCTTTCACCGATAGCCACCCTCTCCACCGATGGACACCTATCCTTCATTCTATCAGTGGGACGCCAGATAATGTTTCCCCGATGCACCATAGTTCCCCCGATATACTTTATGCATTCGATAATTCATGCCCATGGCCATGGGCCATAGTCATAATTCATGGTTACTTTTGTTGACAACTTGACTCTATCAATATATTGGGAGAGCACCTTAGGAGTTAGCCCGATAGACTATTGTTACACCGATACTAGGTTGTGAGCTATTTTTATCGGGCCATCGGCGGGATTGTGATGGGGTTCCGCCGATGAAGCATTGTTAGGCAGATGGTATTGAATTTTGTTAGGAATGGGGGAAGGACTACATCACTACGGAATTTCAAATTTTGTTTAATTACGCTAAAAGCGTTATATAGTGAAAGCAACAAAGGAATATTCGTAAACTTTTTGAAGCTTCATTGAAAATGACAGGCAAGTGGAAGTATGTGCTGCTTAAAAATAACAAGCACATAAAATGTTTTCTATTTTTTAAAAAAATTTAAATTAAAAGCTTCCTAATAAATAGTTGTCAATTTAAATACTTTTGGATTAAAATTACAAACTAAGATATGTATGCTTAAATAGTTTTTTATATATATTATTAATTAATATATATATATAAATAGTAGAAATAGCTTTTTTTATATATTATTAGTTTTTCATATATTTTATTAATTAATATTATAATAAATAATGTTAAGTATTGATAACTTTCAGCATTCTTTATATATACTATTAATTAATATATGTATACTAGTATTTATGGATGCAATGTGAATGTAGGCTATAATATGGATCTTGTCACACAAATTTATATAATTTGCATTGTTCATAAAATCAAAGTGTGGTATATTTGTGTGATTATTGATAAAATAAGATAATTCATGCCCATGGTCATAAATTATAATTCATGGTTACTTTTGTTGAAAACTTGACTCTATCGATATATCGGGAGAGCACCTTAGGAGTCAGCCCGATAGAGTATTGTTACACCAATACTAGGTTGTGAGCTATTTTTATCGGGCCATCGACGGGATTGTGATGGGGATTCTGCCGATGAAGCATTGTTAGGTCGATGCCTGATGGTATTGAATCTTATATAATTTATAAAATATCATCAACTACGTTACTACAGTTTGACTTTGGCATATGTATTATGATTCATGAAGTGCAATATAATATAAAATATCATGGAGACTTGGACTGCAATATAAAATAAAATATTTTGAACTTGAAGTGCAATGATACACAATTTATTTGAATACAATATACAAAATCATCAACTATAGTTTGGAATATGATTCAAGCTGACATGCAGTGCTTGAGTGCAATATAAAATAAGATATCATGAAGTGCAATGATTCACAATTTCAATGTTCATTGAATATCATCAGACATCAACTACAGTTTGGACTTTTGAACAATGGAAACTGATTCATGAAGTGCAGAAAAAATACCTAAAACCTGCTAATTATCTCCCATTTCCCAAATGGAGTCAGGGTCCTCAAACCGATCCTCATCTTCATATAAAGTAAAAGAGTCATCTTGATTCTGAGACTGCTCTGCAGTTTCTTCGGCCTGTGTCTCAAATTCAACATTCATTGTTTGATTTGTGTCAATTTCAATATCATTGTCATCTGTCCCAGGCCCAGTCCCACTGCCACTACCACTAGTACCCATGGCTATTGGAATTGGAGAGCCTATGTTGCACAACCCAGTCCCTCTTCTTTCACATGTGGACCTCCAGATTGCGAGTGCCCTTTCAAAAGGAATTTTTTGACATTATATGCAGTTCCTTTCATCCTCAACCAATTTTCCAAATTCTTGTCCAGTTTGTTTCTTAACTTTGATTTCAAAAACCCCAATGTACTGAAAAATCTCTCATCCTCCACCGACCCCAATATCATTGTTTGACATAAATCATCAAGTTTGAAATATTTTGACATCGAACCACGCAATATTTCACTCTAACCTAAGCTTGTCCAAACCTTTTTTATTGATCCCGATTCAAAGGCCTTCTCCTTGCCCATGGATTTATACTGCTCCCTCATAGCTGTTGTAAAAATCTGAGATTGCTTTCTAAGCTTTTCTTCATCTAAAATTCCTTCTATTATTTTTTCATTGTATATTACCTTTTCTGAAAATTGTTCGATCAAGATTTTTACTTGATCATGAAAATATTTTGGGTTATCTCGGTTTACCCAAAATTGAAGATACACAATACCCATGGCTTCAAGTATTTCATGTCGAGGGAATCTTTCACGAATCTCTGAGAAAAGAGATTTTGCAATTTCCTTCAAATTATCACTAACAGATTTAACAATGCCGTTAAAATCTTCCTCGTTAACAGGTACTTCTTTTCTAGAGCGCCTGCCAGTGCCTATCTTACAATGGTACATTGGTATCTCATTCCACGTACACAAATACATAAGTGCCCGCTTGCATTAAACTGTAAATAATTATCAGGATTATTCAAATCAGTTATTTTCTGCCACATCAAATAATTTGTGCCTTCTTGTGTTAGATCTAGATATAGATGATCGAGGGCCAAGCATGTAAGTTTACGTAGATTGGCATATTCATAAATATACATAGTTTTGTCTTGGGCTTTCTTCACAAGATTGTTCATCTCATCCAGCATGGGGAGAAGACTAGCTAAAGTCAAGAGTGTCTCTATATCACTTAAACTATGTAAGAGGTCAGGAGCTTTGTCTACTGCGCTGTGATGCTCGTACATCACTCCAATCAAGGATTGATATTCTGAAAGAACTTGTTGCGCTGGTCCATGCAGGGAGATCCATCTGGTATCGACATCCTTGAGAAGCTTGTTTCCAGGTGTTATTCCCTAAGCAAAATGTTGAAATTCAAGGAAACGTTTGGGACTTTGGCAAAAGTATGCGTAGATCTCGCGAACTAGATTTTCAATTTTTGATACTATAGGAAACTTGCTTACAATTTTGAATGCTAAATTCATTTTGTGGACCATGCAGTGAATGCCAAGCATGTATGGTGCACAAGTAGTTTGTAACTTTGTGCAAAGACTGATCCTTTGACCTTGCATCACTGCAGCTCCATCAGCTCCTACAGACACCAACTTTTTGGCAATTGTCAACTCATCCATACCTGCAAATTCATTCAAAGATTTCTTGACTAGTTCAAATAGATTTTGCGATGATAAACTGTCCTTCATTTTACGAACACAAAGAAGATGAGCTTGGCGAACATGTTGTTCTATAGTATACGAATGCATACAAACCCAAGAAGTATTGTCTACCACAGTAACTTCATCTAAAGATAATGCAATGAAATTTGACTCTTTTAATTTCTCCTTTAAATCTTGTTTTTCCACTACAGCAAGACAGTTCGCCCATTCCCATCCATCGTTTACTGACCAATGTGAGAAGGGAAAGTGGGGAACACTCAAATAAGATAATAAATCAAAATATTCTAGGTAGTCTGTCATAGGATGCCCCCTGGACAAAATATGAAAAACAACACTCATCTGAATAGTTTTTGACAGATTTGTTGTTGCCATGGCTTTTCCAAAATGAGCCTCAAGTGTGTACCTTCACATTTTTTAATCTTCAACATTCTATAGTTATGCTCTCCATAATCTGCAGCATACTTAACATGAAGACATTCTTCCTTTGATTTCCATCATACGACTGATTGTTCCTTTCCGTCTATGATTTGTTTTTTGTAAACTTTGTTGATATGCTTTTCTATAGTGTCAAGCTTTAGCTGCATCGTCTTGTCTCTTCCACATTTCCAACTACAAATCTTACATTTGACCTTTGTTGCCCTTTCAATATCATTTTCGTTTGATACCCCCACTGGTTCAAGGAATGGGTACTTCGACAACCAACCAATTTGAAAATTCCTTGTCATTTCCCACTCACGCCCCAATTTTGGTTTGCCTTTACTTTTCTTGCTACCAACATCATCCTCATCCAAGTCGACTATCTCATTCTGGCTATCTAGGGTATCCCTTGGAACATCTTCTATGGTATTGCCATCCTCATTTGATACATTTTGATTTAACACAATGAGAATCTCACCTTAACCTTCCTGTGGCGGAAGAGTTGATGATGTATCTCCATCTTCAAAAATATTTGGTGGAAGAGTTGATGGTGTAGCTCCACCTTGATCTGATGGATTAGAAGCTTTTCCAATTCCAAAGTAAGGCTGTATGGTACCTCCCCGTTTTGGGCATTTTGATGGCCTCCCAGTATCTTCATTACCCGCCTGCTCAGGAGTCTTACCCTTGTTGCTCGACATATTGATCTCACTTCGAATAAAAGCTAGAAAAAAATGTCTTCTTGTTTAAGAAGGACAGACCGACAGAGAATATAGATCCCATTCCCTACTTAAAATTATGTTTAAGACTGAAGCAAGAATGGAAAACAAATAAAGAAATCTTATTATTATAACTAATAGTCTAATAACTAATAACAGTATGAAGAAATGATCACTCACCTTTGAGTCTGCGTTTTCAGCTTTCGCTGACTTCTGAATTGAGAAGTAGAACCTCAGAACCGAACAAAATGTGTAAGAACAAATAACAGTTTCAATTGTATTTATATCAATCCATATTTGGCGAATTACGCGGGATTTTGAAATGGTATGTTAAAAATTTGGCGAATCCCGCATGCTTATACAACAATACCTTTAAATTTTCAAGGCGAAATAGGTCCTCATAAGCAACTATTTATAAATTTTAATTGGCAAAATGGGTCTTCACAAGCAACTATTTGTAAATTTTAATTGGCGAAATGGGTCTTCATATAATGTTGTTTTAATAGTATTGGCAAATATGTAGGTGACTTTGACATGCTCCCCGGGATTCCAGGCGAAAATATTGATCGGTGCATTGGAAACGTGTAGTCTGTTATGGCAAATTTATTGCCTAAACATGCCTCATAAAAAAAAAATGTTGGCGAATGAACATGCATTGGACCGATAGTCCGTGAATTCCTAGCGATTTAAACACCCTGCAGATACGGTAGATTCACCAAATTCGAATTTCCAAATTCCTAGAATTCGCCAATTGGTGAAGATTCGCCACTAAAGTTATCCCTGACCCTAGGTATGTCCTTAGGGTGTGTCTTGGTTTTGTGTTGTGTCGTCAAGTGTGTCCCTATCCAATTGGTTCCTAAAATTAAAATCCATTGGTACTATGCGGTTCAATAAATTTCAAGCGTCCTGAGTCATGTTGATCATTTAATCTACCCTCCATCTCTGGTCTTAACAAGATGTATCCTTCCTTAAATCAGACCACATCAATCCCATCCACCTACTAGTCCTATGGAAAAGGATATTTGAAATTGGTTGTGATATTTTGGTGCTCTTGCATTTTGTTTATCATTTGAGCTTCCTATTATACCTTTCCAGGGTCGCCATGATCCATCATATCATGGTGCACTTTGACTGGTAGACATAGGGCATATCTTGATTTTTGGTGTGATCTTGTCTTCATGGTTGTCTCGCGTAGTACCCACCAATATCCCTGGGGCCTTTTGTTATGTTGGGGTATCCTTTGTGCTTGTGGTTATTCCAACATCTGGCCAAACCAAAGCAAAATTTAATGCTCCTAATATGGAAAAATGACATTAGATTTGCATTTCATTTATCCTCTCATTGCATTGCATCCCACCATCCATTCTTCCTCTAGCCTATAATTAGTGATATTTGGTTGTGCAAATGTTATTCCCCCACCTATTCTTTCTATCAGGGTTCCTATGTTTTTAACAGGTGCACTATCATACCCATAACTATTCATCCCACTATGCATAATCATTGTGTTTTAGATTCATTTTATCGCACTGCATTAGAATCTTTATTAGTATCCTTATCCATTTCATTTTCATCCCATTAGGTTGCATTAATAATGTTGTTATTTTTCATAATTAGACCCTTGTTCATTGCATTATTATTTTCATTATCATCTTAACTTGCTTAGATTAATATAGATTTGTTATTCTAAGCATCTTAATTTCATTTCATTTCATCCATTTCATTGCATTATCATTTTCATTATCATCTTAAGGTGTTTAGATTGATATAGATTTTTTATTCTAAGCATCTTAAGTTCATTTCATTTCATCCATTTCATTGCATTATCATTTTAAGGTATTTGAATTAATATAGATTTGTTAAATTATAAGCATATTAAGTTCACTTCATCCATTTCATTGCATTATCACCTTAAGAACTTGTTTAGATTAATATAGGTTTGTTATTCTAAGCATCTTAAGTTCATTCATTTTATCCATTTCATTGCATTATCATTTTAATTATCATATTAAGGTGTTTAGATTAATATAGATTTGTGATTAAGTTCATTTCATTTCATCAATTTCATTGCATTATCATTTTAATTATCATCTTAAGTTCTTGAGATTAATATAGATTTGTTTTTGATAAGGTAAGCAACATTTACAAGGTGTTGTACCCTTTACACAACGAGCCATAGGGGCCAAAAAGGAGAAGAATGGTTTTGAAAGGACCAATAACCTTTTATAGAGCTAAGATAATGCTGACACAACAAGAAACTAGCACCAACAGAAACACTGTAGCACACAACAAAAACACCAACAACACTTGGTCACCAGATGACTAGGAAAGGAAGGACACTCAGAACCAACAATAGTCCCAACACAAAGACAAACAAAGTAACCCAAACCTGGCACCTGAACTAGGAGTAACTATAACTTAGGGTAATCAACAGCCCTAAGTAGCCAACAACACAACAAGCCCTAAGGTCTTTCCATAAACTAACCAAGCCACAAACCACCTATTGCAACTGGACTGCAACAAAACTACCGCTCAAAACTAAGCCAACCATATTCCCACCAAAGGAGGGGTAAGAATCACCCATAGCAGCACAAAAAGGAATTTCAAAATGCGCCAACCCTAATCCAAAGCAGACCCACCTCACACTAGTCTCCTAGCCACATATAGAGAACAAAGTTGAAGCAAGAGGAGCACCAACCCACCTGGAGAACCAACACAAACTCCACCTCAATAGAAGATGGATCCCCTCTAAAGGAGCGAACAAGATGCAAACCATCTAGACCAGGGCCACCACTCACCCACTCAAATAGGTTCCACCTTGATAGGAACTCATAAGAAGGGAAAGAACTCTCCACCATCTCAACAACTACCAACTCTACCTCAAAAGGAGAGGGTTCCCCCTCAACAAAAGCATACTTCACCTCAAAAGAATCTAGCTGAAGAACATGGCAGAGAATAGTGATAAAAGAAAGGAAGACCATCACATCCAATAGTAACCCAATTGGCAGAGAAAGCATCCCATCCAATAATTTAAAAATCATATCCATCTAGGCCAAACAGATATGGCCCAAGGCAACCACACAAGTGAAATCAACAAGCTTTAACCAAAGCACATCCTTAGGAGACCACAAGTCCTCACTAGTCCTCATGAAAGGGGAAGAAACAAAGCACACAAATAGAAACACCCTGCCCCAACCACATCTCACGACAGGCAAAGGGCCATCAAACTACACCATAACACAAGACCCACACAAAAGAGGGTACAAGATGTCAAAAACACCACCTTCACCAACATCGAGCACAATAACAACCCACAATAACACCAACCTTGCACGAGAGGACTCAAATCCTAAATCCAAGCCAACAACACAAAGGAGTGCCAAAATGGAATCCAAAACCATGGCACACAAGCAAAAAACACAACACATCAGCCAAAGGAAGGCAAGGATAGTGCCATAACACAACCTCCAGAGGGGACAAGCAACTTCCCTAGACTTCCAGAAAAAGAGGATGATAATATCATCCACCGTCTCCACACCCAACATCTTATTTCCAACATAATAGGCTAGAGTACCACAGTAGAGAAGGGGAGAAACCCACAACAACAATGCAACAACCCCAAACACAACAAAAGACACACTCCTTTCATCGGAAAAAATAGGGCACTGCAAAAAAACAAGCCACCAACACCACCTAACAAGGCACATCCCACAACACGTAGCCCAGCCACCACAACCCCAGCCGTACTAGAGGGACAGAGCCACCAACATTAGGGAAAAAAATGCATGAAGGAAGAAGAATCATAGAAACAACACTCACAAGAGGGTTGTCCTTAGCTAAAACAACACAATGGAAATCCAACAGAGGAAGCCTAAATTCTTCAACAACCGTTGCAGATCCAAAACCAAGCCTGCGATCATCCTCAACAAACGAACGATCCTCTAAAGGCTTCAAACATAGACCACCTCTAGCTACAATACCCAACCACTCAAGATCGCATCACACCAGAGAGGGAGGCATGCCAATCGCAAGCACCAGAGCTCCATCTTCATCCAGATCTGCATCTTCGCTCTTGCATGGCTCATCAAAATTCAAAAACCCTTTTGCGCACCCAAGCCTGTGTTGCTGCTCCATTTTTTAATGATCGATTAATATAGATTTGTTATTCTAAGCATCTTAAGTACATTTTCGTCATCATTTTCAGTTGTTTAGAGTTATTATTCTAAACATATTAGTTCATTTCACTACATACACTGCATTACATTACATTACATTTATCAAATCTATCCATAACATGATTTCATATGCATAGTGCATCCATTACACATTTTCATGTCACATCACACATACATAATTAAATAGTACAATGTAATGAATAATCCATACATCATTCATCATCCATACATCATCAATCATCACATCATATTATACATGCTGAAAATTAAAAAACTAAATGATTTAACTTGTAAATCCAAATCAACCTTTCAACATAACATCAATGGAGCATTCCTAAATGAAAACACATGTAAAAAAAAACTAAACTATGAAAACTAAAAACATCAACATTGTTATCACTGAATCTAGCAGCACTCATTCCACGGATAACCCCCTACGAAACTTGTTTGTTTACTAGGTTCGCGATGTTCAAGCACACAAAACGATGTGATTTTCAATCCACCTTGAAATGTGTTTCAAACCCTCAAACTGTCTGTTTGAACATTCCTCTACGTCCATCTATCAAAAACCTTCAAAATGAGTACCTTCGTGAGGTCTAGATGTCAATACTAAGTCAAAATTGTGAAAAGTGCAGGAGTGCCAAAACACAGTGCTCCTACACTTTGATGCAAAATTTACTAAGTGTCAAGTGCACAAGCTCTGATTTTTAGTGCTTGTGCATATTTTCCAAAATTCAGTTTTTGGTGCACAAGCTCTGATTTTTAGCGCTTGTGCATATTTTCCAAAAGTCAATTTTTGATGCGAGAGCTCTGATTTTTAGTGCCCTTACACCTAAAGTCAAATTTTGGTGCAAGAGCTTTGATTTTTATCGCCCTTACACCTAAAGTCGATTTTTGGTGCAAGAGCTCTAATTTTTAGCCCCTTACACCTAAAGTCAGTTTTTGGTGCAAGAGCTTTGATTTTTAGCCCCGTTACACCTAAAGTTAGTTTTTGGTGCAAGAGCTCTAATTTTCAACACCCTTACACCTAAAGTTAGTTTTTGGTGCAAGAGCTCTAATTTTTAGCACCCTTACACCTAAAGTCAGTTTTTGGTGCAAGAGCTTTGAATTTTAGCGCCCTTACACATAAAGTCAGTTTTTGGTGCAAGAGCTCTTATTTTTAGCGCCCTTACACCTAAAGTCATTTTTTGGATGTAAGAGCTCTGATTTTTAGTGTCGTTACACTTTTGGCAATTTTTGCCTTAAACTCTTTAAATTTTCTCTATTTTCATTTCGAACCCTATTTCTTCACTCCTGCATCGTTTTTCATGCCTCGTCACTTGTATCACACTTGCTCCACATTGTTTGCTCGTTTCACTCTTCCCAATACAACTTTTTTCTGCTGACGTACACCTGTTGATTCACCATCCTTGCAGTTTCTCTCTAGATTTCATCAAGTGATCTTGAAAGTGACATGGTCACATTTTATGATCCAGTGAACTATCCCAGATCTACAAAGAAGTCGTCATGCTGCAAGTTGAAGATGCCAATTTTTCAAAAGCCTCAATACATGGCATTTGTGATATACAACTGACACTTGATAATCTCAAGACGCATCTTCGTAGGTACAATAAAATTCATTCATCTGTCTGAAGGTCAATCACAAGAATTCACACCCTTGTGGATTACACAGTCGGCCCAGATGATGTGTTCATATAGGAGACCAAGAAGAAGTATGAAGACTTCAATGCCCAAAGCAAGGAACCATGAAGATTCCTGACCTCCCAGTGTTGAACATTTTGATGCTTCCTTAGATGCATCTTGTAAATAGTTTACGACATCTTAAATGTCTTTTTGTAAAGTGTAATTACACTGAAAATATCAGATGTAATTTCATGGAAATAAATTACATTTTGACTTAGTCAAAGTTAGGGATTCATATTTTTACTCAACTATTTTCCTAGATTAGCTCTTCTCTCTTTTCTTAGATTAGCTCTTCTCTCTTTTCTATAAATAAGAGAGACTTCTATTGTAATAGTTACCTTTTAGTATTTTGCAACGAAGTGTTGCCCTTTCGAAATGAACATTGAAACTTTGTGTTCAATTTTGTGAATCTGAATCTGATCAATAAAGAAGTAAGTTGCATGCCAGACTTTGGGTTGGAATCAATTCTCTTTTGATTTGAATGAGATTGGTGATGATTAGTGAATGATATTCTAAGGCCTTCAAGTAATTTATGTAAACTTTGTGTTGCATTCCTTATTTGAATTTTCCTTTATGTTTGGTTACTTTGGTTGAATATCTACACAACATTGTGCTTGTAATTGTTCACGTTGTTCAAGGAATTGTTGCATCTAAGAAGACTTTGTGCTTCTAATGCGAAAAACGATATGCCTTTCGTAGATCCATCATTGAAAAAGCTATGAAATGAATTTTTTCCTTCATGAGCTTTCCCTTTTCCTTTATTTATTTATTATCAATCGCATCTGGTATCTCTACGCTTTGCTTTGACAAGATAGAGATATTGGCATTACTATTTTTTGTTAAGTTTAAAGTTATCAGATCTAGAACTTCCAAACCATGAAGCATTGTAAAACATCTTCTCTGAAAAAAGAGAGAAGCATGAATGTAACACACACCCCCATTTCCTAAGTGTAGTGTACATTGTGTAAATACTTTATTATTTTTTCCATATCTTTTGTTAGTAGTAAGAAGGGCGCCTCCCCTTTCTAAGAGGAGAGATCTTATCTCAAATAGCTTTGGCTGAAATCTAGGCTGTGTAATCTATTGAAAAGTTGATTACATAATTTTCACCCAACAAACATTCAAAAGAAATAAAACTCCATTGTTATCCTTTCTAGGATAAACCAACAAAATTGGTTTACAATTTGAGTGAGGAAGGAAAAGTTGCAACAAATGACCCCATGCAAAAAAAAATGGTTTTTGGGGGTTTGAACAAACTTTTGGTTCAAGCGAACCCAAAAGGAGTTCGCTCAAACCAAGGTTCAAGCGAACCCATTAAATGTTGGGTCCCACATTTCTTGGAAAAATGAGCAAAGAATATGGTTGTGGAAAGGGGATTCGCTCGAACCCTAGTTCAAGCCCCCCTTTTCCCACCTTCTTACCCTCTAGCACAAAAAAACTCTAGAATTTTGCCCTTCGAAGTTCGGGTTGAGGATGAAAATAGAGGAGACTTCACAAACCCAACTGGATTGGGAGTCCTTGGAACGAGCTATCCAACGAATATAATTTTAATATGTTTTGGTTTTATTATGTATCTATTTTTTTAGTTTTATTAAACATAGGTTTTTCATCGAATATCAAGCTCTTTTTTCTGCACGTGTGGAAAAATAGAAGATTATCAAATAAAATTTGAAAAATATGAAAGCACTAGATATTGAAGTCTTTGATCCAACAAAAAAAATGAATTTCGATACATACAAAAAAAGTTGTGTTATACAGTCCGCCTATGTTTGAATTGTAATTGGTTTGAATTCAAAACTTGATTAAGGAAAAAATATTCAATAAAACACTATTAAACCAATTGGAAACACTAGATATTGTAGTTATAAATCTAAATTCAAAAAAAAAAGAATTTTATCCTTCATGGAAAATAGTTATGTATTATACAGTGACTGTCACTCATTAAAAATGGTGTTTATTTAAAAAAACTAGTTTTTGAAGATGGAAAAAGAAGTATAATTTGATTACAAATTTTTTGAAAAAAATATATTTAGAATCTACAGAAAAATGTCACAAATCACTAGTTTGCATCATCTTCAAATTCCTCACGGTTTAGCCGCTATAGGTGTTTGAAAGTGAAGATTTAGTTAGAAAAAATCAGTTCAGTGTCCAGTTTGGCCAAAAATTATAAACCAGTATTGTGGAATCACCCTCCACAATATCTTATCTTTGATCTCAGATTTTTGCAGCAAAAGAACAAGAAGCTATGTAGAATAGGATGTGATTAGAATGAGATTGGAGTTTGTGATTGAAAAGTGAGGAAAAATCATGCTTTTATAGATGTCCTCGTGGGAAAGATCCGAATTTCGAGAAGAATGTGGGATAAACAATTATGTGAGATTTTATGAATATTCATAAATGCATGAATAAATATTTTAATACAGTTAATGAAAATGATTGTGCAAATGAAGCTTATGAAGGTGAGTAAATGATTATGTAAATGTTTTAATGAAATTGGTTTATGATTATGAATATGTCGATGATGATAAATGTTTATGGATAAATGCTTATGCAAATGTATTAATGCAATGGGTTTAAATGGTTTAATGAAAGGAACATATGTATGTATGTATGGGTGGGTGTAATGTGTATGTATGTATGTATTTATGTATATATGTATGTATGTATGTACATTGAAGAATTTGAAATTTTGAATCAACATACCAGAGATCAGTTGTATGGCTCTTTAACTGCTTTTGAGATGAGAGAATTTGGAACAAATAGTGGTGTAAAGATTGAAATTTCAAATTCTTCAATGTACATACCAGAGATCAGTTGTATGTATGTATGTATGTATTTATGTATGGGTATAATGTTTTTGGCGCTTAATGTGTAGGAGTGATTTTCAATGGGCCCCAAATTAATCTTATAAGGTGCTAACGTGAATTAGACCCATTGAATTTTGAGTAGATTTGAATGATAAAATAGTTTTAATTGCATGATAATAGTGACACATTTAGGTGTTTTTTATGTTTTGCAATATATATCAGTGATTTTAAGCAATGTATAAGTATGTACATGTTTATATGAATACATGCATGTATGCTTATGTTTCTATCACCGTATGCATGCATACAAACATGCAAAAAATCATTGATATATAAGGCTCCCCAAATAAACATCAAATCCAAATATAATGCAGCATTCAGTCATATCATCTCTAAAAACCTACCTATCTGGCATCTACAAATTTAAATTCTCTAAAAAATTCAAATTTGAAACACAACCAATTTGAATGCATTCAAATGTCAAATTCGAATTTCTAAATAAGAGGGACAACACCCAACGACATTCACAATTATTCTCCTTTGCTAATATCGTTTCCATAATACAGAGCATTAATTGGCATCCTTCGCACATTCCTCATATATCCAAGGGTGATGAGAAACAATGAATATAACTTGAATAAATCTTGGTATACAATTCTATTAACATTTATATGTTTTAACATATATTTATGTTTTCCATATGGAACTTTTAATATGTTCAACTTGATTAATTATGTGTTGTTGTACATGCAATATTGCAAAGGTTGTATGATGTTTGTATGTTACTAGCCACAGTCGTTACTACCTGTGGTTATAAATATTTTCTTGTAGGCATAGGAGAAAACGGAGAGGTGGTGCAACAATGTTCATGGTGGGAAATTTGGTAAATGTGTTTGTCAACATGCCAAATAATTAAGGATTATTTGTTCATATGGCTCTAAGTTTCAATTATTGTTCTTTATTGTTCACTAGCTAGTATGTCTTTTTATTTATTTCAATAACTATTGTCCATTTTTGTTTGTTCTATTATATTTGTTTGTTGTGGCAGGCTTGTCAAATGGATAGGAGGTTGGGAAAAGCTTGTCAAATTGCAAGATGACAAGTCAGGTAAAGTCTTGAAAGACTTTACTTTGGCTATGACCCTGTAGACATTGTCTTCATTTATAATGTTCATTTTTCTTATTCATTGTAAACTTACACTTACAATTTACAATTAGATTGATTTTCAAGTGTAGGTGTTGAAAAAATTATAATTTCAAATAGATTAATATATGGATATGATGCATATATATATATATATATATGTATGCATATACTTAGTTGTGTATAAATACATACATACATACATACATACATGCATACTTATATATGTATACATATATATAAGTATGTATGTGTATATATATACATGCATACTTATTGTAGACATGGAAAATGTACAGTTTTGTTTTGGCATGCTTGATCCCGATCACTAACATCATTTCTTCCTAAATCGCACTCTCAACATTTCATCATAATTTTATCCCTTAATCTAATGAATCATTATTCATCTGATCAACTCTATCACCTCCTTTTGATTAAATTAATCGATTTAATTTAATTAACCTTACATTTCTATTTAAATAAATAAGTCATTTTATTTAATTAAAATTCTCTAAAGTCTTCTTATTAAATTAAATAAATTAAACCTGATTTGATTTAATCTAATATATTCCTCCTTAGTTAAATAAATCAAGATCATTTATTTAATTAATCCCTTCATCTCAATTTGATTTAAATCAATTCATAAATTTAAGTCTAAATTGTCATATCATCTAATTCTTCATTAAATTAATCAAAAACACGATTAAGTTAATCCCTCTCATTAAAATCCTCTAGGGAATGCAAGTTGCACAATAAATCAATTACTTCGATTTATTTAATTCTCTATATTCCCTCACATGGCATCAAAAGGGAATATTCCCTTATTTGAATTCAAAAAGGCCAAGTGGACTTGGTCCTTCCAACAAGGCATTTAAGACCTCTTACATGTCCTTGACCTTGAGCCAAATGACATTAACTTCATTTCTCTTCCCTCTTCAACAAGTCATCTCACAAATTTCAAATTCAAATTTATGCATTTATTGGCACTTTGGCCAAAATGTGCACAACCACTAACCATTCACATCTTGACATGTGGCATTCAACCATTGGATTGAAAGATAGTCTCACATTTGCTCAAATTTTGCTTTCTCTTCCAAATTGAAAGTTATAAATTGGAGACTTCTCTCCTCATTTCTCATCCACAATCCTCATGCAAAGTTACTCTCTTCACATTGAGTGCTAATTTTGCTCATTGCACTCAATCATCCACCATTTTCATAAATCATAACAAGGTTATGCTCAAATCTCTTTGGAGATTTGACAATTGTTTAATCAATCTACATTGCAACTTAGGAATTGGGAAAGGGCCAATTGCAACACTTCATTGGCACCAATTCCTCCATGGGATCACTAATCTATTGGCTTAATTAGGATTTAGTTTGATTTCTTGTTTGTGTTTTTCATCATTTTTTCTAATTTTAATTTGAATAGATGGATTTCATGGGGAATCTCTCATACTTGTTTGCATGCATTTGATCTAACAACCTAATGTGTTTTGTTGCTCTTGTGCATTTGCAGGTTTAGGGGTTCACACTTATATATATGTATGTATGTATGTATGTATACATACATACTTGATCATTTGTAGTATTCATTTTTCTATTTCATTGTAAACTTACACTTACAATTTACAATTAGATTGATTTCCACTTACACTTACACTTACAATTTATGGATATGTTGCATATAGATGTATAGTTATATATATGTATGCATATACTTAGTTGTGTATACACACACACATATATGTACACACACACAACTTTGTATATGCATACATACATATATATATATATATACAAAGTTGTGTGTATATATATATGTGTGTTTATACGTGTGCATGTGTCTATGTGTGTGTGTACTCATATATAATTATAGAGAAAATCATTGATATACATTACAAAACAAAAAATAACGTTAATTGTGTCACTATTAACATGCAGTTATAACTATTTTATCATTCAAATATGTTCAAAAGTCAATGGATCTAATTCACGTTAGCACCTTATAAAATTAATTTGGCACCCATTAAAAATCACTCCTACACATTAATCGCCAAACATTAGCACCGGACACCAAACACATTACACCCCAATTAAACTTCATTAGGGGTTCGATTAATGCATATGACTAATGTTTTTTAATTAGGTATCCCATTCTTTTCCATCATTTTATTTCGGTTTACTTATATATACGTACATATAGATGTATGTATATGTGTTTGTATAGATATATGTATACATGTATCTGTGTATACATATAATTACATAGTTACATGTATACGTATATCTATATATACATAGATAAATGTATATATATATATCAATATATATGTACAAAAATTTATAAATATATGTAAAGTAAATGAAAAAAGTTGTGTTGTAATCAACAAGGATAGGATTTTAATTTTAATAGAGGTAGATCGATTACAAACTTGGGTTTTCAGAAATGTGCACAAAAAAGTAACCAAGGGTTTCATAATAATAATTGCTCACTCACAAGAATACAAAAGTGCGTTTTTAGATAGATGTCGAATATTCCAAGACAGGGTTTCATGAGATTAATTCCTTAAGCACATGAATTTGGAAAAAACCAAGCAAGGGTTTTCACATATATGGCGTATTTTTAATGTGATTTTTGATTTATGGTCATAGACACATGGGCTTTTTATAAAAAGGTCGATGTAGACCAAAAAATATTATTCTGTAAACTTTTGGTCAAACCCACGAATTTCATCATCATTTCTAGAGACAAAATCATGAAAATCGACTTTACCAAGTCGTGAAACGGAGAGAGTAAATAATCATTTAACCCAAAAAAAACCCATGGGAAAAAAACCAGCACCATGAACTGACAAAATCAAACAACACATGGCGAAAATGCATTGAAGAGGAATGATTTATTTCATAAACAAGCAATAATAATTTTTCAATCATCGAATAAACCCTTCATGGGCCTTGAAAGATGCAGAAGAAAATGATTAACCAGTACCATTGTTTGCATTTTGAAAAGATAGGTAAATGATACACACACACACACACACACACACACACATATATCGATTTGTTGAATGCACAAGAGACAAGAGACATAGAATTTATAAATGAATGTGCACAAGAGACAAGAGACAAGAGACATATATATATATATAACATTGTACACATTCATTTACAAATTCAATAAGTTGTGTTATAGTTATACATATATAGATAACTAACATTGTACACATTCATTTATAAATTCAATAAGTTGTATTATATATATAGATAACTAACATTGTACATGTTCATTTACAACTTCAAAAAGATGCAGAAGAAAATGATTAACCAGTACCATTGTTTGCATTTTGAAAGGATAGGCAAATGATACACATGTATATCGATTTGTTGAATGAACAAGAGACACAAAATATAAAATGACATATATATGTACGTTGGTCTGTTGTATGTGCAGTGGAAATTAGAAAAATAGTAACACATTTTATAGTAAACAAATGGTAGTTTGTTGTATTGGACAGCCAAACAATACATATTTAAACAGAGGTATATACACATATATGTGTGTTTGTGTATGTATTATTGTATATATAAACATATATATGTATTTATATGTATGTCTGTATGTGTATGTATACATATTGTGTATATGTTTTTAAATATAATACACATATTAAATGCATATATATAGACATATCTATATATACATGTATATATGCACAAATATATATACACACATATACATATAAATAAACCCTGAGAAATGACCAAACCTTGAGAAATGATAAAAAAATAGACTAATATAAATACACGTATATGCACAAATAAATGACAAATATAAACCCTAAGAAATGACCAAAAATAGAAAATGAACACACAGATTATTGGATTTGTAAATGGGGTTTGTAAGGAAAAATCCGTCACCAAAAAATACCTTTCATTTACTTATAAAGAAAAGTAAAAATGCACTGCATAAATATAAATGTTAAATGCACAGTTCAAAGCAAAGTATAAAGACACTACATAAATATAAATGTTAAATAAGCAAAGTATAAAGACACTACATAAATATAAATGTTAAATAAGAAAAGTAAAAAGACCTTTCATTTACTTATAAAGCAAAGTAAAAATACACTGCATAAATATAAATTTTAAATGCACAGTTCAAAGAAAAGAAAAAAGACACTGCATAAATATAAATGTTAAGTGCACAGTTCATGAAAATAACCATATGTAGAATGTATAAAGTAAGAACCTGAAACTTGGGATATTGGAGGAATGTGCAGAAGATGCTTGATGATGATCTGAATTATGTAGAGGAATGTGCAGAGGATGTTGAAGATGCTCTGAATTTTGCAAAGAATAATTATGCACAAATAGCAATTGTGAATGACATTGGTTGCTTTCCCCCTCTTATTTAGGAATTTGAATCAGATAATTGAATGCAATAAATTTGGTGGTTGTATTTCAAATTTGAATTTGTTTAAACATTTGAATCTGTAGTTGCCAGTTATGTAGGTTTTTAAAGATGATATGACTGAATTTTGCATTATATTTGGATTTGATGTTGATTTGGGGAGCCTTACACTAGTAATTAATTGTGTAAGTACCTACAAGTAATCAAGTAAATACATGTATCTGTCAGGGAGTGTGTGGAAGACTGTGCATTTCAAATCCCATAGAGTTAATAGGAGATTGTGATTATGTCATATAAAGCACCATTAAGTGTGCATGTGTAGTTGTTAAGATAATATGTAATGAGGGATAAACATTTGCAAGTGAGGGTGTTTGTAACAATAAAAGTTTTTTATTAATTGTAAATGAGCCTTTTTATGTGCAAGTAACTTTTTTTTATAAATGCAAATGCATGTTTAGTTGTCTATTATAATTGGTCAGTTACACATTGTGTTATGAGCAGCCATTGGTGTTGTTGCAATTTTTTATTTGATAAAGTAAAGTTTTTTAATGGATCAAAGTGAAATTTTTTTGGGAGGTGGAGTTAGCATGAAGGTGGTGGTTATTCAAATGGGGCGGAGATTGGGACATCTCCCCTATACCCTTTCTTATAAATCTGACACCCAAAGCCCGAAAGTAAACAAAGAAAGAAAACAAAGGAAGGAAAAGAGAAAGAAAAGGAAACAAAGGAAGAAAAAAATGAAACGAGGACACGCAAAAACAAAAGAAGAGGGTCCCCATTTGGCAAAGGAAAAAATGGAGTGTAAGTGCGAAGGCACAACAAATATCAATTTAAAATATTTGTAAATAGGGAAGATTCACCACTAAAATAATTAATGTCATCCTTCCCAGCCAATTATTCATGAACCATTTATATTTATGTAGGAGGTAAAGATTCATGTAGATATTGAATAAAAGCCCTTAAATAAATAGAAGAAATTTTTTCCTCTTCAAAGAATAATCCCTGAATTCTTTTAGATGATTTTGAAGCAAGTCCCATTCACTCTAATGTAAATTAACACCTTTATGCATTTTCCAATTTTTGCATGAATTTGTGACCATAACGAGCACATATACTGAATTATTCATCACAGAAAACGCGTGTTGCTAGTGGATGTTCTTTCTCATTTCATAGAACTCACTAACTCATTAGTTATATCCCAATGCCCAAAAACTAAGCTATCAAAATTACACATAAGAATAGGTGTAGCTAATGTAGGTATGGTAGATAATACAACATTTTATAGATACAAAAACAATAAAGAGGTGCAAGATAAGTGTACACCTTCTTTCCCTAAAGAAATGTTGTATGAATCGAATGTTGATTTAGAAATAAATTTGAGCATGTACAATCCTAAGTGAGACATATTTTATCAATAAGTATTTAGATTGTAGGCATCATTCCACTCTCATTATGGTATAATTTGGATATATCCACAAAATATCAAATATTTTTAAATAATAGATAACGAAAGGGGGAATCTTCAATATAGGTCCCCATGCACATGCTTATAGACAATTGACTAAAAGGAATAACAAATAATTTTGAAAAAAATTCAAGTACATGTGAGAATGCAAAAAAAAAGGCCATATTAAGTAGTAGCAAGGAAGAAAACTCTTAGGTATGCAAGCTTGGAAATAAATGCATGGAAGCATAAAAAACATCCAAGAGATAAGACACCACAGAGAAGCTAAATTTAGCCTAAGGTGGCTTAGATTACATCTTTAGATTTATATAAATCTACTCTTCTCAACTGGGAAATGGTTCATGCTTCAAAATGAAATAAAATAATGTAACCCAAGCTCTATTTATATGATGGCCATACTAATGTTAAAAGTATTGTTTGGCAAAACCATGTCTTGCCTCACAACTAGATTGAAGCTCTTGTCTATATATTACGATCCAAACTTAAATTTCTTGGAAAATTTCCTTCAATATGACATCTCAATAGCTTAAACACATCATTAGATTCTTGTCATTTGTTCGTGATTTTATTCTCATACTTGGATGTGGGATCTAGAAACCGTAACATCCTTATAAATGCTATATAAGATATAGAAATGATTTTCCATCACTAATAGAATAACGCCAAAATATACCTTCTAGGAGATCATGGCAAATGAAAACATCAAATTCCCTTTCAAACCTTTACAAGAATAAAGACTCGATATTCATAGAAAGATTAGCCCTTTTCGTTATAATGGGTGAGTAATTGATTCTCTTCTACATAAACTTAAAACAATAGTATAATTTGTTCAAATATTTGTACAAGTGGATGAGCTTCAAGATGAATGTTATTATAGTCTAACCTATCCATCCTCTTTATTTCTTGTGTATTATAAGCCATGTGAATCATCAATCTTGAACTAAACGTAAAAAAAAATATAAACTTGTAATTATCTACAAACTCAAGCCTTCCAAACTAAATCTTAATGCCAGCATTCAATTCATGCTTAATCCCATAAAAACATGAATACATGAAACGATAAAACCATGATGAATAATTTTAATTAAGTTCACATGGTGTTGATCAAATTTGAGAAACTTAATAGCCCAATGTTAGTGCAACCCCCAAACGACATCACTAGGTTAAAATTAGCTGACTATTCAATGACCTATTTATAAATGATAAGGCCATCATTGCAAGGAGTGTAATGTGCAAGTAGATTGACATGATCAACAAGGCTAAATAAATTTATGTGCTTCACAAGGTTTCCATCATGAGCATATTACACATACAAGGCAAATTTCCATCAAAATTCAAGGACTTAGTTTTATTTTACAAAATTTAGAGGGATTCTAATAGATTCTACACTATAATTAGACATAATTGAACCTACAATTCTATCTAGGGTTTTCCCACAATCTTATTTAATACAATGAAATTTTAACTCTTGGCCACTTTAAATCTTTCCCCTCTACTACATGACAAGTTAAGTATGGTCAAACTAGTGCTAAAAAAAACACCACCATGATTTTGAGTCACCTTGTTTCAACAAAAAAATGGCCAAAGTGAAAACAAAATACATTTCTTCTCTACAAATGTGCATCAATAACAATTTAACATTAATATATTTCATACATTTAAATTTTTTTAATAAAAATCACAATAATGAGAAAGACTCTATTTTAACTCACTTATAATCACCCCATATAATATGAGTTGTATGTAAAAGCTCAACTCCATGATAATTTTATTAGTATAATAAAGATTTATTGATTATTCTAAAATAAAATACACCAACAAGACATATGGTCTTTAAAATATTTTTCTATGTTTAAGCTTTAAAATAAAATTACAAATTACAAATAAATCTTATTATAATTAAAACTAATATGTAAACTTTATCTTTTAAAGATCATTTTTAATAAATTATTTTCATTTAAAAATCACAAATTGTGAACATTTGTGAAATTCTTGAGTTATATGATATAACTATAGTAATTAGGAAAATATTACTCAATTCGGTAAAATTCATTTATTTTTTAAATTTCACGTTTGCAATCACAATTTTTTTTTTTTTAGAATCTCACCATGTATGTAATATGAACAAGCATAAGTTTATAAAATATTGCTCATAATTAAATGAAATGAATATTTACAAACAAGCTTCTCTTAGCTTCAAAAATATTTATTCAAATATTCTCTACTAACAAGGCCAACCACGAAAAGGTGGAAGCTAGCATGGCCTCCCCTAATTGACCTAAGACAACCACAACATAACACAACACATCACAACACATCAAAAAAATAAAATATTATTTAAAATTTCAATAGCCATTAGTTATGTCATTTGTAATAATCTTAATAGTTGATGGTGAAATAGTGCAATGTCTTTAGTGATGTGTTTTATTATGTGCGAGAAGTTTACCATTTGAAATAATGTCAATACGTGGTGGGTCAAAATGTCCATTTTATAATTAAGGGCATAGTTATGTCATGTGAATTCCATTCACAAAATGAATTAATGGCTTACCTTTTAAATGTTGCTTTTATAAATGTAATTTATGATTTTCCATTGTGGACAATGTTAATATGTGGCACGTCAAAATATTCAATTTGTCATCATGGTCGTATGGTTTTGTCGTGTGAATTATGTTCATTTGAAATGTTTTTGTAAGGGTAGTTGATGATTGTCCATTAGGAACTATTTTATGAAGTGACCTATATTGTGATTCATAAATAATAAATTTATTAATAAAATCATGATTTGTAGCTTTAACGTTAACATCAAAATAAATAAATTCTTCAATAAGAATTAAACATTAACCAAAATATTAATAAAGAAATGCCAAATGGCCAATCCCATCCTTTGCTGCTCTAGATGAGAGTGGTTATGGCCAATGACCATTCCCTTAAAACCCTTTCAATATTTTTTATTATTAAACATTGTATTTTTACATGTTACAAAAATACTAGGTCAATGTAATTGACCAAAATATCAATAAAGAAATGTCAAATGACCAATACCATCATTTGCTGCTCTGGATGCTTACGACAACTTCACTCCTACACTTGATCCCACCATAATGGTTCAAACAATCTAAACGTCAAGAACATGTACATACTGGGTCTTTTTTTTATATTATTTCCAACGTCACCAAGCACATCAACTTCAATGATTCCAGCTTATCTGTATTATATCAACCCATGGACAATCTTGATAGCTACAAATTCTCTCAATTGTTAGTCACAATGTTTCACTTGACTAAAAGTACTTAAAATGAAGAATATATTGGAGCCTAATTACACAAACATGTTTGTGATTTAAAACAATGGCATCCACTTAATAAACTTTCAAAACATATAAAAAAATGTATTATATCAACCCATGGACAATCTTGATAGCTACAAATTCTCTCAATTGTTAGTCACAATATTTCACTTGACTAAAAGTACTTAAAATAAAGAATATATTGGAACATAATTACACAAACATGTTTGTGATTTAAAACAATGGCATCCACTTAATAAACTTTCAAAACATATAAAAAAATAGAGAGAAATAGTTGAAGGAAAAGAGAAAACCACAAGCCTACAAGTTGAAGGAAAAAAAAAAACCACAACCCTAAATTTACCTTCCAACATATTCCTAAGAATCTTGCCTGCAAGAACATAAAAATAAATTATAGTCAATCTATTAGAAATCAAAATATTTATTGCCAAGAAAAGTAAAATTAAGATAAAAAATGGCCTCTAAAGGACCATGAATCAATGAAAATGGAGATAAGAGTGTCGTGAGTTGTAGGAAGCCTATCATGATCATTAGAAACAACATCATGAGCAGTCAAATGAGGTGTAGCATTATCATATAATGTAGGTGAAGAGGAATGAACATTCTTGGGACTGTAAGTCGAGGAAAGCTTACTAAACATTACTTGAAAGCAGAAAAACTTATGATTTTATTGAGACTAACCTGTGTATTTTCGAGTCAATTTGGATCAACTTGTTATAATTAAAATGAGTTAAATGATACAGTGAAAGATTTAACACTAATTCTGTAAAAAATTGTCGAAGGCTCTTAGCGGCAAAGCTTACACCTGTTAACTGATTGCGTTCAAGGTTTTACCTGACTAATTATAAGAGCGGGCATGGCATCCACAATGCTATGAGTGACAGGAGGAAGGCATGATCTGGTCAGATCATTCTGACTATATGGTGAAAATATTCCATTATATAATATGCTATCTGCACAAAAACACATGATAAATTCTGTAACAAGTCCTTGCCTTTCGAAATGAGCTACAAATTTAAAAACCATCTTTATAAAATGCAAACACAGGCAAGGCTTAACAAGACGAATCATAAAGTTTTCCTTGCTGCCAAAAACAGCGATAACAAGGTCATTCAAAATTCTGTTCAATAAGCTAATTGACATTTTGGGGAATGCAGGGCAACCTGAAAGTGTTTTAAAGCTCTTTGATCAGATGGAAAGTGTTGGATGCACCCCTACTGTAGTGACATTTAATAGTGTTTACAGGCTAAGAATGTATCTGGTGCCTTAAATTTGTTTCAGAGAATGAAGGAGAAACGTATTCTTCCAAGTCCATTCACATTTTCAATTCTAATTTCTGGTTTATGGAATAAAAACAAACTAGAAAAGGTATTAAAGTTTCTTGAAGAAATGGATGAGAAGTATTTTCCACCTTGGCCAGCCACCTAAAGTAGTCTGATAATTGATCGATGCTCTTGGAAAGGGACACGGAAATGATGCAGCTGTCGAAATGTTCAAGGAGCTAATTAAAAATAGTAATACTTCAAGCTCTAGAGTTCATGTTGTGACGATTATACACCTTGGGAAAGCAAACCGTATTGATGCAGCCCATTGTACAATTTGAGGAAATGCAACAGTGAGGCTGCATCCTTAATGTCGATTCCTACAATGCATTAACATCGGGCCTGGTCAAGGTAGGCAATGTTGTTGAAGCTCATACTTGGCTTAACAAAGAAAACATTGATGACAGCCCTAGAATAATTTCAAGAGGCAGTCATATAGACAATCAAAGTCCTAGAAGGGATTGCAGTCCTTTAAGTGGCAATCAAGTGCCAAAGGACAGTCCATAGAGATAACAAAATTCATAGTACTGCAGTGGCAAAAGGCAATAAAGACAGTGACCATGTTCAGGATGAAGACTTCAAGCTAGTAGTTTCTGACAGTGATCTGAGATTATGACTGTGATTTATGTTTGTGCCTATGATTGTAATGTGACAACAAACCTAGAACACTTCTGAGTGGCATTCTATAAAATATGATTATTGCAATCACTCACTTAAACAAGGTTACAAGGTAACTACGAAGATATGACGAGCTTAAAAAGGTATAATAAATGAGCCCAAGTCAACTAACCTATGAAAGGACAATCCATGAAGAGGCCACTCTATAGTGGTATCAAGGGGCAAGTTTAGGCAATGGCATCAATAGTTATAAAAGACAGTTATCTCATGAATGCACAATCACTTCAAAATTTACATATCAGAGTCAATAAAGGTCGCCATACTATGTGACAGTTTTAAAGGACAGTTTGAGTGTATGAAAATGGAGGTTGTGACAATGCTGGCATACTTGAAATTGTTGCATCAAATGTGAAAAATCATTTTAAGAGATTGTTGAGTATATAATTTCATGACTAGTGAGTAGTGGAGTTCATAAAAACAGTGCACCTATGCATGACAAAATGTGTCATGTTTATAGAATGCATACGAGGGCAGTCCTAGATACAAATAAACTGTTCATGACTAATAGAAGCGGTGCATAAGGTAGACGAGTGCAAACCCTTTATTAATTAATATCTTTGCCCGTTCGATATAGATAATCCATATTTCTTCTTGTATTCTTGTTTTGAATTTTTAAGTTGGATGGGTTAATTCATTCCGTTTCTATTTGTACATGTGTCAATGTTCTAGTTCGTCATTCCTTAAAAACTATTGCCTATATTAGTTACAAGAAAGCCGACGGAACAAATTTCCAACCCCTAAATACTCATATTGTCATATTGTAATAAGGAACAAATTTGCTGCAAGGTTAAAGCTGGAACCTAGACTGTTTATGGAAACATTAAACTTCTAGAATGTCCCAATTAATGAGTTAATCACAATAAAATCATAAGGGTTTCTGCTGTCAAGTAACGTTTTGTAAGCCTTCCCTCACTTACAACCTTCATCCATCTTAATAGCTATGCCTTTTAATTACACTTTTATTGTTGTCTTTTAAGTGCACACCCGCAGTTTTTATGTTGATCTATAACTTATTGATGGAGGACACTATCATAGTTTTCTTCATCCTGCTGAACAATTTGACTTGTGTAGCAATGACTTGATCATGTTCTTATCTCATCTCTTGTATGAGATTTTGTGTGCATCTATTTGCTTGCAACTAATGTAGTGTAGTCTAGCTCTAATATTACTCAAGGGTTTGATGTAACAGATCTTTGCATCGGTGTATTTTCTTTGATTAAAATGTTCAGAGCTCTCTAATGAATAGCGCACCTAGGATTTATAAAGTCTAAAAAAGGAGATCTCACCCCTCTCATTAGTTGGCTCAAGATTATCAATTCTTTGAAGATCCCACTTCTTCTTTGTCTGTTATTTCAAATTCATGCACTACATGAAATACAAGATTTCAAATTGAATATCAAAGCTCATACACTATGCGAAATACAAGATTTTAAATTGAAAAGAATGATCATTGTCATTGAATTACCTTCCTCATTGATATCTTCGTCATAGTCATCATGCTAAAATTTACATCAGCATCTGCGCCTCTGAAGCTGATGGCTGCACTATCATATGCCCTACAAATACATTAAAACCTTTTTAATACCAAGGTAAACCCTAAACAGCCCACACCTTATACAAACTTCCAGATAAGAAATAATATGCCCACCATTTATGTTTTGAATATTATGAATACACTCGTTTTGGTTTTTGCATTTCAACTTTCCTCAAACATTAAAATAAAAGAACCAATCATTCTACCTTCCTATTGGATGGATAGTGTCAAATCCACTTGCAGTAGACAGTAGACTGAGAAAGCGTAGTTTTAGAATTCTTCAAATATTATAAGATAGACTTGTTTCCCACAATCCTTGTGAAACAAAAGGCAATTAATGAACTACAGAGACTGTGCACTAAATACTGACCATATGTGAACTCCTGGAGCGAGAGCCACGTCTTCTATTCTTCATGATCACGGGGTGGAAGGGAATAACTGGATTTAGGAGATGCCGATGCCAAAGATAACTTAATTCCTACTCAATAAATAATAATATAATAAATCGTAGATGAATAGAAATTAAAAGGATGTGCTACTAATTATGGATATTATAGCATACAAATATTAGGCACGATCTGCCTAAAAAATTCTACCTCGACTGTGTTGCAAACCTTGCAACAAGGAATTTTCCATTGATTCTCTATTACAGGGAGAACTTGGGTTCTCTGAAGTTACCTACAAAGGAATATTGCAAACGGATTTAGCTCTAGGCATAACAGAAAAGTTTAAATTTTTAAACCTACACTACTAAAATGAAATTGATGAAATAAATCACAGTAGTGAATTTAGACAAACAAAATGCAAGATTTTGTTTCGTGTTGCTCCAAACCTAATAATCAATAATGCCTTTTAATTTCATCAAAAACAACCTATTATTTCTTATAATAAAGAGAATGTGTAAGAAGATTTACCTTGAAGAAGAATATTGCCTCCTTTTGCTCTCCCTCTTCTTCTAGTACAACAAACAAAAAAACCAAAAAACCAAAGAAAAACAAAGAAGTAAAAAATAAAAAAATAACAAACCAGAAAAAACAAAACAAACCAACAAACAGAACAAATTATAAAAAAAAAGACACAGAAAAAAATAAAAAACAATGATAAATAACATGGACAAAAAGACCAACGTGCACACTCTACAATATCCTTACCAAAAAAATGACAAATCTTAAGGAAAATAAAACAAAATTACAAAGAAGACAAAACAAGAAAATAGAAGAAAAAAACATTCACAAAAAGGATCACTCTATGTAAATGAAGTTCCAATTTGAACATCACACCTGCACTTCGCAAATTTAATTCATTAGCAACTCATCTCTGACATTTTGTTTTGCAGATACAATCATGAGCATGTTGTCTCTCACCTAAGCAACTTCCACGCCCATCATATCTGTCTAGCCTCCTTGGTATAAATTGTAAATGAAGTTCCAATTTGAAGATTGCACCTACACATCGCAAATTTAATTCATTAGCCACTCATCTCTGACATTTTTTCTTGAAGATACAGTCATGAGTATGATTGTCTCTCAGCTAAGCAACTCCCATGCCTGTGATATTTGTCTAGCCTCCTTGGTACAAAAATTGGATGACAAGAAAGCATGGATATTTACTGCTCTTGTCTACTACTTTCACTATCATGATCTTCCTTGGATACTCACAGGGTATTCTGTGAATCACTTAACAAAAAATATTCTTGTCAAATGCTCCATTTCCCTCAAACAATTAAAATCCTTTCAAATTCATCTTCAGTTGGGACAAGTTTCTACCCAAACAAAATTGCATTAAATTTGACATATTATTTGGTTTCGTGTGCAGGACAAGTTGTTTAAACCAACAATGGCAGAATGACAAAACTTCAAAATAATGATTTAAAGCTCATTACTCACCGTTTGTATTTGATATCCACAAAGCCCATCTTCATAAGCTGAGAACATTTTGTGGGTAGCACCAGCCTTGAGAAGATGCAAGTAGACACCATGAAATCCATCTGACTGCTTTGGGAGAAATTTGAGACCAATAAATTCACCCATGATTTGTTGCAAATAGCCTACTTTGTGCATCTAATCTGCACAAGTTAACAGTATAAACTACCTTAGTCTGAATCTCGAGAAAGAAGCAAAAGGATAAAAATAGTGAGTGATCAATTCATACCTGATAGAAGCCACCAAATCCAACTCCTTCCATATGTATTTTTCCACTCACTGTGGCAACCAACAGGCTCCTAATGCAATTGACAACAGAATTTTAACTCAGATCCAAGAATAAACTACTTTGCCATGAAAAAAGGTTTAAGCATTTGTGAAATTTTTACATACCATTGAAAGTTGTTAGCCTAATTTTTCCCATTGGTTAAAATAGTCATCACAAGGTTGTTTATGTTTTTTTTGGTCTTTCCTAAATTTAGAAGAGTATTTTTGGTAATCTTGATATGTGTAAAAGATTGAAAAGTCTTAAAAGGATTAGCAAGATGTCTCATCTTCATATCATAAGGTTTATAGCCGATGTATTCTACCTTTAAAATATTTTACCATGTTAAGGTTTAAATGTCTTTACTTTGTCAAATCCATGATGCTTTGGATGGAAGACTTGTATTGATGGAGGTTTCGTTTTAGTTGGACTAGGTCTCGACCTTTTTCGGGTTTTGTTCTTCATTTCTAGCGTGAAACTAGCACATTATTGTCCAGATGCTTCATCCATATTGAGGGAGAATATGAGGAATAATTGAGGGAGAATATGAGAAATAATGGCACATTTCAGTGAATTCGAAGAAGAGGTTCCAAGAGGTTATACAAGTCATTTCCAGACGTTCATATGCATTAACTTAAAAATGGGAAAACAAACTTAAACATAAAAACATGGCAAGGTTTTTCACGTGCTTCTGCTATAACTTTGATTGTCTGGTACTGTCAAAAACAGAATCATTTAACCTCTTCAATGGTGGAATGGAACAATAATACTATACTCTACTGCTGATATTACTTTATATGGTCTAGTTGTAAAGAAAGCTTCTTGGCCATCATCGTTACTTATTGAAAAATAATGGTTTTTGCATCTTGTGTTTACTAAAATTATTCTAGTGCAATATATAGGAGAGCTCAGAATACTATATGTTGCTGGAATTGCGATTACATTAGATAAATATATGTTTTTGTTGAGTTCTTTATTCAAACTCCTTTCTACAAGCCTTGCATGTAAGAATTGTTGCATGTGCATCTATCTTTGTGGTTTCTACACATTTTCCTTCCTCATTGAGTCCAAGGTTTTTACCTTGGGTATTTGCATTACTGGCTGCACTTGTACCTATTGTCTTTTTGATTGAAGGTCAATAGAGGTTAACAACAAAAGAAAAAAGGAGATGTATGACAGGGTTATGTTACTAAACGAAACTCTCAAGTTTCAGACCATGAAATAAATAAAGTAAAGACATTGCAGCTTGAATGAGGTCATTAAATGTGTTTGAGGTCCTGTCAAAGTGTTGTGATTTATTGTTTAAATTTGAAGGTTGTTGGTAAGCTTAAACGAGTCCTGTCAAGCCCTAGGAATTATGGGAGAAGGATTTGGGTAAGAAAAGGGCAGACTTCAAGAAGTGGACAATCACCCATGGTAGACAATCAAGGGCAGTGTTTCAAAGAAAGACGGTCATGACTACCCTCATGATCATCATATAAAACAGGGTTCAAATGCCATTCATGAGAAAGTTTTTGAAAAGGGGCATGGTTTTCAATGAAATTGACAAGATCATATAACAGTCCTTTGGAAAGCAATAGGACTAAAGTCTCAAAATAAAACATGACAGCCACCAAGGCATATGAATGAAGGATAATCGTTACCAGAGAGAGGGACAATCAAGCAAACAATCATCAAGAATAATGGTATACTCTTCCAAACGGCAGTTCATACATGGATAGTGATTCAAACGAAACAGACAGTCTTAAAGGTAAAAAATTCGTGAGAGAATCATAAGATTACAAGGACGAAAGTCACAGTCCACAGAATCATTGAGATGATACACACAGCAAGTTTGATCCATCATGATGTGTTGGATGAGAGTAATGTTGGTAAACCATGAGGAAAGCAAAACTATGAGACTATCATAGACAGAAAGAGGAAAATAGAAACCTTATGATGATTATGAAATCCTGCAAAGTAAAGGGCAGTGAGCCACACATTCAGCATGAGCTTCCACCTACTAGGTAGAGAATTGTGTGTCTTGCAATCTGCTTTTGCATGGCTTAAATGCTACTACACAACTTTATCATTTGACGGTCAATTCATATTTTTTCATATACTGAGAAAGTTCTCATCTTTAGCACAATGAACATGATAGAGGAATATGGTGAGAAGATTCAAAGTCAAAAACATGACAGATTTGTTTCAAACTTTCAAGTAAATCATCCCTCCAGCTGTTTGATTGTATGGTTGTACATGTTTTTATCTCATCTCTTGTATGAGATTTTGTGTGCATCTATATGCTTGCAACTCGTGTGGTGTAGTCTAACTCTACTATTACTCAGGGGTTGGATGTAATAGATTTTTGTGTCGGTGTATTTTCTTTGATTAAAATGTTTAGAGCTCTCTAAGGAATAACGCACCTAGAATTTGTAGAGTCTAAAAAAGGAGATCTCACCCCTCTTATTAATTGGCTCAAGATTATCAATTCTTTGAAGATCTAATTACTTCTTTGTCTGTCATTTCAAATTCGTGCACTACATTAAATACAAGATTTCAAATTGAAGATCAAAGCTCATACACTACGAAATACAAGATTTCAAATTGAAAAGGATGATCATTGTCATTGAATTACCTACCTCATTGATGTCTTCGTCATAGTCATCATGCTAAAATTTACATCAGCATATATGCCTCTCAAACTGACGGCTGCCCTATCATATGCCCTACAAATACAAATACATTAAAACCTTTTTAATACCAAGGTAAACCGTAAACAGCCCACACCTTATCCAAACTCCCAGATAAGAAACAATATGCCCACCATTTATGTTTGGAATATTATGAATACACTCGTTTCGGTACCTGCATTTCAAATTTATCCAAACATTAAAATAAAACAACCAATCATTCTACTTTCCAGCTGGATGGGCAGTGTCAAATCCACCTACAATAGACAGTAGACCAAGGAAGCGTAGTTTTAGCATTCTTCAAATATTGTTTAACTAGTCTAGGAGGAGAAAATTTTATCTCTAGTAATGAACATAAACTTAAAGTGGCATAGACAAAGACACGAACGATCCTTTTCTTTTCAAATGAGGCAACCGATATACTTTATGAGAAGCATAGATATAAATCAACTTACAAAGATAGACTTGTTTCCCATAATCCCTGTGAAGCAAAAGGCAATTAATGAAGTATAGAGAGTGTGCACTAAATACTGACCATATGTGAACTCCTGGAGCAAGAGCCACATATGCTATTCTTCATGTTCATGGGTGGAGGGTAATACATGGATTTAGGGGGCGCCAATGCCAAACAAAAATTAATACCTAATCAATAAATAATAATATAACAAATTGTAGATGAATAGAAATTAAAAGGATGTGCTACTAATTATGGATATTTTGGCATAAAATATTAGGCACAAGCTGCCTAAAAAAGGGTTACCTCCATTGTGTTGCAAACCTTGCACCAAAGAATTTTCCATTCATTTTCTATTACAAGAAGAACTTGGGTTCTCTGAAGTTATCTACAAAAGAATATTGCAGAAGGATTTAGCTCTAGGCATAACAGAATAGTTTCCATTTTTAAACCTACATGACTAAAATGAAATAGATGAAATAAATCACAGTAGTGAATTTAGATATACAAAATGCAAGATTTTTTTTAGAGTTGCTCTCAACGTAATAATAAGTAATGCCTTTTAATTTCATCAAAAACAACCTATTATTTCAAATAATAAAAATATTGCACAACAAGATTTACCTTGAAGAAGATTATTGCTTCCATTAGAAAGCTCCTTTTCCTTTGCCTCTTCTTATAGTTCAACAAACCAAAGAAAAAGAAAAATGTAAAAAATTAAAAAAGAACATACCATAAAAAATAGAACAAACCAACAAACAAAACAAATTAAAGAAAAAACACAGAAAAAACCTAAAAAACAATACAAAACAAAGATGAATAACAAAGACAAAAAGACCAGGGTGCACGCTGTACGAAATCCTTAACAGAAAAATGAAAAGTCTTAAGGAAAATAAAACAAAATTACAAAGAAGTCAAATAAAGAAAGCAAAAATAAAAAAACATTGACAGAAAAGGATCATTCTCTGTAAATGAAGTTCCAATTTGAACAATCACACCTGCACTTCACAAATTTAATTCATTAGTAACTCATCTTTTGCATTTTGTTTTGGAGATAGAATCGTGAGCATATTGTCTCTCACCTAACCAACTTCCACAACCGTCATATGTGTCTAGCCTCCTTGGTATAAACTGTAAAGGAAGTTCCAATTTGAAGATCGCACCTGCACATCGCAAATTTAATTCATTAGCTACCCATCTTTGACATTTTGTTTTCAAGATACAGTCATGAGTATGATTGTCTCTCACCTAAGCAACTTCCATGCCCATGATATCTGTCTGGCCTCCTTGGTACAAAAATTGGATGACAAGAAAGCAAGGATAATTAATGCTCTTGTCTACTTTCACTGTCATGATCTTCCCTGGATAGTCACACAGTATTTTGTGAATCACTAAACAAAAAAGATTCTTGTCAAATGCTCCACTTTCTCTCAAACAATTAAAATCCTTTCAAATTCATCTTCAGTTGGAACAAGTTTCTGCTCAAACAAAATTGGAGTAAATATGACATATTATTTGGTTTTGTGTGGGAGACAAGTTGTTTAAACCAACAATCACAAAATGACAAAAATTCAAAATAATGACTTAATGCTCATTACTCACCGTTTGTATTCGGTATCCACAAAGCCTATCCTCATAAGCTGAGAAGATTTTGTGGGTTGCACCAGCCTTGAGAAGATGGAAGTAGACACCATGAAATCCATCTGATTTCTTTGGGTGAAATCTGAGACCACAACCTTCACCCATGATTTGCTGCAAATAGACTTCTCTGTGCCTCTAATCTGCAGAAGGCAACAGTATAAACTACCTTAGTCTCAATCTCAAGGCAGAAACAAATGGAAAGAAATAGTGAGTGTTTGGTTCACACCTGATAGCAGCCACCAAATCCAACTCCTTCCATATATATTTCTCTGCTCACTGTGGCAATCGATAGGCTCCTGCTGCAATTGACAGCAGAATTTTATCTCAGATCCAAGAATAAACTACTCTGCCATGAAAAAAGGTTTAAGCATTTGTGAAATTTTTACATACCATTGAAAGTTGTTAGCCTATCTTTTCCCATCAGTTAAAATATTCATCACAAGGGTTTTTATGTTTTTTTTGGTCCTGTCCAAAATTTAGAAGAGCATATTTGGTAGTATTGATATGTAATGTCCCCTTTAAGGTTCATCTTAAAGTTTGGTCTTTAGCCTTCTTGATTAAGATAATCAACAGATCCAAAGTCAATAATTTGTTGCTAAATTCCCAATCCTATTAAGAATTACTTTCAAGCAAAGTACCACCGTCTAAGTTGCTTCTTCAAGGGATTACGGATTTTATAATGAAATGATTTATCTCCTTCACCAAATCTGCATTCTATTTTCCTCTTCTCAAAACTTCATATTTTCTTATTCACCAATCTGCTCTTAATCCTCTTATAAATCTGCAATAAATCTGATAACAAATCTGCTATAACGTTGTATTTAAGTTCTCATTTAATCTTGCCACAATTTCTTCATAAATACTTACAAATAAACTCTCAAGTTCTGCTCCTCGTATGCTGTGGTACATGTGGCATGTTTTCTTTATCTTACCCACACCCTTTCACGTAAAAATCTGTATCTTCCAATCTTTTTATACTCACTTGTTATGAGCATATATATATATTTATATATATTATATATGTTTTATGAATATATTTATTTATACTTATTTTTAGGATAATGGTATATGCTAATATATTTACCACTATAATCAGAATTATTCATTTTATTTCTGTTCTTATTTCCTATTCATGTTACGGTTTTAAATCTCCTTTTATCTTTCATAAACTTATCTATATCTTTGTATCTCTATGAAGAGATAGATTCTTTGAAGAGATAACCATAAACGTCTTCTTTGAAGAGATAACCTCACAAATAGACGTGTCCTTTTGTTAAGCGTTCCTCTATACTGATCGCCACCTTTTAAATGGTTTTAATAGAGTCACCAATTTTCTTGAATGTTTTAATCGTTGTCTTTGCATTATGTAAATTCGTATCTCTTTGTTTGTTCTATCACTGCCTTTTGCTATTTTGTCTTATCTGCCTTGTCTTATTCCTCCTTTGTCTCTTGTTGATCGTGGCTTTACAAATTCAATCGCTGCTGTAGGTGATCCATCTCCTCCTTTTGTATTTTTTCATTTTTTTTGCCTTTATATGGTTCGATTTACCTCAATAGACACAGCCACCGCCGAAGGACGTGGCTCTACCCATATTTCGTGACCTTTGGTATTGATCGCACCCTTTCCTAATGTGGCAGTTTGACTATTGTTTTGACCGCTGCTTGTTTAACATTTGCCTCCTCATTTAAGAGTCGATTCCTCTGTTAACTAGTGCATGTTCTTTCTTTCATTACTATGATGTATTTGTGTGGTTAATATGTTGTAGTCACTTGTATGTGTGTTTATATTTATTATATTATAATAGTAATTTATTATATTATAGTAGTAATATCAAATTCATATATAATGATTTTTATTTATTTATTTATAGATCATAATCATAGAAAAATTGTCAGCATTTATATTTTAATATTTATAATGTTGTATTTGATAGTCATAATTATAATATTACTATATATTATATACTTCTTATTCCGGTACTATATATCTAAATTGATTTTATTGTTTTATCTTAATTATATATATTTTACTATTTACTATTCATTATATCATAATGATTATAATATTTAAGTTGTTAGTATATGTATCTCAACAATAGTAATTTTAATGTTCTAATTCGGGGACATGACATGATATGTGGAAAACATTGAAAAGTCTTCAAAGGATTAGTAAGATGTCTCAGCTTGAATGAGGTCATAAAATGTGTTTGGGATCCCGTCAAAGTGTTGTGATTTATTGTTTAAATTTGAAGGTTGTTGGTAAACTTAACCAAGGCCTGTCAAGCCCTAGGTATTATAGGAGAAGGATTTGGGAAAACAAAGGGCAGACTTCAAAAAGTGGAGAGTCACAAATGGTAGACGATCAAGGACAGTGTTTCAAAGAAAGATGGTCATGACTATCCTCATGATCAGCATAGAAAACAGGGTTCAAATGCCATTCATGAGCAAGGTTTTGAAAAGGGGCATGGTTTTCAATGAAATTAACAAGACCATATAACTGTCCTTTGGAAAGCAATAGGACTAAAGTCTCAAAATAAAACATGACAGCCACCAACGCATATGAATGAAGGACAATACTTACCAGATAGAGGGACAGTCAAACAAACAATCATCAAGAACAATGGAAGTCTTCCAAACGGAAGTTCATACATGGATAGTGATTCAAACCAAAAGGGCAATCTTAAAGGTTAAAAAATGGTGAGTGAATCATGAGATTCCAAGAAGGACAGTCCTAATCCACAGAATCATTGAGAAGATACACACAACAAGTTTGATCCATGATGATGTGTTGGATGAAAGTAATGTTGGTAAACCATGACGAAAGCAAAACTATGACACTGTCATAGACAGAAAGAGGAAAATAGAAACCTTATGATGATTATGGATTCCTGCAAAGTAAAGGACAGTAAGCTGCACATTCAGCATGAACCTGCACCTACTAGGTAGAGAATTGTGTGTCATGCAATCTGTTTTTGCATGGCTTAAACGCTACTGCACAACTTTATCATTTGATGGTCAATTCATATATTTTCATATACTAAGAAGGTTCTCATCTTTAGCGCAATGAACATGATAGAGGAATATGGTGAGAAGATTCAAAGTCAAAAACATGACAGGTTTGTTTCAAAATTTCAACTAAATCATCCCTCCAGCTGTTCAATTGTATAGTTGTACACTTTTTTATCTCATCTCTTGTATGAGATTTTGTCAGCATCTATATGCTTGCAACTCATGTGGTGTAGTCTAACTCTACTATTACACAGGAGTTGGATGTAACAGACCTTTGTGTCGGTGTATTTTCTTCCATTAAAATGTTCAAAGCTCTCTAAGGAATAGCGCACCTAGGATTTGTAGAGTCTAAAAAAGGAGATCTCACCCCTCTCATTAGTTGGCTCATAATTATCAATTCTTTGAAGATCTAATTACTTCTTTGTCTGTCATTTCAAATTCGTCCACTACATTAAATACAAGATTTCAAATTGAAGATTAAAGCTCATACACTACGAAATACAAAATTTCTAATTGAAAAGAATGATCATTGTCATTGAATTACCTACCTCATTGATGTCTTCGTCATAGTCATCATGCTAAAATTTACAACAGCATCTATGCCTCTCAAGGTGATGGCAGCCATATCATATGCCCTGCAACTACATTAAAACCTTTTTAATACCAAGGTAAACCCTAAACAGCCCACACCTTATCCAAACTTCCAAATAAAAAACAATATGCCCACCGTTTATGTTTGGAATATTATGAATACAATCGTTTCAGTGTCTGCGTTTCAACTTTCTCCAAACATTAAAATAAACAACCAATCATTCTACCTTGCAGCTGGATGACCAGTGTCAAATCCACCTGCAGTAGACAGTAGACCAAGGAAGCGTAGTTTTCGCATTATTCAAATATTGTCGAACTAGTCTAGGAGGAGAAAAATTTATCTCTAGTAATGAACATAAACTTAAAGTGGCATAGATAAAGACAAGAACAATCCTTTTCTTTTCAACTGAGGCAACCGATATACTTTATGAGAAGCATAGATATAAATCAACTTACCAAGATAGACTCGTTTCCCATAATCCCTATGAAATAAAAAGCAATTAATGAAGTATAGAGAGTGTGCACTAAATACTGACCATATGTGAACTCCTGGAGCGAGAGCCACGTCTGTTATTCTTCATGTTCACGAGTAGAGGGGAATCAATAGATTTAGGGGACGCCTATACCAAACAAAACTTAGGTCCTAATCAATGAATAATAATATAACAATCGTAGATGAATAGAAATTAAAAGGATGTGCTACTAATTATGAATATTTTGGCATAGAAATATTAGGCACAAGCTGCCTAAAAAATTGTTACCTCGACTCTATTGCAAACCTTGCATCAAGGAATTTTCCATTAATTTCTATTACAGGGAGAACTTGGGTTCTCTAAAGTTACCTACAAAGGAATATTGCAAAAGGATTTACCTCTAGGCATAACAGAATAGTTTCAAGTTTTAAACCTATACTACTGAAATGAAATTGATGAAATCAATCACAGTAATGAATTTAGACAAACAAAATGCAAGATTTCGTTTAGTGTTGCTCTCAACCTAATAATCAATAATACCTTTTAATTTCATCAAAAGCAACCTATTATTTCCTATAATAAAGAGAATGTGCAAGCAGATTTACCTTGAAGAAGAATATTGCTTCCACTAGTTTGCTCCTTTTCCTCTACCTCTTCTTCTAGTACAATAAACCAAAACAACCAAAAAACCAAAGAAAAAGTAAAAAGTAAAAAATTAAAAAAGAACAAACCAACAAACAGAACAAATTAAAGAAAAAAAACAGAAAAAACCTAAAAAACAATACAAAAAAAGTTGAATAACACGGACAAAAAGACCAACGTGCACGTTGTACAAAATCATTCCTAAAAAAATCAAAAATCTGAAGGAAAATAAAACAAAATTACAAAGAAGACAGAGCAAGAAAACAGTATAAAAAACCATTCACAAGAAAGGATCACTCTTTGTAAATGAAGTTCCAATTTGAACATCACACCTGCACTTCGCAAATTTAATTCATTAGTAACTCATCTTTTACATTTTGTTTGAAAGATAAAATCGTGAGCATGTTGTCTCTCACCTAACCAACTTCCACACCCATCATATATGACTAGCCTCCTCTGTATAAACTGTAAAGGAAGTTCCAATTTGAAGATCGCACCTGCACATCACAAGTTTAATTCATTAGCTACCCATCTTTGACATTTTGTTTTCAAGATACAGTCATGAGTATGATTGTCTCTCACGTAAGCAACTTCCATGCCCGTGATATCTGTCTGGCCTCCTTGGTACAAAAATTGGATGACAAGAAAGCAAGCATAATTAATGCTCTTGTCTATTTTCACTGTCACGATCTTCCCTGGATAGTCACATGGTTTTCTGTGAATCACTTAACAAAAAAGATTCTTGTCAAATGCTCCATTTTCCCTCAAATATATAAAATCCTTTCAAATTCATCTTCAGTTGGGACAAGTTTCTACCCAAACAAAATTGGAGTAAATATGACATATTATTTGGTTTCGTGTGGGAGACAGGTTGTTTAAACCAACAATGATAGAATGACAAAAATTCAAAATAATGATTTAATGCTCATTACTCACTGTTTGTATTCGGTATCCACAAAGCCCATCTTTATAAGCTGAGAAGATTTTGTGGGTTGCACCAGCCTTGAGAACATGCCAGTAGACACCATGAAATCCATCTGATTGCTTTGGGAGAAATCTGAAACCACAACATTCACCCATGATTTGCTGCAAATAGACTGCTCTGTGCATCTAATCTGCACAAGACAACAATATAAACTACGTTAGTATGAATCTTGAGCCAGAAACAAAAGGAAACAAATAGTGAGTGATTGGTTCATTCCTGATAGCAGCCACCAAATCCAGCTCCTTCCATTTATATTTTTCCACTCACTGTGGCAATCCACAAGCTCCTTGTAATGTCCCCAAATTTATAGTTAAGTGACTTAATTAATTTAATTGAGTAAGTTGTCCAAAAATTAATAATATTTCTAAAGGATGACTTTAATCGTTTATTTTAATTAAATAATGTGAAATATCATAAAGTTGTTGATGTTATAGCAGATATGGTCTGCACTTCATTGCACGAATTCCAAGAAGAAAGAGCAAATTAAATGTATAGCCATTCGGCTATTTAATTTATATCAAACAATAAACATAAAAGAATAAAGGGCCGACCCTATTGATTCGCATTTATCTTTTATTGTTTGGGCCGACCTCATTTGTATTTTATCTTTTATTATGTTTCTCTAAAGAGGCCGACCTAAGTGAAGAGTCGCCTTGTGTTGTATAAGTACAAGGTCATTTTGTCATTGTAAGACATTCGATTTCAAGCAAGTTCGCATTATTCTTCAAGAGCAGAATTCGCACTTCTTAGCAGCAGTCCGATTTCAAGGAAGAATATATTCATTTGTATCTTGTGCATCTAGGAGAGGTGCGACCTCATTACATTCATTATTGGCCATTGTTGGGCCTGAGTTGTAAGCAGATTTCTGCCATTGTTCTATATTATAGAAGAGATTCATTTGTTGGGTTTTTCTCCCTCAAGAGGAGGGTTTTCCCAGGGTATCTTTGTGTGTTCATTGTCTTATGTGTTGCAATTCTTTTAAGTGCTTTCATTATTCAATCTGATCTAAGAAACACTAACATGGTATCAGAGCGGGTGTGAAAAAGATCGTGATCAGATTTAGTGTGCAACACTCACTTTATTCTTTTTCAACCTATCTCTTATTTCTCAAAAATTCAAGATGGTGAACGGCCTGAAAATCGAGGATAGACTTGAAGGGATTTCGAACTACACATCATGGAGGTTCAGAATCATGCTCACCTTGGAAGAGAATGATTTAGCTGAGTTCATGAAAACAAAAGTTCCTGAACCTGAGGAGGAAGAAGAGAAGCTACAGTGGAGGAAGAAAGACACTAGGGCAAAGAAAGTGTTGGTTGATTCCGTCAAAGATCATGTTGTACCGATTGTCTTCAAGTTGGATACAGCAAGAGAGATGTTTGCAACCTTGGAAGAGATGTACGAAATCAACAACACTAATCGAGCTCTCGCACTAAAGCAACAACTTCATCATGTGAAAATGGCGAAAAGAGAATCTATTATCACATACTTCATGAGGATTTCAGAGATAAGAGATCAGCTCTCCACAATTGGTCACATGATTGATGACAAGGACCTAACTATGCTGGCTCTCAACGGTCTTTCGTTTTCATGGGAGGCGTTCATTCAAGGAATCAATGCAAGATCTAAACTTCCCAAGTTTGATCGATTGAGGATTGACTGCATTCAAGAAGAGTCGAGACTAACGGCAAGGGGAATTGGTCAAAATTCAAAGAATGAAGAAATGCAAGTTCTTGCCTCTCATTCATCGAACAAAGGAAAAGGCTTTAAGAAAGGGTTCTTCAAGAGGAATTGAGAGAATGGAAATGATGGTGCTCCTGCCTTCAAAAGGAAACGAGACATGTCCAAGATTCAATGTTTTCATTGTGATAAGTATGGTCACTTTGCAAAGGATTGTCCTCAAAGACCTAAGCAACAAGTTGCCACTGCAAATGTTGAAGAAATCGCTCCACAGAAGGACTCCAGTGATTATCTGTTCTATTCAGCCTTGTCAAGCAATGTTTCTGCCGATGCCAACACTTGGTTGATTGATAGTGGTGCTTCTAGGCACATCACCGGTTTCAGGGGTCACCTTTCAAACTTAGTGGAGACCAACTCTAGTGATCAAGTCGTTATTGGAGACGATGCCAGATATCCTGTGAAAGGAATTGGAAACTCCACTCTTCACTTGGATTTCGGGATTTCATTGGAGTTAAATGATGTACTATTCGTTCCAGGGATAAAGAGGAATCTTGTCTCAATTTCAGCATTGGAAGACAAGGGTTATCAAGTTGCCTTCTCCAAAGGCAAAGTTCTTATATGGGCAAAGAACTCCAGTTTCAAAACTGCTCAAGTGATTGGAGTTAGACATGAGTGTCTCTACAGGCTATGCACTCGTCCTCTCCAAGCGCTTGTGCATGACAGCTCCAACATGTGCGATCTTTGGCATCGAAGACTGGCTCACATTCACTTTCGTGCTCTACCTATCATGGAGAAGATGGTCATTGGTCTTCCAAAATTCAATCAAGAACACGAAGGTACATGCAAGGGATGCGCCCTAGGCAAGAACACAAAAGGTACGTTTCATTCTAGTGAAAGTAGATCTAAATGTATTCTTGATCTCATTCATTCTAATTTGTGTGGTCCAATGTCTATTGCATCTTCTAGTGGTTTCTTGTATTATATTATTTTTATTGATGATTACTCTAGAAAGACTTGGATTTATTTCTTGAGATCTAAAGAATCTGAAGAAGTATTAGAAAGATTCAGAGAATTCAAGGCACAAGTTGAAAACCTGTCTGGAAAAAGGATCAAGGTATTGAGATCCGATAATGGTGGAGAATACACCTCTGGCACATTTCGAGATTTTTGTATTGAAGCAAGGATTAAGAGGGAGTTCAGTGTTCCCTATAATCCACAACAAAATGGTATTGTTGAAAGAAAGAATAGGTCTATTGTGGAAGCAGTGAAAGCTATGATCCATGATCAAGACCTGCAAATCTCTCTTTGGGCTGAAGCATCAAGGACAGCCGTCTATGTTCCAAACAGGAGTCCCCACAGGATCTTAGAGAATAAAACTCCTGAAGAAGCATTCTCAGGCGTGAAACCTAAAGTTAGTCATTTGAGGATATTTGGTTGTCCAGTCTATGTTCATATTCCAAAGGAGAAGAGAACAAAGCTAGAACCTTCTGGGAAGAAAGGAATTCTTGTAGGATATAGTGAGACATCAAAAGCTTACAAGATATTCATACTAGGACAAAAGTCTATTGAGATTAGTAGAGATATCACATTTGAGGAAGATGTTGCTTTCAGAAGGTCCAAGGGCATTCCTATGGAGATTGATGAAGAAGAACCTCCTCAAGATATGGAAGTTGACCATATTCCAGAGAACCTGAAGGAGGCTCCAGAACCTAAAGAAGATGTTGATCCAATTGAACCCTTGGATCCTACTGATGGGCCCCTAGATATTGTGATTCGGAAGAAAAGACCTCTTTGGGCTCGTAGGACAATGCAGGAAGCAGAAAGTTTTGCAGCTCCAAGAGGAGCTTTCAGAGAAAGCAAGAGACCTCACAAGTTCTCTAGTTATGTCACCTTGATGAGTCAGATTATTGAGTTAGAGCCTTCAAGTGTTGATGAAGCTTCTAGTCAACAAGTATGGAAAGATGCCATGTCTGAGGAATATCAATCCATAATTAAGAACGATGTTTGGGATATAGTTCCTAGACCCAATGGCAAATTTGTGGTGTCTTCTAAGTGGCTCTTCAAGATCAAGCATGCAGCTGATGGGAGCATTGAGAAGCATAAGGCAAGATTTGTGGCTAGAGGGTTCTCACAGAAAGAGGGAGTTGACTATGAAGAAACCTTTGCTCCTGTGGCTCGATATACATCTGTCAAAACCATCATTGCTATTGCTGCATCTAGAGGATGGAAGATTCACCAAATGGATGTAAAGACAGCTTTTCTAAATGGTGTAATAGAAGAAGAGGTTTACATTGAGCAACCTAAAGGATTTGAGGTACATGGAAAGGAGTCTCATGTTTGTAAACTGAAAAAGGCCTTGTATGGTCTTAAGCAAGCTCCTCGTGCCTGGTACGAAAGGATTGATCAGTATCTATCAAGCCTAGGCTTCTCAAAGAATGATGCAGATTCTAACCTCTACTTGAACGTAGTAAAGGGTGAGGCTTTGATTCTGGTTTTATATGTTGATGATCTGATTATCACTGGTGAAGAACATCTAATTCTAAAATGCAAGAAGGAATTGGCTTCAGAGTTTGAGATGAAGAATCTAGGTCTTATGCATTACTTTCTTGGCTTAGAAGTTTGGCAAAAGCCAGATGAGATGATTCTAAGTCAAGGCAAGTATACCATTGACATTCTCAAAAGGTTTGGTATGATTGACTGCAAACCTATGTCTACACCCATGGAGACTAATCTAGATAAGTTGAAAGAGGCTGCAGTTAGTTCAGAACCAGTGGATACTACAATGTATAGATAGTTGATTGGTTCATTGATGTATCTAGTTAACACTAGACCTGACATTTGCTGTGCAGTAAGTGCACTTAGCCAGTTTATGTGTGAACCAAGGCAAATACATCTTGTAGCAGCTAAACATATCCTAAGATATTTATGTGGCACAATTGGATATGGGTTGAGATATTCTTCTGGTGTGGATTTAGAGCTGCATGGTTTTACTGATTCTGATTGGGCAGGATGTATCTCAGATCGGAAGAGTACCTCTGGTTGTTGCTTCAGTCTGGGTACTGCTATGATTTCTTGGTATAGCAGGAAATAGTCTTCAGTGACCTTGAGTACAACCGAGGCAGAATATATAGCAGCTCGTATGGCAGTGTGGTTTCGTAAGCTCCTTGCAGGATTGTTTGGACAATCAATGGAGCCTACTATTATACATTGTGATAATCAAAGCTGTGTAAAGCTTTATGTCAATCTCGTGTTTCATGACAGAACAAAACATGTTGAGATCAAGTACCACTATATTAAAGATATGGTACAAAGGAAAGCTATACAGTTGAGGTATATCAGCACTGAAGAGCAAACGGCAGACATTCTCACCAAGCCTCTCGCCAGGATTAAGTTTGCGTACTTCCAAGAGAAACTTGGTATGGTGGAGAATGCAGCCTAAACTGAGAAAGAGTCTCAGTATCAATGATCCTTAATTGATAATGCAATTCTCTACTGAGAGAGAGTTGAGGTGAAAGTCCTTGATAATGCAATTCTCTACTGAGAGAGAGTTGAGGTGAAAGTCCTTGATAATGTAATTCTCTACTGAGAGAGAGTTGAGGTGAAAGCCCTTGATAATGCAATTCTCTATTGAGAGAGAGTTGAGGTGAAAGCCCTTGATAATGCAATTCACCCTCTGGGAGAGCCATGGTGGATGTCATGTGTGTGACTCCATGACAGCATCACGTGAGGGAATCCGTGATGATTTTATTTGTGCTTGTGTATCACCCTCTGGGAGAGCCATGGTGAAAGTCACATTGAGGTGACAACATCACATTAAGTGATGAGCACTTGTTCTTACCATCTGTGGAGGTAGCCACAATGGTTGATATCACATTGAGGTGATATTCTATTTTGTTTTCATTCTAATATGGTGTGACTTGTCCAGGTGGAAGTTCATCCCTAGCTGAGAGGGAGTGTTGATGTTATAGCAGCTATGGTCTGCACTTCATTGCACGAATTCCAAGAAGAAAGAGCAAATTAAATGTATAGCCATTCGGCTATTTAATTTATATCAAATAATAAACATAAAAGAATAAAGGGCCGACCCTATTGATTCGCATTTATCTTTTATTGTTTGGGCCGACCTCATTTGTATTTTATCTTTTATTATGTTTCTCTAAAGAGGCCGACCTAAGTGAAGAGGCGCCTTGTGTTGTATAAGTACAAGGTCATTTTGTCATTGTAAGCCATTCGATTTCAAGCAAGTTCTCATTATTCTTCAAGAGCAGAATTCGCACTTCTTAGCAACAGTCCGATTTCAAGGAAGAATATATTCATTTGTATCTTGTGCATCTAGGAGAGGTGCGACCTCATTACATTCATTATTGACCATTGTTGGGCCTGAGTTGTAAGCAGATTTCTGCCATTGTTCTATATTATAGAACAGATTCATTTGCTGGGTTTTTCTCCCTCAAGAGGAGGGTTTTCCCAAGGTATCTTTGTGTGTTCAATGTCTTATGTGTTGCAATTCTTTTAAGTGCTTTCATTATTCAATCTGATCTAATAAACACTAACAAAAGTCACTTATTTCATAGTTTAGAAACTGACTTAAAAAAATATTTGACATACTACTTTATAAAGTCACTTTATGCTGTGATGGAAAAATACAAAAGGGAAAAAAGAGATCATTCGACACATTCAGATTATTATCATTTTCTCATTTTCACGTGAGGGAGCTCCTGAGAGTTTTCGCGCCTGAGGTGTCCAAACCCTTGGAAGCCAATTTTGGCAGTGTGAGATTCTGTCCTAGCTGGGATTTGGTGGAGCAAGAAAATTATTTTGCTGATTCAGTGAAAGAACCGATTGCTTCATTTGGTGGTTCTAGAAGTGACGAGTTGGAGGTTATTTGTTGGGCATTCGAAATATTTCAGTTAGCTATGAGTTTCATCTTCTATGTTCTAGTTGTATTTCTCTGTGTAAGGAAGCTGAAGACGTTACTAAACCCTAGGCGAGCAGTTTCACACAATATTGGGTGGGATTCAAAATGGAAATGAACGGATAATGAGGCCATTAAACAAGACGCGATATTTACCAACAGGGTGCAGCTGTGACTGACCTTGAATGAGTCATTTTCCTTAGAGAAGCCCAGGAGAGTTAAAGAACAGGATATTCGTGGCATTTAGGGAGGATGCCTAAGCTATCCAGGGCAAGACGTGACAGCAAAAGAAGAAATCAGGATTTTTGGAAGGTGTTGCCATATATACAAGCTTGGTCGACTTCAATATTGTCATCTGAGTCATTTTCATTGAAGCTGATTTATTATGTCAGGCGACTCTCTTTTGGGAACTGTTTCTCATTCAAAATTCTTTGTCACTGTCAAAGATATAATTTGTAATAGCTGAGTATTGAGAAAACTCAAATAATTGTACTGCTGTATGTGATTTTCAGTTATGTTATACTCATAAATGATACGATAACTGTTGTAGCTTCCTGTGTAAGTTTCATATGAGAATCAGCTATATTAGCACTCAAAACAAGTCTTTGTAACCCATTGTTATCATTATGAGTGTGACAAACTGTTGTTCCAAGCTGGGTCCAATACTTAGCCAATTTGTGAGTCTTTCTCAATATGTAAAGGTCTACAACTGAATTCTGAGCAGACTTTTGATGTATATCAGACCCTCTCAGTCAATGTCCAAGCCAAGCACGCAATTCTGAGCATGCAACAGTCTGATATAAATTTCTGTGTATCTTCTTATTGAAAAATCAGTCAACTCCTGTTCTCAGAAATTATTGCAATAACTGTTGTTCATGAAAATATCAAATCAGTATAGTGTCCAGATATTGTATAAGAATGTATGTTGAAATCCTTGCTCATACCAAGACTATTGCTCAGAAAATATTACGTTGAAAACTCAGTTCATGTTATTTAACTGACTAATGCAAGATGTCACACTAAGCACTGGGGAAAAAAAAATAGCATTCAAACTAGCAAGGAATTTTACAGTGGTATCAGAAATAGCTTCCTGCCAGCCTGTTTGGGTTTGTAACTCATAAAATTTCAGCTATCTAACGACGATTTTGATGAGACAGTCTTGCCACTCTTAGACAAAATCAGAATGTGATAATAAGTACCTTTCAAAAACTCCTACAAAAGGAAAAGGACGAGCAAGTGGTCATGAAATTAGAAGCCAATAAAGTTGTGGCTGAGTACCAGGGGTTACCAAATGATTTCAAAAATCAGGTTTCCTTTGATGAGTTTTTGGGAATACTTGAGGAAGGAAATCCAAGTAAGAGAAGACAATATAATTATATCAAGAAATTGAAAAAGGAAGCAATTTCTGATTTTGGTTTGTCGACTAACAACAATGCAGTGTCTGTGCTTGACCCTAGTATTCATGAGGAAGGAAAGGAATTAATCACATTGCAAGCAAGCACACCAGTTGTAATGGGGAACCAGGAAATGTGTGATGAATGGCTAATGAGGGCGAAGGAAGCGAAGTTGATAGCTACTCACACAAAACAACAATAACAAGGAGTTAAGGGAAAGGTGGCTCACATGGATCATTCCTATGACATCTCAACTTTTGGAAGGAATGTTCCGAGTCAAGAAAGTTATGCAGTGGAGTACATAAATATTACAAATGAAAGGTATGCAAATGAAAAAATTATTGAGGTTGCTAATGCCATTTCAAAAAAAGAACGAGATGAAGTTGAGTATGTTGAAGTTTCCAAATCAGCCAATAATGAAGAGTTTTTACATCACTCCAGTGAGGATAGTTTAGATGTTGGGAAAGAATCCCCAATGTCGAACGTATATCAGTTTGATTTCCAAACAGCACCTATGGAGAAAAATGTCCATGTTAGCTTCAACACTTTTGATTCAGATGGTGATTTGTTTAAGGAAACAACAATTCATGGGAAACACATTCAGCATACTTGTTCAGATCCAAACCATCAACTCATAAGTTCATGGGATCCAAGTATTTCAACACTAAAACATGGTGGAGAGAAAGCGTGTGATGGTCCCTCTTTCGAAAACAACGTTGTCCTTAACACAAAACCTAGAATATGCAAATAACTCAGGGAACAAGTCAATCGTACAGAACGAGAAAGACAACCAAGAGAAGTCTATCTTAGATCATTGTTTCTTCCAAGAGAAGAATGGGTAGAAGTTGAGCAAGTAAAGGAGGAGCTTCTTGGGGTATGCAAACAAGAAGCACATGTAGATGGTTGTGAACAAGAGAAGCATGATTCAGAAAATTATGTTTGGGTATCTAGTTTGCATCAGGAGGTTCATAAGTTTCTTCTTTTAGAGAACCCATGGACGGCTTAAATCAAAGATGATATTGGGTACACTCTTGGTGGATCAGCCACTAGTATTATACCTACGCATGTAGAGAAAGATGTAAGTGATTCCGTTTGGGTTGAACATACATTATCCACAATGGAGGAACATTTTTCAAGATTATATGAGGCATTATGCCTTAGAGAGCTGACTGTGTAGACTAAGAGATTACCTAACAAGTGTAAATGGAAAAGTATTCTCTTATTAACAGAAAAAAGATTACATTATATAGAAGTGGAAGCCTACTGTAGATATTAAATATCAACCTACTATCTACCTACTGACTACAGTAGAAACTACAGAAAAAAAGAAGATACAAATATAAAAAAAATACATAACACTGTAGTCATTTAATGAAATGACCAACTCAACCTACCAGATACTGTAGAAACAGTAGAAACCTAAACTAAACTAATACACTATAATATTGACCATTAACATAAGTATATAATATTCTAACACCCTCCCTTAATGGTCAATCTATCAAAAATACCAAGTTGCATAGGCTAATCCTCAGGGCTGGTAGTAGGAACAAATAGACCAGTAGTCTCATCAATCACAACATCACGAGTGAATATGAGACGATCCGTCTCCACATCAATCAACCTGTATGGCTTGTGATTGTCGTTGTAACCAATAAACATAAGTTTATGTCTCTTGGAGTCCAACTTGGCACGCTTGGCTTCGGGAATCCATACATGAGCTGTAGAACAAAAGACTTTCAGATAGCCCACCTTAGGCTTATGTCCTGACCAGGCTTCTTCTGGAGTCATCTTCTTAATGGCCTGTGTAGGTGACCAATTCAGGACGTAGACTGCAATAGAAACTTCTTCAGCCCAGTATTTCTTCAGTACATTTCAATACTCCATCATAGAACGAGCCATTTCAGTAATGGTGCGATTCCTATGTTCAACAACACCATTCTGCTGAGGGGTGTATGGAGTGGTGAGTTGGCGTTTAATGCCGTGTTGAGCACAAAAAGTGAAGAAGTCAATTGAACAAAACTCCCCCCCATTATCTGACCTTAGAGTAACAATGTGAGAACTTGATTCCTTCTCAACTAAGGCCTTATATTGATGAAATGTATTGAACACATCTGATTTATTTTTCAAAAAATACACCATCATTTTTCGACTGAAATCATCAACAAATAATAAGAAGTACCTGGACCTAGTAACAGATGTAGTGTTCATTGGTCCACATACATCAACGTGAACCAATTGAAGGACCTTGGAGGCTCGCCAAGAATCACCATCCGAGAATGGTGTCCGATGCTGCTTTCCAGCTTGACAGGCTCCACAAACTCCATGATTTTGAGTTTGGATCTCAGGTAGACCAACAACCAAACCCTCCCGAGACAGTTAAGAGAGATAGTGCAGATTCAAGTGCCCATAACGCTGATGCCAAAGTTTGTTGATGGAAGTACTCTGGCCTGCTAGAGCGTGCTCCTAAAAATCACCGGAATCAGCAAGTCTATACAGACCATGATCCTCAAGTCCCATAGCAATCGTAGTACGTGTCTCCTTATAAACAATGTTGCAGGTGGACGAACTGAACAGAACATCCAACTGGGGAGAACGCTTCATAATCTAGCTGACGGAGAGAAGATTATGTTCCATGCCTGGAACATAGTAGACATCAAGAAAGAGTAAATTTCTTCTTCCAGAGTGAATCTGAACATTGCCCTTACCGGCAACTGTGTACTCTTCGCCGCCGCCAAAGATCACTGAATCGGTGAATGGTTCATATTTGGTGAACCAATCTCGACGATGAGTAAAATGCCGAGAAGCCCCTGAATCAATATACCAAGCAGAAGATTGGACTGGATCTGCAGTTCTCTTGGCCACAAAAGCATAGAATGCAAACTCTTTTTGCTCAGTGTGCTTTGCGACATGTGCCTTTTGTTGAGACCCTCCCTACTTTTTTTGTTCAGAAGCCATCCAAATTCGACAATCAACCTTCATGTGACCATGTTTATGGCAATAATTGCACTGAATGTTCTTTTTCTTCTTGCTGTCCTAAGAAGAACCAAAGCCTTTCGGCTGAGAAGATTGAGCCTTCCATTTGTTCTTAGCAGAAGATTTGGCAAAGAACGCTTGCTCTATGGAGGTGGAACTCGTACTGCTTCCAAACTGTTGTCGCCATCGATCCTGCTGCGAGAGCTTGTTGCGAAGATCTTTAAATTTGAGATCAACATTGGTGGAGGTGATATTCAGCGTCTCAATGAAATGCTCATACGAACGCGAAAGACTCTTCAGAGTAATGACGACCATGTCTTCTTCCTCCATTGTTTGACCAATCGCCTCCAACTGATCACGAATGTCTTTAATCTTCGTCAAATGTTCCTGTAAGGACATTTTCTCATCCATCATGATGGACAAGAGCATGTTCTTGAGAAAGAACGCTCTACTCTTGTTGGAGGTTTCATGAAGGGCCTTCAAATGATCCCAGATTTTTGGAGCAGTTTTGCTAGACGATACCTGAGGTAGCTGCTCATCTGTGACGGAGAGTTTGATGAGCATGACGGCTTCTTACTTGCATTCATCCCATTTGTCTTGGTCCTTGCTGACTACAGTGGGACGAGGTGAGTTCCCCAAAACGATTTGATTGAGGCAACGATATTCAAAGATCGTAATCATGCGCTGCTTCCAAGTGTTGTAATTCTTCCCGTTGAACTTTTGGTTGCTTTCAAGCATTATGTTTGTCAAAGATGCCTTCACGTACACTCAGGTCAAACTGGTGAAGGCAAAACGAGAACTGAAATAGTACAAATTCAAAGCCGAAACCCTAACACGGATTTCGAGGCACGTTGAAGACGAAACCTAGATCTAAAGAGTACCCAAAAAATGATGTTGAAAACCCAAATAATTTTCTAAATACCAAAAAAAATTCATCAACACCCAATTGCACAAATTTCGAGGCACAAAAATCGAGACACCAAGAAAAAACTAGCGACAACCCAGTTGAAATCTAGTAAAACCCACAAGGTATCTGCAATCAAAATTTTAATCCGACCAAAAAATCAAAGGATTTTAGAAAAACCCTATTCGGTGAAATTTTAAAAAATTTTAAAAAAACATAGCGTGGAAAATCTCCAAAAACGCGTCAGGAAGAGGGCAAAAATCACGCCCAGTATTTGCAAAACAAAGGCGTCTTCAAAAGAGTGAAAATCGCGGCTTTATACAGGCATAAATCTGCAAGCAAACTCAACTCCCATTGGCGTCCAAAGACTAAAAATCACACAACCAAAGGTTTTGAAAAAACGCGATTAGAAAACTTCCCTACATGATCCAGACAAATACAGAATAAATCCGCGCCTTAAGTCTCAGAAACAATGCGCCTAGTAGACATCGCGCGAGCCAAAAATAAATGCAGAAAAAAAACGCGAAAAACGCGTTTCAGAAACTCGCGGACTAAGAAAATTAGGTCACCCAAAAATGCGGGAAGACGGTCGCGATTTTTGAAAGAAAAAAAAAACACGCACTAGATGTGTGCGGCCAGAACCAAAGAAGATTTGCGTCCAAACACGGGAGAACATGCGGGCATAAAATCTGAAAAATGTGAGCAACACTCAGCAAGACAAAACCCACGAATTTCACAAAGTCACACATGAATTTTTTTTTTTTTCACGAATTACAGACTTAGAAAATGCCCAAAAACCCTAGCCGCTCTGATACCATTCAAATGGTAAAAGTATTCTCTTATTAACATAAAAAAGATTACATTATATAGAAGTGGAAGCCTACTGTAGATATTAAATATCTACCTACTATCTACCTACTAACTACAATAGAAACTACAGAAAAAAAGAAGATACAAATATAAAGAAAATACATAACACTGTAGTCATTTAATGAAATGACCAACTCAACCTACCAGATACTATAGAAACAGTAGAAACCTAAACTAAACTAATACATTATAATATTGACCATTAACATAAGTATATAATATTCTAACAACAAGAAAAACATACAATTTGATAACTGTTGGGTTGTCTTGCATACTACACCTTGGAGTTTGCTAGTAATGGAAAACATATCAGTTATGCAAGTGATGGTATGGATTAGAAAAGGGGACAGCAATATTTTGACATCACATGTGCATAGCATGGTAGACATTCATGAAAAGATAGATAAGCATGAGGTGATGGTGGGAGCTTCTATTTGCCAGCAATCTAAATTTATAACAGCAGTGGGCAAAGAACATGGATCAATTTGTAAGTTGATGCCTCACCCTTATGATGTGGATATTGTGGATACTTTGCTTGAGTATAAGGATGTCATAGCTTCAAGACTTGATATGTTACAAGATTGGGCTGCCAAGTATATGCAAGTGTGCTATTGCATCAAAGATTCCCAGCATAATGAAAGAAAAGGTACAATCAATCCTAAATCTCTAGTTGGGGATAACAGCGTTATACTTTTTCATTTACATGAACTTGCAACCCCTATTCATGGAGTGGTTGATGACAATGAGCTTCCAAATGATAGCTTACATGATGCATTGGTTAAGCATGGCTATTTTGATATTGTTCCTTCCAAGAGGACTGAAATTGTTTACTTTAGAAGAACATCAATAAATGAGTCCAAAGAAACTCGTAACATACAACACTCCATACATGATGAGAAGCAGGATTTCTCTAAGACTGAGTTTGTAGTTGATGCTTCTAAGACTGAGCATGTCCAAGACTTCAACAAGATGGTGTTAGAGTTTACTCACATGGGTAAACATATTGTGCTTAAGGCACTAAGGAATGAGACAAAGGATGGGACAGCCAAGAGTATGTTCATTTTCTCTAACATGGATGACTTGAGAAGCATGGATAAATGGGAAAGATTTAGTCCTAGTTTTCTGATTTTAAACAGCAGTGGTATATCCTCACTTCCTCGTGATATTGCAGCTACTAATCATTGGGAAATGAGTGATATTGATTCTACTTTGATTGATACACAAGGTGCATGCATTGGTCATGGTAATTTATGTGATGCATCTCATTATGGCACTGATTTTAGACAATTGGGAGCAATTGAGATAAAACGGTCCCAAGAAATGTTTGAGGGATGGCTTGACAAGGCAACGAAAGCTAAGTTGATAGCGCAACAATCGAAGTTTCATCTTCAACAAGTTCGTGACACTCACCACTCCATGGATGATGATAAGCAAAGGTCTTCTAGTTTTGAAATTGCAGTTGTTGTTGATCAATTCATTCATGAAGATATTGATTTTATTGATGACATTATAGGGGATCAGCCACTCAAGAGTTATATTTGGTGAGTATTGACAACATCTACACTACACATTTGGGTTTGTCACCTATTCCTCATGGCATGACAGTGATTCATTTGTTGATTGGTGACTTCATATTCATAGATTAATTATGGTTTAGTGACTGCCCTAGTTGGATTCATATCGCACTTTCTGACTTTTCGTGTTCTACACCAGCTATTCAGTTTCTTGGGAGTGTGTGGAGGCATGTTTATTTGATGGGCATTGAATATTTGATAGATTTCCTTAGTATGTATGGGTATATTGACACCTATGATTTCATTCTTGTTGCTGGCCTGAGTTACAACAGTGGTATTTGGTGGCCCCGTGAGTTGATCTATGCACACATGGGAGATTTGAGCACCAAGCTCCACTTCGGTGCCTTGGAGATTGACATTGGTCAGTTCTATCAAAAGAAGATGGGTTTTTCTAGGATTTGCACGATGGATTATGGTATTGATCCAGCTTCTTCTCAAGAGGCTGATGACATTCATGATGATACCCTTCTTACTCCTGAAGAACCAGCTCATCCTATTGTGAGTTGTGAGTCTTCTTCTGATGATGGCCATATTAATTGGAATACACATGACTACTCTAGTATTCCATTAGCACAGGCAAGAGAGTTTCACCTCGATTGCATTATGAGGTGTGCTCATCAGTTTTCATTCAGCTCACATACATAGGATTTGATTGTGCAAAGGGATGGGTTGAATGAAAGAAGTTCAGGTTCACTCTGGTATGAGATAGTTCCGATTTCAGAGGATGAGTCCAAATTTCGCAATTTTCTCACTTCATTATCTCCATTCAATTGTTCACTGATGCAGGAGTTTGAGATTTGGGTTGATTGGACTCTAGGGGTTATCAGAGTGGTGCAGCGGAAGACAATTGGTGTTGAGATTGATGGACTTCCAATTTGTTTATGGATAGTGTGTCTGCGTGAGGTTCATCACCGCAGTCTGGGATGGCAGAGTTCACTGATCAACAGACGTTAGAGATCACTGTGCACAATTTATATAGAGATAATTTTCAAAGTTGGAATCCAAGAGTGTTGATGTTACTAGGCAGCTTAGGGCTGCTTCTTCCAGCGCACTCATTCCAAGAAGACACATAAATTAAATGATAGCCTAATCAGCTATTTAATTTATACTCATTGAGATTATTATTATTTACTTGGGCCGACCTATATTGTTATTTTGTAAATTATTTATTCCTTCTTGGTGGCTGACCTACTTAAGGAGTCACCTCATTTTGTATATATACAAGGTCATTCTTGTTCATTCATCATCAAGTTCGATCAGCATAATTCCCACTCCTACAGAAGTTCGCACTTAAGCAGCAGAGCATCATTTTGTAGCAGCAGGCCGATTTCAAGGAGAAACATATTCACTTGTCTTTGCATCTAGGAGAGGTGCTATTATTCATTGTATCAAATTCGCCTGTGTTGGGCCTGTGTTGTAAGCAGATTTCTGCTCTTATTCTTCAGCATATAAAGAGAAATATTTTTTGGGTTTTTCTCCCTCAGGAGGAGGGTTTTCCTAGGTCTTGTTGTGTTTATTGTCTTATGTATTGCATTTCCTGAGTGCTTTCAGTCTGCTTTATCTGATCTATGAAACACTGACAAAGAGTTGACTTGTTGGGATGTTGGCTTCATAGAGTGACAAAGCTTGATAGTGTCCGGAGCTTCAATTGTATATTGAGGATGTTGGTTGGAGGTCTGGAAAAAGTTGTCAATGAAATAAGTTGGCATGCAGCTTTGGGACTGATGCATGTTTGCATTCAGACCTGATAAAAAAAAAAATCATTGAGTGAAGTTACTGATCTGATTATCTTTGTTGGGCGTGTATCTTTGTGATTATTTTTTTTAAGAGCATAGTGTATATCGTCGATGCTGATGGAAGAGCATAGTGTATATAGTGAATAAGTTGATGGCCTGGAAGTTTTCGTTACTTGTTCCTCTCTGATCTTCTATCGAGAGTAACAACTTGGTGTGGCCCAGGATCTAGCCATATTCATGTTTCATCAGTCACTGCATAGGACAGACTCGACTTTAACTCCAAGTGAACAATTGCTAATGAAATAGCTAGCAACTGAGAAATGTGCAGGGCCGTCATTATCATTTTGAACAAAGCATGTTATCAGGTCATCATTTGCAGCAATGAAGATATAATTCCTGAGAGTCATTCAATCCGTATAAGATCTGCTATGTGATGTCAGAGGGAAGAAGGATTTCAAAGAAACAAGAAGCCTACTTTTTCTAATCGGAACGAAGGATGGATTGCCTCTTACAAATACAGTTCTGACTGCGATGAAGAACCTTTTGGAGGCAGATCAGAATGGAGTATCTGATATGTCTTGAGTAATAAGTTGTTTCAAGACTCACAGCCGTTGTATCATGTATTTATGTTCAGTTGCATGTTGATGGTAACGTGACAATCAGCTGAGGATGATGCCGATACAAGTTCCATTGAGAATCAATACAAGGCTGAAGTCTCCTTGCTGTTTCATTCAACATTCAAGTGCAACACTTAAGGAGATCTTGATTTCAACAAGATAAGTATTCTTTTGTCTATTTATATTTCTGAATCTAGGGTAAAACTCAGTCTGCTGAGTTGTGCAGATCTGATAACATTTGTTTGATCATGAGTGTAGTAAAGATCATGTTTTGTGATCTAGTGGATGAGATCATTTGGTGTCACCTTCATGTGATCACTGTGATAAAATTCTTTAGAATTATTCATTGCAAGTTGTATCATACTAATTTGTGAAGATTGTCTTTTGTTATGCTGAGATTAGCTCTTCCAAGAAATTGGGAGAAAGACATGTCATGATTGATGAATTAATTATCTATTACTCAGGGGATTTTGAATTCTATGAGATAAGTATTGCATGGTTGAATAATACTCACGAATTGTTTTGTAGTTACTAATTCATGCTATAACGTTGAGATGGTCAATCATGTATGCTCCTAGTTATGGTACGTCTATTTGAGATAGTTGAGTCCCATGATCTATTACTAATCTCTTCTTAATGCTTTCAGGAATCAAGAAGCGTAAGAGATTTCTTTCAAGAAGAGTTTGATGCATCCTATAAGTTGAAGAATGGAGACTCTACTTGTAGCTATGAGACTAAGTGAATGGCTGAAGACATCTTTTCGAAGATGAAGAATTAACCTTAAGAGGGAGTTCTATGACTCATTGAGAATAAGTATGGGTTGCAATGTTGCAAGGCTAGATGCAAAATTATTGAAGTACCTCTTCAGCAGTGGGGTTTTGAATTGTTCAAGTCAGGTCAACCTAGATTTAACATTGGTAGCTCCGCAAACCTATTCAAAATAGAGTGATTTGGGATGCGGTTGAAGAGGACAACCCTGAATCTCTACAGAGGTGTGCATTGGAAACCATTTCTCTAAGGCAAGCGTTGCAGGCAATCTTTGACAATGAGGTCAGGTGGTTGATGCAAGTGATTGAAGATTCAGGGGGAGCCTACTGAACCTAAAGAAGATGGTTGTGTTGCTTTGGATGATGTTTTAGTTGATGTCCGCAATGATATCCTGGTATAGCAGGAAGCAGTCTTCTGTGGCATTGAGTACAGCAGAAGCCGAGTACATTACAGCTTGTGTGGCAACTCAATAAGCAGTGTGGCTTCGAAAGCTCCGTCCAGGATTGCTTGGAAAATCATTGAAGCCAACTATCATCCATTGTGTTAATCAAAGCTTTGAGAAGCTTTCTGTCTTTCCAAGTGTTTCATGACAAAACTAAGCATACCACTATATCAGAGATATGGTATTGAGGAAAGATATTCAGTTGAGGTATATCAGCACTGATGAGCAGATGGCAGTCATTCTCATCAAGCATCTCTTCAGAATAATGTTTGTGTACCTTCAAGACAAGCTTGATATGGTGGAGAATGAAGCCCTGGCTGAGAGGGAGTCTCAGTATCAATGTTCCTTCTTTTAATGAGTACTTCTTTGAGAGAAATTCGAGATGAAATCCCTTGGTAATGAGTTCTTCTCTTAGGAGAAGCTCGAGGTGAAATCTCTTGTTAATGCATTCTTCTCTTAGGAGAAGTTTGAGGTGAAAGCCCTTGTTCCACCCTCTGGGAGAGCCATGGTGGATGTCATGTGTGTGACTCCATGACAGCATCAAGTGAGGGAGTTTGTGATGATTTTCTTGTACTTGTGTTTCACCCTCTGGGAGAGCCATGGTGAAAGTCACGATGACGTGACAACATCACATTGAGTGATGACCACTTATACATACCATCTATGGAGGTAGCCTTGATGGTTGATATCACGATGAGGTGATATCTTATTCGCTTTTCACGAAGAGGTGATAAGCTCCTGTATCACTATGAGGTGATATGTTTTGTGCAGCTGAAAGTATCATCCCTAGTTGAGAGCGAGTGTTGATGTTACTAGGCATCTTAATGTTGCTTCTTCCAGCGCACTCATTCCAAAAAGACACATAAATTAAATGATAGCCTAATCGGCTATTTAATTTATACTCATTAAGATTATTATTATTTACTTGGGCCGACCTATATTGTTATTTTGTCAATTATTTATTCCTTCTTGGTGGCCGACCTACTTGAGGAGTCACCTCATTTTGTATATATACAAGGTCATTCTTGTTCATTCATCATCAAGTTCGATCAGCATAATTCCCACTCCTACAGAAGTTCGCACTTAAGCAGCAAAGCATCATCTTGTAGCAGCAGACCGATTTCAAGGAGAAACATATTCACTTGTCTTTGCATCTTGGAGAGGTGCTATTATTCATTGTATCAAATTCGCCTATGTGTTGGGCCTGTGTTATAAGCAGATTTCTGCTCTTATTCTTAATCATATAAAGAGAAATATTTACTAGGTTTTTCTCCCTCAGAAGGAAGGTTTTCCCAAGGTATCTTGCTGTGTTTATTGTCTTATGTCTTGCATTTCTTGAGTGCTTTCAGTCTGCTTTATCTGGTCTATGAAACACTAACAAAGAGTTGACTTGTTGGGCAGTTGGCTTCACAGAGTGGCAGAGCTTGATAGTGTCCGGAGCTTCAGTTGTATATTGAGGATATTGGTTAGAGTTCTTTCCAGGATCATTTGGGATCTAGGTGGTTGGTGGACAGGCGCAAATGGTATCTTGTTCAGGACTCGGCTATTGGGGCAGTGGGGCTAGTTTGCAATTGTGGATTGCTTGAGGACAAGCAATCTTCAGGAAGGGGGTACTCTAATGTACCAAGATTTATGGTTATGTGACTTAATTAATTTAATTAAGTTGTCCAAAAATTAATAATATTTCTAAAGGATGACTTTAATCGATTATTTTAATTAAATAAAGTGAAATATCATAAAGTCTTTCTCAATATGTAAAGGTCTACAACTGAATTCTGAGCAGACTTTTGATGTATATCAGACCCTCTCAGTCAATGTCCAAGCCAAGCATGCAATTCTGAGCATGCAACAGTCTGATATAAATTTCTGTGTATCTTCTTATTCAAAAATCAGTCAACTCCTGTTCTCAGAAATTATTCCAATAACTGTTATTCATGAAAATATCAAATCAGTATAGTGTCCAGATATTGTATAAGAATGTATGTTGAAATCCTTGCTCATACCAAGACTATTGCTCAGAAAATCTTACCTTGAAAACTCAGTTCATGTTATTTAACTCACTAATGCAAGATGTCACACTAAGCACTGGGAAAAAAAATAGCATTCAAACTAGCAAGGAATTTTAAA
>VCHN02000014.1:72809241-72864913 GCA_007115665.2 Sequoiadendron giganteum | reverse complement strand
CTTAAGAAAAACAATTCTAGTCAAATGCTCCATTTTCCCTCAAACAATTAAAATCCTTTCAAATTCATTTTCAGTTGGGAAAAGTTTTTGCACACACAAAATTGGAGTAAATATGACATATTATTTCGTTTCGCGTGGGACACGAGTTGTTTAAACCAACAATGACAGAATAACAAAAATTCAAAATAATGATTTAATACTCATTACTTACCATTTGTATTCGGTATGCACAAAGCCAATCTTCATAAGCAAAGAAATCCTTACCAGAAAAATGAAAAATCTGAAGTAAAATAAAACAAAATTACAAAGAAGACAAAACAAGAAAGTAAAATAAAAAAACATTGACAGAAAAGGATCACTCTCTGTAAATGAAGTTCCAATTTGAACAATCACACCTGCACTTCGCAAATTTAATTCATTAGTAACTAATCTTTTACATTTTGTTTTGGAGATAGAATCGAGAGCATATTGTCTCTCACCTAACCAACTTCCACAACCGTCATATCTGTCTAGCCTCTTTGGTATAAACTGTAAAGGAAGTTCCAATTTGAAGATCGCACCTGCACATCGCAAATTTAATTCATTAGCTACCCATCTTTGACATTCTGTTTTCAAGATACAGTCATGAGTATGATTGTCTCTCACCTAAGCAACTTCCATGCCCATGATATCTGTCTGGCCTCCTTGGTACAAAAATTGGATGACAAGAAAGCAAGGATAATTAATGCTCTTGTCTACTTTCACTGCCATGATCTTCCCTGGATAGTCGCGGTATTTTGTGAATCACTTAACAAAAAAGATTATTGTCAAATGCTCCATTTTCCCTCAAACAATTAAAATCCTTTCAAATTCATCTTCAGTTGGAACAAGTTTCTGCTCAAACAAAATTGGAGTAAATATGACATATTATTTGGTTTCATGTGGAAGACGAGTTGTTTAAACCAACAATCACAAAATGACAAAAATTCAAAATAATGACTTAATGCTCATTACTCACCGTTTGTATTCGGTATCCACAAAGCCTATCCTCATAAGCTGAGAAGATTTTGTGGGTTGCACTAGCCTTGAGAAGATGGAAGTAGACACCATGAAATCCATCTGATTTCTTAGGGTGAAATCTGAGACCACAACCTTCACCCATGATTTGCTGCAAATAGACTTCTCTGTGCCTCTAATCTGCAGAAGGCAACAGTATAAACTACCTTAGTCTCAATCTCAAGGCAGAAACAAATGGAAAGAAATAGCGAGTGTTTGGTTCACACCTGATAGCAGCCACCAAATCCAACTCCTTCCATATATATTTCTCTGCTCACTGTGGCAATCGATAGGCTCCTGCTGCAATTGACAGCAGAATTTTATCTCAGATCCAAGAATAAACTACTCTGCCATGAAAAAAGGTTTAAGCATTTGTGAAATTTTTACATACCACTGAAAGTTGTTAGCCTATCTTTTCCCATCAGTTAAAATATTCATCACAAGGGTTTTTATGTTTTTTTTGGTCTTGTCCAAAATTTAGAAGAGTATATTTGGTAGTATTGATATGTAATGTACCCTTTCAGGTTCATCTTAAAGTTTGGTCTTTAGCCTTCTTGATTAAGATAATCAATAGATCCAAAGTCAATAATTTGTTGCTAAATTCCCAATCCTATTAAGAATTACTTTCAAGCAAAGTACCACCCTCTAAGTTGCTTCTTCAAGGGATTACGGATATTATAATGAAATGATTTATCTCCTTCACCAAATCTGCATTCTATTTTCCTCTTCTCAAAACTTCATATTTTCTTATTCACCAATCTGCTCTTAATCCTCTTATAAATCTCCAATAAATCTGATAACAAATCTGCTATAACGTTGTCTTTAAGTTCTCATTTAATCTTGCCACAATTTCTTCATAAATACTTACAAATAAACTCTCAAGTTCTGCTCCTCGTATGCTGTCGTACATGTGGCATGTTTTCTTTATCTTACCCACACCCTTCCACGTACAAATCTGTATCTTCCAATCTTTTTATACTCACTTGTTATGAGCATATATATTATATATGTTTTATGAATATATATATTTATACTTATTTTTAGGATAATGGTATATGTTAATATATTTACCACTATAATCAGAATTATTCATTTTATTTCTGTTCTTATTTCCTATTCATGTTACGGTTCTAAATCTCCTTTTATCTTTCATAAACTTATGTATATCTTTGTATCTCTATGAAGAGATAGAATCTTTGAAGAGATAACCTCACAAATAGACGTGTCATTTTGTTAAGCTTTCCTTTATACTGATCGCCCTCTTTTAAATGGTTTTAATAGAGTCGCCAATTTTATTGAATGTTTAATCGTTGTCTTTGCATTATGTAAATTGGTATGTCTTTGTTTATTCTATCACTGCCTTTTGCTATTTTGTCTTTTCTGCCTTGTCTTATTCCTCCTTTGTCTCTTGTTGATCGTGGCTTTACAAATTCAATCGCTGCTGTAGGTGATCCATCTCCTTTTGTATTTTTTTCATTTCTTTTGCCTTTATATGGTTCGATTTAACTCAATAGACACAACCACCACTGAAGGACATGGCTCTACCCATATTTCGTGAGCCTTGGTATTGATCGCACCCTTTCCTAATGTGGCAGTTTGACTATTGTTTTGACCGCTGCTTGTTTAACATTTGCCTCCTCATTTAAGAGTCGATTCCTCTGTTAACTAGTGCATGTTCTTTCTTTCATTATTATGATGTATTTGTGTGGTTAATATGTTGTAGTCACTTCTTTGTTTGTTTATATTTATTATATTATAATAGTAATTTATTATATTATAGTAGTAATATCAGATTCATATATAATGATTTTTATTTATTTTTTTATAGATCATAATCATAGAAAAATTGTCAGCATTTATATTTTAACATTTATAATGTTGTATTTGATAGTCATAATTATAATATTACTATATATTATATACTTCTTATTCCGGTATAATATATCTAAATTGATTTTATTGGTTTATCTTAATTATATATATTTTACTATTTACTATTGATTATATCAATGATTATAATATTTAAGTTGTTAGTATATGTATCTCTACAATAGTTATTTTAATGCTCTATTTCGGAGACATGACATGATATGTGGAAAACATTGAAAAGTCTTCAAAGGATTAGAAAGATGTCTGAGCTTGAATGAGGTCATAAAATGTGTTTCGGATCCCGTCAAAGTGTTGTGATTTATTGTTTAAATTTGAAGGTTGTTGGTAAACTTAACCAAGGCTTGTCAAGGCCTAGGTATTATGGGAGAAGGGTTTGGGTAAGCAAAGGGAAGACTTCAAGAAGTGGACAGTCACAAATGGTAGACGATCAAGGACAGAGTTTCAAAGAAAGATGGTCGTGACTACCCTCATGATCAGCACATAAAACAGTGTTCAAATGCCATTCATGAGCAAGGTTTTGAAAAGGGGCATGGTTTTCAATGAAATTGACAAGACCATATAACTCTCCTTTGGAAAGCAATAGGACTAAAGTCTCAAAATAAAACATGACAGCCACCAACGCATATGAATGAAGGACAATAGTTACCAGATAGAGGGACAGTCAAACAAACAATCATCAAGAACAATGGAATAGTCTTCCAAACAGAAGTTCATACATGGATAGTGATTCAAACCAAAAGGACAGTCTTAAAGGTAAAAAAATTGGTGAGTGAATCATGAGATTCCAAGCAGGACAGTCCCAATCCACAGAATCATTGAGAGATACACACAACAAGTTTGATCCATGATGATGTGTTGGATGAAAGTAATGTTGGTAAACCATGACGAAAGCAAAACTATGAGACTGTCATAAACAGAAAGAGGAAAATAGAAACCTTATGACGATTATGGAATCCTGCTAAGTAAAGGACAGTAAGCTGCACATTCAGCATGTGGTTGCACCTACTAGGTAGAGAATTGTGTGTCATGCAATCTGCTTTTGCATGGCTTAAATGCTACTGCACAACTTTATCATTTGATGGTCAATTCATATATTTTCATATACTAAGAAAGTTCTCATCTTTAGCGTAATGAACATGATAGAGGAATATGGTGAGAAGATTCAAAGTCAAAAACATGACAGGTTTGTTTCAAACTTTCAACTAAATCATCCCTCCAGCTGTTCAATTGTATAGTTGTACAGGTTTTTATCTCATGTCTTGTATGAGATTTTGTCTGCATCTATATGCTTGCAACTCGTGTGGTGTAGTCTAACTCTACTATTACACAGGGGTTGGATGTAACAGACCTTTGTGTCGGTGTATTTTCTTTGACTAAAATGTTCAAAGCTCTCTAAGGAATAGCGCACCTAGGATTTGTAGAGTCTAAAAAAGAAGATCTCACCCCTCTCATTAGTTGGCTCAAGATTATCAATTCTTTGAAGATCTAATTACTTCTTTGTCTGTCATTTCAAATTCGTGTACTACATTAAATACAAGATTTCAAATTGAAGATTAAAGCTCATACACTACAAAATACAAGATTTCAAATTGAATATATATATAAAAGGATGGAGCAGAGCGGTGCGAATCAAATTCGCTCGGAAGGATCAAAGACTACCGCCGAGGCGAAGGCTGGTTAGCCAAACTTAGGGCAAAAGGGCGAAGCGAAGGAAAGTTGGGCAGATGAGGTGATCAGAACAGTACCCGATTTTACCACAGATTGGGCAAACATGCATACACCACAATGGGTTTTCTCAAATGGAAGGTGGATAGACCGTTGCCATCCTTATCACAGGGAACAACCTTCAGAGAAACCAGGGAACCAGAAACCACCTCGCGAGCGACATGACACGCCCTTATCTACACCAAGAGGAAATTATCAGAACACTAGAACTAGAATAAGGCGAGAGCTACCACCATGGTGACGACATAATTGGAAGCGAAAGTCCCATACTCGCAAAAAAATTGGGATTGAGGGGAACTCTGGCAGTGGGTCAGAACAACAGAGGCCGAGTCGTGACCTAAATCAAGTACGAAACCCTTGGAAGTTGGTAGAAGAAATAATGAAGATTGATATGTCACAGGAAATCAATAATGATGCCGAAATTCTAAAGGAATTCGGCTTTCTGTGTCGCTTGATCGGTGGCACCCGAGATAGGGCTTCAATCAGAAAATGGATCACGGAGAAGTGGCAGACAGAAGTATTACTCAAATTCTTCCCAAAGTAGTCTTTGTAGTGGTTTTTGCTGACAAGAAATCGAGAAAGCGAATTACGGAAGGTGGAATTTGGCACACGAACAATTTACCCCTGTTCATGCAACCCTAGTGCCAAAATTTTGACCCCAATAAAATTCAGCCCTATGACCACCCGATATGGATCCGACTATACAATCTTCCATTTGAATACTGGAACAGCAATTGTTTAGAAAAGATTGGACGATCTTTTGGGCACTTTGGTAGATATAGACATGGAGATTATAGACGGGGACTTATACAAATATGCCAAGCTTAAGATTGCGGCAATCAACCCAATCCCTCGGTCAATCATACTAACAGTGGAAGGCAAAAACTGGGTTCAGAAGATTGAGGTGGAAGAGGATAAGAAATTATGACTCAAATGCAGTTCAAGGAATCACTTTGATACAGTGTAAAAGCGAGCAAGGAGCAACGTACTGGAGAAAGGTGAGTAGGGAAAGAGAGGTGGTATCTGAACTACAGATAGTTCCCTATGTCGCAAAACCACACTTAGTGGATTCAAATGCCTCAAAAGTCAAGAATCAAGAAGTATGGCAAGCAAAACAAGAAGAGGTAGGGACACGGGAGATGGACCCCCCATACCAAAATGAACCCAGTACGACGAACTTGGCGGAGCCGAGGATGGAAGAGATCGCTTTTGATTCTAACATATCAGATTCGGAAAGGGATTTGGGGGATGAGCTTGACATAAGGGAGGAACGGTATATAACCCAAACTGCAGCGAAGCACCTAGGTATGGGCAAACTCGACAAAAAAGAGAAGGTCAAAGGTAGGAAGTCTTTCAAAAAATTGAGAGAAGAGGAAGCGGCTGCCAGAAACTACCCTAGCATCAAATACTTCTTAAGTACCAAGGGAGGAAAGGCCTCCCTTGGGAAACAATGAAGCTGACCTCCTGGAATGTCAGGGACCTAAAGGCCCCTGACAAGCGACGTCTGGTTAAACGTCATCTACAGTCGTGTAAAACGGACATAATTATTCTTCAAGAAATCAAGTTATCTCAAATAGAATCGAGTGTGTTTTTGCAATATATTCGGTCATGGAATGGTCATTTCCAGGATTCAGTATGAGCAGCAGGGAGAATCGGTTTGCTTTGGAAGGAGGCAGAAGCATCGGTGAAAATACAATTATCACACACAAACTGGTTGGCGGCGGAAGTGTACAGCATGAGACTTAATATCAAATTTATACTCATCAACATCTACAATCCGATTCAAACAGAGGAGAAAGCTGGGCTCTGGGCTAAAGTTTTGAACTTCATAAGGAGTCATGAGGGGTCAAGTTTTATCATTGGGGGCGACTTTAATGCGGTCCTGGATCTCTCAGAAAAGAATGGGGGGATCAAGACTGAATCCCAAGCACTAATTGACTTCAGGTGCTTTGTTGCGAACTCGAGAATGGAAGACTGCCAGACTTCAAATGGTGTCTTCACCTGGACCAATAGGCGTAAGGACTTTACGGCAATATTGGAGAGGCTGGATAGGTTTCTATTGTCTCCGGATTGGCACAAATTTTGCTCCACAATTGAGGCACAAATACTACCTGTCTCTATCTCGAACCATTTCCCTGTCGAACTTTCCCTTGGTCGAGGATTGGAGCAAACAAAATCAACATTCAGAATCATGAATATGTGGTGGAGGGACGAAGGGATTCTGAGCTTGCTGAAAGAATGGTGGAGTGAGTTAAGAGTGGGGGGTTCGAACAGTTTCAAATTTGTAAAAACATTCCAACATCTAAAACTCAAGTTGAAAGACTGAAACAAAGAAAAATTCATGAATATCTTCACAGAAAAGGCTAGGTTAGAATGCAAATTGGAAGCACTAAATGAGAAGGTGATAAGGGATGGTATGAGGAATGAGGAATTCAGGCGGGAGAAGGAGTTAAAAATTGAGCTGGCAGAATTGTTGAAACGTGAGGAAATATACTGGAGGGATAAATCAAGAGAGGTTTGGCTCCGAGACAGGGATTCCAACTCAAAGTTTTTCCATGCCTCAGTCCTTGCATGCAAGGCTGCAAACAAAATTGAAAATATTCAGGCCCAAGATGGTTCCCGTAAGCAGGGTAGTAAGGATGTAAGCCAAGCTGCGGTTGAATTCTTCAAAAATCTTTTGGTGCACAGGAGGGCGGTTGTGTTGAAGGGGACATTTTAGAAACAATTGAAAGAAGAGTAGGAAGTGAGGAAAATGCAATGTTGTGTCAACCTGTTTCGATCGAAGAAGTTAAGTCCGCTCTCTTTCAGATGCATCCCGATAAGGCTCTAGGGCCAGACGGTTTCCCGGCAAGGTTTTTTCAGAAATGTTGGAGCTTCCTAGGCAAGGGACCTATGGCAGGTGGTGGAAGACTTCAGAAAGTCAAAAAAGATTTGTCAAAGACCTAAATGACACGGTCATTGCCCTGATCCCCAAGAAGGTGGAATGCAAATTGTTTAGCGACTACAGGCCCATTTCCCTATGCAATACAGTCTATAAAGTAATCGCCAAAGTTCTTGCAAATAGGCTCAAACACATCCTGGGGAAAATCATCTCACCAAAGCAAAACGGGTTTGTACCAAGGAGAGAAATAACTGATTGCATCCTGCTCAATAGTGAAGTGGTTCACTCTTTAAAAGTTTATCACTTGGTAGGAATAGTAATCAAATTGGACGTAAGGTCGGCCTACAACAAAGTACTTTGGGACTTCTTGCTCAAAGTGATGGAACGCATGGGATTCAATGGTCATTGGTGCTCTTTGATCAAACACTGCATATCAACTGTAAGATCCTCGGTACGAGTAAACAGGTCTTTACACGGCTTTTTTGCGGCTACCAATGGTCTCCGGCAAGGGGACCCCTTGTCACCTTCACTGTTTGTGATTATGGCAGAAGCTTTAGGCTGTGTCATCAGGCAGAGAAAACAACAAGGCGAATGGATCGGTGTAACTGTGGCTCCAAATGTGGAATGTATTACCCATTCTCAATTCGCAGATGACACCACACTTTTTGGGGAAGCAAGCATTAGAGAGGCAAGATGTATAAAGGCAACGCTAAACGAGTACGAAGAGCAGTCGGGTCAAAAAATGAACAAAGAGAAATCAAGAATATACTTCTTTAACACCAAGATGATGGTTCAGAAGGTCATATCCTCATTATTGGGGTACCAAATGGAAAAGCTCCCAGCTAGATTCCTTGGGGTTCAGGTTACAGCTGGAGCATGCAGAGCCAAGCATTGGGAAGCGGTGGTGGCCAACTGCAAAAACAAGGCCATGTCCTGGAAAAACAATTGGTTGACATTGGCAGGCAGGATTACCATGGCCAAGGCTGTATTATCGGCCATTCCAATCTTCACACTGGCATGCTACGAAGCCCCTAAGAAGGTTGAGGAAGAGCTCGAAAGAATCCTGAAGAGATTCTTATGGGAAGGCTCCAAAGGCGAAAAAAAGATAACTCTAATTGGTTGGGAAATGGCAAGTAAACCAAAAAGGGAAGGCGGTACAGGACTGAGGAGAATCGGCCTCCAAAACATCGCATTAGGGGCCAAGTTGGTGTGGAAAATGTTCAGACAACCAGAAAAGTTATGGTGTTGTATACTCCAAAACAAATATCTAGACAACCTCTCTCCTACAAGGATTTTGACAGCTAACAATCTTCAGGGGGGTTCAGCCATATGGAGGTTCATTAAGAATTGCCGCTCATTGATCACAAATCATGTCTCCTGGAAGATAGGCAAGGTTCTGGACTGATTCTTGGAATGGATACAGGAGTCTTTCCGACCAATTCGACTTGGGCCAGGATATTGAGAGATTGGAAGCAGAGTATGGCATTGAGATAATCAACTACGTTGACTTGCAGGCAGAGGAAGGCAGTGGGAGGGTGATTTGGAAGAATCTGATCCACATGCCCTTAGCCCAAGGAATAGTGCCAGTAGTGATGGAAGAACTAAACAATCGTATGGTATGCATATCCAAGGAGGAGGACACCATTATCTGGTGCGGGGCAAAATCAAGAAAGTATTCTGCCAGGCTTGCCTACCAGATGCAAGTGGAAATTGGAGCAAGAGTTGACTGGCTGGCATCCCTATGCTGGAATCACGCAGTTCTTCCCAAAGCGGACGCTTTTCTCTAGGTGGCTAGTAACCAACATTGCCTTACCATGGAAAGATTGAAGAGGATAGGAATTGCCGGCCCATCTCGTTGTGTAATGTTCGAGCAAGCGGAGGAGGATACCAACCACCTATTTTTACTATGCCCATTAGCAATCAAATGTTGGGATTGGCTTCAAAGATCATTCCAAATATAGGGCCCAAGGCAAGAAAAACTACGAGAGTTCTTGAAATCATGGCAAATAGGCAACAGGAACGGTTATTGGCATGGCTTATGGGTATCAGCACCTTTGATGGTAGTATGGGACATCTGGAAAGAACGAAATAGCAGAATTTTCAAGGGAGAAGCCCTTTGTAGCGATCATCTGATAGAAAAAATTAAGGAAGCATTAATAGAAGTGGCCAACAATAGGATCCTAGTCAATGCAAAATCAAAAGTTTCAAAGTGGGATGCAGACATCCAAAAAGAATGGAGCAAACTAAAACGCCCTAAGGAGCACTTTTCCGAGAAGAGGAAAGTTGGCAGAAAGCAGGTCCATTGGAAGGGCCCGAAAGGAATAGCATGGAAGTTGAACTTCAACGGTGCGGCTAAGGGTAATCCAGGCATGGCAGCGGCAAGATGCATCATTAGGGACCAAGCTGGGCAGTGTGTTTGGGCCGCATCTAAAAATATTGGAGTGTGCACGAACAATATTGCGGAACTGGAGGCACTGACATTGGGCCTACAGACATGCATTAGGAAAGGGATTAGATCGGTGGAAATTGAAGGAGACTCAAAAATTTGCATTGAGGCAATCATCAACGGTCGATTTCCAAGCTAGCAAATTAACTGTTGCGTTGGACAAATAAAAACATTACTGGGCAAATTGGATAATTAAAAGATTGAGCACACCTACAGAGAAGCGAACAAGGCGGTGGACTGGCTAGCAAATGCTGGTGTATGGCAAACGAACAAGTTGATCGTAGACTCCAATATGGAGAGATGGGACGAGCTAAAGTTCATCGTCGATCAAGACATGGTAAAAAAGAATACATAATCCCAACAAGATACGGCAAAGTACAATTTCATCGATGGTCTAGGGTGGCATAATCTGGTTTGGGCGGCGTATTTGAGCACAAGGCCTGCCTTGGGTCGTGTCACAAATGATGCTCTCCCAGTGACAGCGAACGTAATCTCTAATGGACAAGAACCTTGGCACTTTGTCACGTGAACTCACCTCAACAACATGGCCGAAATGGAAGCCGTCGAGTTGCTCAAAACTCTCATCCCAAAACCATGTGAACCACAAGTCAGGACTAGATTCATATGTGCAATATCCTAAAGACAGATTTAGACTGGATCCGGCATGGCCTGAATCGACGGGCTCGGTTCTCATCAAACCTTATCTTAATAGGATTAAGGCTATTAATAGTGGGACAATTTGATCTTCATCTCTACACAGAAGCTCCAAAGTTTGTCAAAAAAATTCAAGATGGTATTCATGTTCGGTGTCGAGTGCCATTGCACTAAAGAGCCCATAATGGCCCAATGTAGAAGGCTTTTTAACATCCCAGACCCAGCTATAAGGAATGCAATAGTCGATCTGGTTTCAATTATTCTCTCTCTCGACCAGCACTAGTGCAATAGCAAAGTCTATGAGCTCATGCTATGCACATTAGTGGACATAACCGAGGCCAGGGAAGTCGTGGTTGAGCAACTCGACGGATTAATAGAAATCGGTAACGCCGAGGTCGTTGCCAATGCCATTCTGAACCTAAGTGACGAGGGTTGGGTCAACTTCCTCAAGTACTATTTCAACCCAGAAATATTGAATATGGAAACATACGAATCTGACACCGACGAGGGGGAAGCGGAATCCGGCGAGGAAGAAATGGATGAAGAAGATGCCCAGGTCCGTCAGATAGCAGCAGATAATTTCCGTATAAACGCATGGGAAGTCTTCAAGGCTGGGGTCAAAAATGCCAAAATGGACGCCTTCTCTAACTTTGTGCGCTCTGAATCGGCTTGGCTCAACGAGGTCCACTTGCATCGATTGACCAAGATTGAGGACATCCTAGAAGCCATTTACCTGCTCATAGAATGAGCGGAGTTTGCAATCTCGTTCTCTGACTGTAAAAGCTAATCTGAAATGTACATGGGAGTTACCCCCTTTGGTAACACTTATCTATAACAAATAAAAACAAAACAAAAAAACTCAAATTGAAAAGAATGATCATTGTCATTGAATTACCTACCTCATTGATGTCTTTGTCATAGTCATCATGCTAAAATTTACAACAGCATCTATGCCTCTCAAGGTGATGGCTGCCCTATCATATGCCCTGCAATTACATTAAAACCTTTTTAATACCAAGGTAAACCATAAACAGCCCACACCTTATCCAAACTTGCAAATAAAAAACAATATGCCCACCGTTTGTGTTTGGAATATTATGAATACACTCGTTTCAGTGTCTATGTTTCAACTTTCTCCAAACATTAAAATAAAACAACCAATCATTCTACCTTGCAGCTGGATGACCAGTGTCAAATCCACCTGCAGTAGACAGTAGACCAAGGAAGCGTAGTTTTAGCATTCTTCCAATATTGTTGAACTAGTCTAGGAGGAGAAAAATTTATCTCTAGTAATGAACATAAACTTAAAGTGGCATAGATAAAGACAAGAACGATCCTTTTCTTTTCAACTGAGGCAACCGATATACTTTATGAGAAGCATAGATATAAATCAACTTACCAAGATAGACTCGTTTCCCATAATCCCTATGAAACAAAAGGCAATTAATGAAGTATAGAGAGTGTGCACTAAATATTGACCATATGTGAACTCCTAGAGAGAGAGCAACGTCTGCTATTCTTCATGTTCACGGGTGGAGGGGAATCACTAGATTTAGGATACGCTACTATAATAATATAACTTAAGTCTTACTCAATAAATAATAATATAACAATCGTAGATGAATAGAAATTAAAAGGATGTGCTACTAATTATGGATATTTTGGAATAGAAATATTAGGCACAAGCTGCCTAAAAATTTGTTACCTCGACTCTGTTGCAAACCTTGCAAATGGGAATTTTCTATTGATTTCTATTGCAGGGAGAACTTGGGTTCTCTAAAGTTACCTACAAAGGAATATTGCAAAAGGATTTAGCTCTAGGCATAACAGAATAGTTTCAAGTTTTAAACCTACACTACTAAAATGAAATTGATGAAATAAATCACAGTAGTGAATTTAGAAAAACAAAATGCAAGATTTTGTTTAGTGTTGCTCTCAACCTAATAATCAATAATACCTTTTAATTTCATCAAAAGCAACCTATTATTTCTTATAATAAAGAGAATGCGCAAGCAGATTTACCTTGAAGAAGAATATTGCTTCCACTAGCTCGCCCCTTTTCCTCTACCTCTTCCTCGAGTACAACAAACCAAAACAACCAAAAAACCAAAGAAAAAGTAACAAGTAAAAAATTAAAAAAGAGAAAAACCAACAAACCAACAAACAGAACAAATTAAAGATAAAAAAGAGAAAAAACCTAAAAAACAATACAAAACAAAGATGAATAACAAGGACAAAAATACCAGCGTGCACGCTGTACAAAATCATTACCAGAAAAATCAAAAATCTGAAGGCAAATAATACAAAATTACAAAGAAGTCAAAGCGAGAAAATAGAATAAAAAACCATGCACAAAAAACGATCACTCTCTGTAAACGAAGTTCCAATTTGAACATCAAACCTGCACTTCGCAAATTTAATTCATTAGTAACTCATCTCTAACATTTTATTTTAAAGATACAATCGTGAGCATGTTGTCTCTCACCTAACCAACTTCCAAACTCGTCATATCCGTCTAGCGTCCTCTGTATAAACTGTAAAGGAAATTCCAATTTGAAGATCGCACCTGCACATCGCAAATTTAATTCATTAGCTACCCATCTTTGACATTTTGTTTTCAAGATATAGTCATGAGTATGATTGTCTCTCACCTAAGCAACTTCCATGCCCGTGATATCTGTCTGGCATCCTTGGTACAAAAATTGGATGACAAGAAAGCAAGGATAATTAATGCTCGTCTACTTTCACTGTCATGATCTTCCCTAGATAGTCACATGGTTTTCTGTGAATCACTTAACAAAAAAGATTCTTGTCAAATGCTCCATTTTCCCTCAAATATATAAAATCCTTTCAAATTCATCTCCAGTTGGAACAAGTTTCTGCCCAAACAAAATTGGAGTACATATGACATATTATTTGGTTTCGTGTGGGAGACAAGTTGTTTAAACCAACAATAATAGAATGACAAAAATTCAGAATAATGATTTAATGCTCAATATTCACCGTTTGTATTCGGTATCCACAAAGCCTATCTTTATAAGCTGAGAACATTTTGTGGGTTGCACCAGCCTTGAGAACATGCCAGTAGACACCATGAAATCCATTTGATTGCTTTCGGAGAAATCTGAGACCACAACCCTCACCCATGATTTGTTGCAAATAGACTGCTCTGTGCATCTAATCTGCACAAGACAACAATATAAACTACCTTAGGTTGAATCTTGAGCAAGAAAGAAAAGGAAAGAAATAGTGAGTGATTGGTTCATTTCTGATAGCAGCCACCAAATCCAAATCCTTCCATATATATTTTTCCACTCACTGTGGCAATCCACAGGCTCCTTCTAATGTCCCCAAATTTATGGTTAAGTGACTTAATTAATTTAATTGAGTAAGTTGTCCAAAAGTTAATAATATTTCTAAAGGATGACTTTAATCGTTTATTTTAATTAAATAAAGTGAAATATCATAAAGTCACTTATTTCATAGTTTAGATAGTGACTTAAGAAAATATTTGAAATATGACTTGATAAAGTCACTTTATGCTGTGATGGAAAAATACAAAAGGGAAAAAAGAGATCATTCGACACATTCAGATTATTATCATTTTCTCATTTTCACGTGAAGGAGCTCTTGAGAGTTTTCGCGCCTAAGGGGTCCAAACCCTTGGAAGCCAGTTTCGACAGTGTGAGATTCTGTCCTAGCTCGGATTTGGTGGAGCAAGACAATTATTTTGCAGATTCAGTGAAAGAACCAATTGCTTCATTTGGTGGTTGTAGAAGTGACGAGTTGGAGGTTATTTGTTGGGCATTCGAAATATTTCAGTTAGCTATGAGTTTCATCTTCTATGTTCTAGTCGTATTTCTCTGTGTAAGGAGGCTGAAGACGTTCCTAACCCCTAGGCGAGCAGTTTCAGACAATATTGGGTGGGATTCGAAATAGAAATGAACGGATAATAAGGCCATTGAACAAGACACGATATTTACCAACAGGGCACAGCTATAACTGACCTTGAATGAGTCATTTTGCTTAAAGAAGCCAAGGAGAGTTAAAGAACAGGATATTCGTGGCATTTAGGGAGGACGCCTAACCTATCCAGGGCAAGACGTGACTGCAAAAGAAGAAATCAAGATTTCTGGAAGGTGTTGCCATATATACAAGCTTGGTCGACTTCAATATTGTCATGTGAGTAATTTTCAATGAAGCTGATTTATTATGTAAGGCGACTCTCTTTTGCGAACTGTTTCTCATTGAAAATTCTTTGTCACTGTCAAAGATATAATTTGTAATAGCTGGGTATTGAGACAACTCAAACAATTGTACTGCTGTATGTGATTTTCAGTTATGTTATACTCAGAAATGATACGATAACTGTTGTAGCTTCCTGTGTAAGTTTGATATGAGAATCAGCTATATTAGCAATAAAAACAAGTCTTTGTAACCCATTGTTATCATTGTGAGTGTGTCAAACTGCTGTTCCAAGGTGGGGACAATACTTAGCCAATTTGTGAGTCTTTCTCAATATGAAAAGGTCTGCAACTAAATTCTGAGCAGACAAATGATGTATATCAGACCCTCTCTGTCAATGTCCAAGCCATACACGCAATTCTGAGCATGCAACAGTCTGATATAAATTTCTCTGTATCTTCTTATTGAAAAATCAGTCAACTCCTGTTCTCAGAAAATATTGCAATAACTGTTGTTCATGAAAATATCAAATCAGTATAGTGTCTAGATAAGGTATAAGAATGTATGTTGAAATCCTTGCTCATACCAAAACTATTGCTCAGAAATAGTTTTCGCGCCTGAGGGGTCCAAACCCTTCGAAGCCAGTTTCGGCAGTGTGAGATTCTGTCCTAGCTGGGATTTGGTGGAGCAAGAGAATTATTTTGCTGATTCAGTGAAAGAACCGATTGCTTCATTTGGTGGTTGTAGAAGTGACGAGTTGGAGGTTATTTGTTGGGCATTCGAAATATTTCAGTTAGCTATTAGTTTCATCTTCTATGTTCTAGTCGTATTTCTCTGTGTAAGGAGGCTGAAGACGTTCCTAAACCCTAGGCGAGCAGTTTCACACAATATTGGGTGGGATTCGAAATGGAAATGAACAGATAATGAGGCCATTGAACAAGACGCGATATTTACCAACAGGGTGCAGCTGTAACTGACCTTGACTGAGTCATTTTGCTTAGAGAAGCTAAGGAGAGTTAAAGAACAGGATATTCGTGGCATTTAGGGAGGACGCCTAAGCTATCCAGGGCAAGACGTGACTGCAAAAGAAGAAATCAGGATTTTTGGAAGGTGTTGCCATATATACAAGCTCGGTCGACTTCAATATTGTCATCTGAGTCATTTTCATTGAAGCTGATTTATTATGTAAGGCGACTCTCTTTTGGGAACTGTTTCTCATTCAAAATTCTTTGTCACTGTCAAAGATATAATTTGTAATAGCTGGGTATTGAGACAACTCAAATAATTGTACTGCTGTATGTGATTTTCAATTATGTTATACTCAGAAATGATGCGATAACTGTTGTAGCTTCCTGTGTAAGTTTGATATGCGAATCAGCTATATTAGCACTCAAAACAAGTCTTTGTAACCCATTGTTATCATTATGAGTGTGTCAAACTGCTGTTCCAAGGTGGGTCCAATACTTAGCCAATTTGTGAGTCTTTCTCAATATGTAAAGGTCTGCAACTAAATTCTGAGCATACATTTGATGTATATCAGACCCTCTCAGTCAATGTCCTAGCCAAGCACGCAATTCTGAGCATGCAACAGTCTGATATAAATTTCTGTGTATCTTCTCATTGAAAAATCAGTCAACTCCTGTTCTCAGAAATTATTGCAATAACTGTTGTTCATGAAAATATCAAATCAGTATAGTGTCCAGATAATGTATAAGAATGTATGTTGAAATCCTTGCTCATACCAAATCTATTGCTCAGAAACTCTGAAGGTGAAAACTCAGTTCATGTTATTTAACTGACTAATGCAAGATGTCATACTAAGCACTGGGAAAAAAAAAATAGCATTCAAACTAGCAAGGAATTTTACAATGGTATCAGAGCTAGCTTCCTGCCAGCCTGTTTGGGTTTGTGACTCATAAAATTTCAGCTATCTAACGACGATTCTGATAGACAGTCTTGCCACTCTTAGACAAAATCAGAATGTTATAATAAGTACCTTTCAAAAACTCCTACAAAAGGAAGAGGACGAGCAAGTGGTCATGAAATTAGAAGCCAATAAAGTTGTGGCTGAGTACCAGGGGTTACCAAATGATTTCAAAAATCAGGTTTCCTTTGATGAGTTTTTGGGAATACTTGAGGAAGGAAATCCAAGTAAGAGAAGACAATATAATTATATCAAGAAATTGAAAAAGGAAGCAATTTCTGATTTTGGTTTGTCTACTAACAACAATGCAGTGTCTGTGCTTGAGCCTAGTATTCATGAGGAAGGAAAGGAATTAATCACATTGCAAGCAAGCGCACCAGTTGTTGTGCGGAACCAGGAAATGTGTGATGAATGGCTAATGAGGGCAAAGGAAGCGAAGCTGATAGCTACTCACGCAAAACAACAATTACAAGGAGTTAAGGGAAAGGTGGCTCACATGGATCATTCCTATGACATCTCAACTTTTGGAAGGAATGTTCCGAGTCAAGAAAGTTATGCAGTGGAGTACATAAATATTACAAATGAAAGGTATGCAAATGAAAAAATTATTGAGATTGCTAATGCCATTTCAAAAAAAGAACGAGATGAAGTTGAGTATGTTGAAGTTTCCAAATCAGCCAATAATGAAGAGTTTTTACATCACTCCAGTGAGGATAGTTTAGATGTTGGGAAAGAATCCCCAATGTCGAACGTATATCAGTTTGATTTCCAAACAGCACCTATGGAGAAAAATGTCCATGTTAGCTTCAACACTTTTGATTCAGATGGTGATTTGTTTAAGGAAACAACAATTCATGGGAAACACATTCAGCATACTTGTTCAGATCCAAACCATCAACTCATAAGTTCATGGGATCCAAGTATTTCAACACTAAAACATGGTGGAGAGAAAGCGTGTGATGGTCCCTCTTTCGAAAACAACGTTGTCCTTAACACAAAACCTAGAATATGCAAATAACTCAGGGAACAAGTCAATCGTACAGAACGAGAAAGACAACCAAGAGAAGTCTATCTTAGATCATTGTTTCTTCCAAGAGAAGAATGGGTAGAAGTTGAGCAAGCAAAGAAGGAGCTTCTTGGGGTAAGCAAACAAGAAGCACATGTAGATGGGTGTGAACAAGAGAAGCATGATTCAGAAAATTATGTTTGGGTATCTAGTTTGCATCAGGAGGTTCATAAGTTTCTTCTTTTAGAGAATCCATGGACGGCTTAAATCAAAGATGATATTGAGTACACTCTTGGTGGATCAGCCACTAGTATTATACCTACGCATGTAGAGAGAGATGTAAGTGATTCCATTTGGGTTGAACATACATTATCCACAATGGAGGAATATTTTTCAAGATTATATGAGGCATTATGCCTTAGAGAGCTGATTGTGGAGACTAAGAGATTACCTAACAAGTGTAAATGGTAAAAGTATACTCTTATTAACAGAAAAAATATTACATTATATAGAAGTGGAAGCCTACTGTAGATATTAAATATCTACCTATTATCTACCTACTGACTACAGTAGAAACTACAGAAAGAAAGAAGATACAAATATAAAGAAAATACATAATACTGTAGTCATTTAATGAAATGACCAACTCAACCTACCAGATACTATAGAAACAGTAGAAACCTAAACTAAACTAATACAATATAATATTGACCATTAACATAAGTATATAATATTCTAACACCCTCCCTTAATGGTCAATCTGTCAAAAACACCAAGTTGCCCCATAAATTTGACTAACTTATCCAGGCTCAGAGACTTGGTGAGAATATCTGCAGTCTAATCCGCGGTTGGAACATACTGCAGCTGAACTGATCTGTCTTCTACCAGCTTGCGAATGTAATCACAATGAAGCTCGACATGCTTGGTACATTCATGGAAGACTGGATTTTTGGCCAGTTTGAGCACCCCTTGATTATCAGTATACAAGGGAGAAAGACCTGCTTGTGACATGTGCATGTCAGAAAGCATCCTACGGAGCCAAACTACCTCACATGTTGCTTTAACAATTCTTTGATATTCTGCTTCAGTCGAGGAAAGAGCCACTGCTTGTTGCTTCTTGCTGGTCCATGTTACAGCACCTATACCCAAACTAAATACATACCTAAAAGTAGATTTTTTGTCATCCACTGAACCTGCCCAATCTAAATCAGTATAACCAATAAGCTTTAGATCCTTGCATCTGCCATACAGAATGCCATAATCTGAAGTGCCCTTAACATATCTCAGCACTCGCTTCGCTACAAGCCAATGATTAGCTTTTGGAGCTGTCATGAAGCGAGAAATGTAGCTCACTACAAAACTTATGTCAGGTCTAGTGGCAGTGAGGTAGATGAGACTGCCCACTAGTTGCCCGAATATTGTTTCATCAATCGGAGGTGAATCAGAGTTGGCTAATAAGTTCAGCCCCTTCTCCATAGGTGTGGTGGCAGGTTTGCAATCCTGCATCCAAAAATTCTCAAGCAAACTCCAAGCATATTTAGATTGAGAGATAAAGATACCACCAATGGTCTGCCAAACCTCAATACCCAAACAATAATGGAGAAGCCCCAAATCTGTCATGTCAAAAGCCTGACACAAGTCCTATTTGATTGCGGCAATCAAATGTGTTGAACTGCCAGTAATGGTCAAGTCATCAACATAGATAACAAGAAACAAAACATCATCACCAAAGTGCTTGACATACAGATTACTGTCAGAAGGACTGTGCTGAAAACCATGATCAACCAAGTACTGATCAATCTTGATGTACCACGCACAAGGAGCCTGTTTCAGTCCATAGAGTGCTTTCACGAGCCTACATACCTGATTTTCGTTTCCGACAACCTTGTAACCAGGAGGCTGCATCATGTAGACTTCTTCCTACAACTCACCATTGAAAAAGGCACTCTTGACATCCATCTAATGAACTGTCCATCCGAATTGGGCTGCAATCGCCAAAAGAAGACGAATTGTGCTCATCTTGGCAATAGGAGCAAAAGTCTCTTCATAGTCAATGCCCTCCCGCTGTGTCAATCCCCAAGCAACTAATCTGGCCTTGTATTTATCCAAAGTACCATCTGCATGATATTTGACCTTGTATACCCATTTGCAACTGATGGGTTTCTTCCCAAAAGGAAGATCAGAAAGAACCCAAGTGTGATTCTTCAGAAGACTATGGTATTCGGTCGCCATAGCCTTTTCCCACTCTGGAATTCCTTTACCCTCTGAATATGTTTGAGGCTCATAGATGTTGTGTATGTTGACCATAAGAGCAAAATTGACTGTGTTTTGTTGCTTGCTCTTTCAGCGGGCTGATCTACCCTCAATGAGTTCATCATTATGAACATCTTCGATAGTCTTGAGCCACCACTTAGACCGACGAGTAGAAGTACCAACATCTGGAGTAGGAGAAACAACATCTTCTGGGATTTTTGGAACACAGTCATCTGGCTATGAATCTTGAGCAAGATCGGGTGGTGCTATATCATGACCGGCAGACTCCTCATCCTCAAAGTCAGAATGCTCTGAAGCCCTCCCATCAGGGGAACCAAGAGGAAGACGAACACCATCATCAGGAACCTGCATAGGCTGATCCTCAGGGTTGGTAGTAGGGACAAATAGACCAGTAGTCTCATCAATCACAACATCATGAGTGAATATGAAACGATCCGTCTCCACATCAATCAACCTGTATGCCTTATGATTGTCGCTATAACCAGTAAACATTAGTTTTTGGCTCTTGGAGTCCAACTTGGCACGCTTGGCTTCGGGAATCCATACATGGGCTGTAGAACAAAAAACTTTCAAATGGCCCACCTTAGGCTTACGTCCTGACCAGGCTTCTTCTGGGGTCATCTTCTTAACGGCCTGTGTAGGTGACAGATTCAGGAGGTAGACTGCAATAGAAACTACTTCAGCCCAGTATTTCTTGGGTACATTTCAATACTCCATCATAGAACGAGCCATTTCAGTCATGGTGCGATTCCTACGTTCAACAACACCATTCTGCTGAGGGGTGTATGGAGTGGTGAGTTGGAATTTAATGTCGTGTTGAGCACAAAAAGTGAAGAAGTCAGCTAAACAAAACTCCCCCCCATTATCTGACCTTAGAGTAACAATGTGAGAACCTAATTCCTTTTCAACTAAGGCCTTATACTACTGAAATGTACTAAATAGATCTGATTTATTTTTCAAAAAATACACCCATATTTTTCCACTGAAATCATCAACAAATAATAAGAAGTACCTGGACCAAGTAACAGATGGAGTGTTCATTGGTCCACATACATCAGCGTGAACCAATTGAAGGACCTTGGAGGCTCGCCAAGAATCACCATTCGAGAATGGTGCCCGATGTTGCTTTCCAAATTGACAAGCTCCACAAACTCCATGATTTTGAGTTTGGATCTCAAGTAGACCAGCAACCAAACCCTCCCGAGACAATTGAGAGAGATAGTGCACATTCAAGTGCCCATAACGCTGATGCCAAAGATTGTTGATGGAGGTACTCCGTGCTGCTAGAGCGTGCTCCCGAGAATCACCGGAATCAGCAAGTCTATACAGACCATGATCCTCAAATCCCATAGCAATCGTAGTACGTGTCTCCTTATAAACAATGTTGCAGGTGGACGAACTAAAAAGAACATCCAACTGGGGAGAATGCTTCATGATCTGGCTGACGAAGAGAAGATTATGTTCCATGCCTGGAACATAGTAGACATCAAGAAAGATTAAATTTCTTCTTCCAGAGTGAATCTGAACATTGCCCTTACCGGCAACTGTGTACTCTTCACCGCCGCCAAAGATCACTGAATCGGTGAATGGTTCATATTTGGTGAACCAATCTCGACGATGAGTAAAATGCCGAGAAGCCCCTGAATCAATATACCAGGCAGAAGATTGGACTGGATCTGCAGTTCTCTTGGCCATGAAAGCGTAGAATGCAGACTCTTTCTGCTCAGTGTGCTCTGCGACATGTGCCTTTTGTTGAGACCCTCCCTGCTTCTTTTGTTCAGAAGCCATCCGAATTCGACAATCAGCCTTCATGTGACCATATTTATGGCAATAATTGCACTGAATGTTCTTTTTCTTCTTGCTGTCCTGAGAAGAACCAGAGCCTTTCGGTTGAGAAGATTGAGCCTTCCCTTTGTTCTTAGTAGAAGATTTGGTAGAGAACGCTTGCTCTATGGAGGTGGAACTCGTACTACTTCCAAACTGTTGTCACCATCGATCTTGCTGCAAGAGCTTGTTGCAAAGATCTCTAAATTTGAGATCAGCATTGGTGGAGGTGATATTTATTGTCTCGATGAAATGCTCATACGAACGCAGAAGACTCTTCATAGTAATGACGACCATGTCTTCTTCCTCCATTGTTCGACCAATCGCCTCCAACTGATCACGAATGTCCTGAATCTTCGTCAGATGTTCCTGTAAGGACATTTTCTCATCCATCATGATGGAAAAGAGCATGTTCTTGAGAAAGAACGCTCTGCTCTTGTCGGAGGTTTCATGAAGGGCCTTCAAATGATCCCAGATTTTTGGAGTAGTTTTGCCAGATGATACCTAAGGTAGCTACTCATCTATGACGGAGAGTTTCATGAGCATGACGGCTTCTCAGTTGCGTTCATCCCATTTGTCCTGATCCTTGCCGACTACAGTGGGGCAAGGTGAGTTCCCCAAAATGATTTGATCGAGGCAACGATATTCAAAGATCGTAATCATGCGCTGCTTCTAGGTATTGTAATTCTTCCCGTTGAACTTCTGGTTGCTTTCGAGCATTATGTTTGTCAGAGATGCCATCACGTACACTGAGGTCAAACTGGTGAAGGCAAAACGAAAACTGAAATAGTACAAATTCAAAGTCGAAACCCTAACATGGATTTTGAGGCACGTTGAAGACAAAACCTAGAAGATTTGAAAAGTACCCAAAAAATGATGTTGAAAACCTAGAAAATTTCATTAGCACCCAATTGCAGAAATTTTGAGGCACAAAAATCGAGACACCCAAAAAAAACTAGCGACAACCCAATTGAGATCTGGTAAAACCCACAAGGAATTTCAAATCAAAATTTTAATCCGGCCAAAAAATCAAAGGATTTTAGAAAAACCCAAGTTGGCAAAATTTAAAAAATTCTAAAAAAAACACAGAGCCTGGAAAATCTCCAAAAACACGTTAGGAAGAGGGCTAAAATCGCGCCCAGTATATGCAAAAAAAAGGCGTCTTCAAAAGAGTGAAAATCGCGGCTTTATACAGGCATAAATCTGCAAGAAAACTCAACTCCCGTTGGCACCCAAAGAATAAAAATCGCACAGCCAAAGGTTTTGAAAAAACACGATTAGAAGACTTCCTTACACGACCCAGACAAATGCAGAATAAATCCGCGCCTTAAGTCTCAAAAACAATGCACCTAGCAGAGATCGCGCAAGCCAAAAATAAATACATAAAAAACAAGCAAAAAACGATTTTCAAAAGGTCGCGGATTGAGAAAAGGAGGTCACCCAGAAACGCGGCAAGAGGGTCGCGACAAAAAAGGATCACTCTCTGTAAATGAAGTTCCAATTTGAACATCACACCTGCACATCGCAAATTTAATTCATTAGTAACTCATCTCTAACATTTTGTTTTAAAGATACAATCGTGAGCAAGTTGTCTCTCACCTAACCAACTTCCACACTCGTCATATCTGTCTAGCCTCCTTCACATAAAATGTAAAGGAAATTCCAATTTGAAGATCGCACCTGCACATCGCAAATTTAATTCATTAGCTACCCATCTTTAACATTTTGTTTTTGAAAATTCAGTCATGAGTATGATTGTCTCTCACCGAAGCAACTTCCATGCCCGTGATATCTGTCTAGCCTGCTTGGTACAAAAATTGGATGACAAGAAAGCAAGGATAATTAATGCTCTTGTCTACTTTCACTGTCATGATCTTCCCTGGATAGTCACATGGTATTCTGTGAATCACTTAACCAAAAATATTCTTGTCAAATGCTCCATTTTCCCTCAAACAATTAAAATCCTTTCAAATTCATCTTCAGTTGGGACAAGTTTTTGCCCAAAAAAAATTGGAGTTAATATATCATATTATTTGGTTTCGTCTCGGAGACAAGTTGTTTAAACCAACAATGACAGAATGATAAAAATTCAAAATAATCATTTAATGCTCATTACTCACCATTTGTATTTGCCATTTGGTATCCACAAAGCCCATCTTTATAAGTTGAGAATATTTTGTGCGTTGCACCAGCCTTGAGAAGATGCAACAGACACCATGAAATCCATCTGATTGCTTTGGGAGAAATCTGAGACCACAACCTTCACCCATGATTTGCTACAAATAGCCTGCTCTATGCATCTAATCTGCATAAGACAACAATAAAAACTACCTTAGTCTGAATGTCGAGCCAGAAACAAACAGAAAGAAATAGTGAGTGGTTGGTTCATTCCTAATAGCAACCACCAAATCCAACTCCCTCCATATATATTTTTCCACTCACTGTGGCAATCAACAGGCTCCTGCTGCAATTGACAGCAAAATTTTAACTCAGATCCCAAAATAAAGTACTCTGCATGAAAAAAGGTTTAAGCATTTGTGAAATTTTTACATACCATTGAAAGTTGTTAGCCTATTTTTTCCCATCAGTTAAAATAGTCATCACAAGGTTGTTTATGGTTTTTTTTGCTATTGTCCTAAATTTAGAAGAGTATATTTGGTAGTAGTGATATGTGAAAAACATTGAAAAGTCTTCAAAGGATTAGTAAGATGTCTCATCTTTATCTCATAACGTCTATAGATAATGTATTCCACCTATAAAAGATTTTACACTGTTAAGGTTTAAATGTCTTGACTTTGTCAAATCCATGATGCTTTGGATGGAAGACTTGCCTTGATCAAGGTTTCGTTTTATTTGGACTAGGTCGACCTTTTTAGGGTTTTGTTGTTCATGCCTACTCTGAAACTAGCACCTTACTGTCCAGATGCTTCATCCATGTTGGGGGAGAATATGAGGACTAATGGCACATTACAATGAATTCGAAGGAGAGGTTTCAAGAAGTTATACAAATCATTTCCACACTTCCATATGCATTACATGCAACATCCTATGTCCCATCTCACTTCAATCCCTCTATCAAAGGTAAGTTAGATGCCCAGTTGCACCCAATTTCATGTCTTCAGTACTTTGATATTTTAACCAAATTATTCCATGGAAGAATCCCCAATGCCCCTGTTACCTTGGAATGCCTAGATTACCTCATTTTTCTCATCAAAATTATTTGACGTATTCTTTTGGTTGCTACTCTGCTGCTATTGGCCATATCTCCACCATTGCTTCCTTACAATGAAAAGGGAAAAACAGGCCTGAAAATAAAAACATGGCAAGGTTTTCCAAGTGCTGCTGCTATAACTTTGTTTGTCTGCTATTATCAAAAACAGAACTTTTGAACTACTTCAATGGTGCAATGGAACAATAATGCTATACTATGTTGTTGATATTACTTTATATGGTCTAGTTGGAAAGAAAACTTCCTGTTCATCAAAACTTATTGAAAACTAATGCTTTTGCTTGTTGTGGTTACTAAAAATATTCTTGTGCAATATATAGTAGACCTCAGAATACTGTATGTTGATGGAATTGGGATTACATTAGATATATATATATGTTTGTGTTGAGTTTTTTATTCAAGCTCCCTTTCTACAAGCCTTACATGTGGGTTGTTGCATGTGCATCTATCTTTGTGGTTTCTACACACCTTCCTTCCTCGTTGAGTCAAAGCTTTTTACTTTTTACCTTCGGTATTAGCATTACTGGTTGCACTTGCACCTGTTATGTTTTTGATTGAAGGTCAGTTGAGGTTAACTGAAACAGAAAAAAGGAGATGTATGACAGGGTTATGTGACTAAATGAAACTCTCAAGTTTCAGACCATGAAGTCAAGAAAGGAAAGACATTGCAGCTTGAATGAGGTCATAAAATATGTTTGGGATCCCGTCAAAGTGTTGTGATTGATTGTTTAAATTTGAAGGTTGTCGGTAAGCTTAACCAAGGCCTGTCAAGCCCTAGGTATTATAGGAGAAGGATTTGGGAAAACAAAGGGCAGACTTCAAAAAGTGGAGAGTCACAAATGGTAGACGATCAAGGACAGAGTTTCAAAGAAAGATGGTCATGACTATCCTCATGATCAGCATAGAAAACAAGGTTCAAATGCCATTCATGAGCAAAATTTTGAAAAGGAACATGGTTTTCAATGAAATTGACAAGACCATATAACTGTCCTTTGGAAAGCAATAGGACTAAAGTCTCAAAATAAAACATGACAGCCACCAACGCATATGAAAGAAGGTCAATAGTTACCACATAGAGGGACAGCCAGACAAACAATCATTAAGAACAATGGAATACTCTTCCAAACGGAAGTTCATACATGGATAGTGATTCAAACCAAAATGGCAATCTTAAAGGTAAAAAATTGGTGAGAGAATCATGAGATTCCAAAGAGGACAGTCCCAATCCACAGAATCATTGACCTGATACACACAGCAAGTTTGATCCATGATGATGTGTTGGATGAGAGTAATGTTGGTAGACCATGAGGAAAGCAAAACTATGAGACTGTCATAAACACAAAGAGGAAAATAGAAACCTTGTGACGATTATGGAATCCTGCGAAATAAAGGAGACTCAGCTACACATTCAGTATGAGGTTGCACCTACTAGGTAGATAATTGTGTATCTTGCAATCTGCTTTTGAATGGCTTAAACACTCCTGCACAACTTAATAATTTGATGGTCAATTCATATATTTTCATATACTGAGAAGGTTCTCATCTTTAGCGCAATGAACATGATAGAGTAATATGGACAGAAAATTCAAAGTCCAAAACATGACAAGTTTGTTTCAAACTTTCAAGTAAATCATCCCTCCAGTTGTTCAATTGTATAGTTGTACACGTTTTTATCTCATCTCTTGTATGAGATTTTGTCAACATCTATATGCTTGCAACTCGTGTGGTGTAGTCTAACTCTACTATTACACCAGGGTTGGAAGTAACAGACCTTTGTGTCGATGTATTTTCTTTGATTAAAATGTTCAAAGCTCTCTAAGGAATAGCGCACCTAGGATTTGTAGAGTCTGAACAAGGATATCTCACCCCTCTCATTAGTTGCCTCAAGACTATCAATTCTTTGAAGATCTAATTACTTCTTTGTCTGTAATTTCAAATTCGTGCACTACATTAAATGCAAGATTTCAAATTGAAGATCAAAGCTCATACACTACGAAATACAAGATTTCAAATTGAAAAGAATGATCATTGTCATTGAATTACCTACCTCTTTGATGTCTTTGTCATAGTCATCATGCTAAAGTTTACATCAGCATCTATGCCTCTCAAGCTGATGGCTGCCCTATCATATGCCCTGCAAATACACTAAAACCTTTTTAATACCAACATAAACATTAAACGGCCCACACCTTATCCAAACTTCCAAATAAGAAACAATATGCCCACCGTTTATGTTCGGAATATTATGAATACACTCGTTTCAGTGTCTGCGCTTCAACTTTCTCCAAACATTAAAATAAAACAACCAATCATTCTACCTTGCAGCTTGATGGGCAGTGTCAAATCCACCTGCAGTAGACAGTGGACCAAAGAAGCGTAGTTTTAGCATTATTCAATTATTGTCGAACTAGTCTAGGAGGAGAAAAATTTATCTCTAGTAATGAACATAAACTTAAAGTGGCATAGATAAAGACAAGAACAATCCTTTTCTTTTCAACTGAGGCAACCGATATACTTTATGAGAAGCATAGATATACAGCAACTTACCAAGATAGACTCGTTTCCCATAATCCCTATGAAACAAAAGGCAATTAATGAAGTATAGAGAGTGTGCACTAAATACTGACCACATGTGAACTCTTGGAGTGAGAGCCACGTCTGCTATTCTTCATGTTCACGGGTGGAGGGGAATCACTAGATTTAGGGGACGCCTATACCAAAAGAAAGTTAAAAACTACTCAATAAATAATAATATAACAATCGTAGATGAATAGAAATTAAAAGGATGTGCTACTAATTATGGATATTTTGGCATAGAAATATTAGGCACAAGCTGCCTAAAAAATTGTTACCTCGACTCTGTTGCAAACCTTGCAACAAGGAATTTTCCATGATTTCTATTACAAGGAGAACTTGGGTTCTCTAAAGTTACCTACAAAGGAATATTGCAAAGGGATTTACCTCTAGGCATAACAGAATAGTTTCAATTTTTAAACCTACACTACTAAAATGAAATTCATGAAATAAATCACAATAGTGAATTTAGACAAACAAAATGCAAGATTTTCTTTAGTGTTGCTCTCAACATAATAATCAATAATACCTTTTAATTTCATCAAAAGCAACCTATTATTTCTTATAATAAAGAGAATGTGCAAGCAGATATACCTTGAAGAAGAATATTGCTTCCACTAGTTCGCTCCTTTTCCTCTACCTCTTCTTCTAGTACAACAAACCAAAACAGCCAAAAAACCAAAGAAAAAGTAAAAAGTAAAAAATTAAAAAAGAACAAACCAAAAAAAATAGAACAAACCAACAAACAGAACAAATTAAAGAAAAAAAATAGAAAAAACATAAAAAACAATACAAAACAAAGATGAATAACAAGGACAAAAAGACCAACGTGCACGTTGTACAAAATCATTACCAGAAAAATCAAAAATCTGAAGGAAAATAAAACAAAACTACAAAGAAGACAGAGCAAGAAAACAGAATAAAAAAGGATCACTCTCTGTAAATGAAGTTCCAATTTGAACATCACTCCTGCAGTTCGCAAATTTAATTTATTAGTAACTCATCTCCAACATTTTGTTTTAAAGATACAATCGTGAGCATGTTGTCTCTCTCCTAACCAATTTCCACACCCGTCATATCTGTCTAGCCTCCTTGGTATAAACTCTAAACGAAGTTCCAATTTGAAGATCGCACCTATACATCGCAAATTTAATTGATTAGCTACCCATCTTTGACATTTTGTTTTGAAGATACAGTCATGAGTATGATTGTCTCTCACCTAAGCAACTTCCATGCCCGTGATATCTGTCCGGCCTCCTTGGTAAAGAAATTGGATAACAAGAAAGCAAGGATAATTAATGCTCTTGTCTACTTTCGCTGTCATGATCTTCCCTGGATAGTCAAATGGTATTCTATGAATCACTTAAGAAAAAACAATTCTTGTCAAATGCTCCATTTTCCCTCAAACAATTAAAATCCTTTGAAATTCATTTTCAGTTGGGACAGGTTTTTGCCCAAACAAAATTGGAGTAAACATGACATATTATTTGGTTTCGTGTGGGAGACAAGTTGTTTAAACCAACAATGACAGAATAACAAAAATTCAAAATAATGATTTAATGCTCATTACTCACCATTTGTATTCGGTATGCACAAAGCCAATCTTCATAAGCAGAGAAGATTTTGTGGGTTGCACCAGCCTTGAGAAGATGCAAGTAGACACCATGAAATCCATCTGATTGGTTTGGATGAAATCTGAGACCACAACCTTCACCCATGATTTGCTGCAAATAGCCTGCTCTGTACAGCTAATCTGCACAAGACAACAGTATAAACTACCTTAGTCTGAATCTTGAGGCAAATACAAAAGGAAAGAAATAGTGAGTGATTAGTTCATACCTGATAGCAGCCACCAAATCCAATTCATTCTATATATATTTTTCCACTCATTGTGGCAATCTACAGGCTCCTGCTGCAATTGACAGCAGAATTCTAACTCAGATCCAAGAATAAACTACTCTGCCATGAAAAAAGGTTTAAGCATTTGTGAAAATTTTAAATACCATTGAATATTGTTAGCCTATTTTTTCCCATCAGTTAAAATAGTCATCACAAGGTTGGTTATGTCTTTTTTGGTCTTGTCCTAAATTTAGAAGAGTATATTTGTTAGTATTGATATGTGAAAAAGATTGAGAAGTCTTCAAAGGATTAGTAAGATGTCTCATCTTCATCTCATAAGGTTTATAGGTGATGTATTCTACCTTTAAAAGATTTTACCATGTTAAGATTTAAATGTCTTGACTTTGTCAAATCCATGATGCTTTCAATGGAAGACTTGTCTTGATCGTGGTTTTGTTTTAGTTGGACTAGGGCGACCTTTTTAGGGTTTTGTTGTTCATGCCTACTGTGAAACTAGCACCTTACCGTCCAGATGCTTCATCCACGTTGGGGGAGAATATAAGGACTAATTGCATATTGCAATGAATTCAAAGGAGAGGTTTCAAGAGGTTATACAAGTCATTTCCAGACATCCATATGCATTACATGTAACATCCTATGTCCAATCCGACTTCAATACCTCTATTAAAGGTAAGTTAGATGCACAATTGCACCCACTTTCATCTCTTCAGTGCTTTGATATTTTAAACAATTTATTCCATGGAAGAATCCCCAGAGCCCTTGTTACCTTGGAATGCCTTGATTACCTCATTTTTGTCATTAAAATTATTTGAAGTATTCTTTGGCTTGCTATTCTGCTGGTATTGACCATATGTCCACCATTGCTTCCTTATAAAGAAAAGGGAAAAACAGGCTTGAAAATAAAAACATGGCAAGGTTTTTCACGTGTTGCTGCTATCACTTTGTTTGTCTGGTACTGTCAAAAACAAAATCTTTGAACCTCTTCAATGGTGTAATGGAACAATAATGCTATACTCTGTTGCTGATATTACTTTATATGGTCTAGTTGGAAAGATAATTTCCTGGCTTGTTGTGGTTACTAAAAATATTCTTGTGCAATATATAGTAGAGCTCAGAATACTGTATGTTGATGGCATTGGGATTACATTAGATATATATATGTTTGTGCTGAGTTATTTATTCAAGCTCCTTTTCTACAAGCCTTGCATGTAGGAGTTGTTGCATGTGCATCTATCTTTGTGGTTTCTACACATTTTCCTTCCTCGTTGAGTCCAAGGTTTTTACCTTCAGTATTAGCATTACTGGTTGCACTTGTACCTGTTATGTTTTTGATTGAAGGTCAGTTGAGGTTAACTGAAACAGAAAAAAGGAGATGTATGACAGGGTTATGTGACTGAATGAAACTCTCAAGTTTCAGACCATGAAGTCAAGAAAGGAAAGACATTGCAGCTTGAATGAGGTCATAAAATGTGTTTGGGATCCCGTCAAAGTGTTGTGATTTATTGTTTAAATTTGAAGGTTGTTGGTAAGCTTAACCAAGGCCTGTCAAGCCCTAGGTATTATGGGAGAAGGATTTGGGTAAGCAAAGGGCAGACTTCAAGAAGTGTACAGTCACAAATGGTAGAGGATCAAGGACCGAGTTTCAAAGAAAGATGGTCATGACTACCCTCATGATCAGCATATAAAACAAGGTTCAAAGGCCATTCATGAGCAAGGTTTTGAAAAGGGGCATTCAATGAAATTAACAATACCATATAACTGTCCTTTCGAAAGCAATAGGACTAAAGTCCCAAAATAAAACATGACAGCCACCAACGCATATGAATGAAGGACAATAGTTACCAGATAGAGGGACAGTCAAACAAACAATAATCGAGAACAATGGAATAGTCTTCCAAACGGAAGTTCATACATGGATAGTGATTCAAACCAAAAGGACAGTCTTAAAGGTAAAAAGTTGGTGAGAGAATCATGAGATTCCAAAGACAACAGGCCCAGTCCACATAATCATTGAGATGATACACACAAAAAGTTTGATCCATGATGATGTGTTGGATGAGAGTAATGTTGGTAAACCATGAGGAAAGCAAAGCTATGGGACTGTCATAGACACAAAGAGGAAAAAAGAAGCCTTATGATGATTATGGAATCCTGCAAAGTAAAGGACAGTCAGCGACACATTCAGCATGAGTTTGCACAATCCCTACTAGGTAGAGAATTGTGTGTCTTGCAATCTGCTTTTGCATGGCTTAAACGCTATTGCACAACTTTATCATTTGATGATCAATTCATATTTTTTCATATACTGAGAAGGTTCTCATCTTTAGCGCAATGAAAATGATAGAGGAATATGGTGAGAGGATTCAGAGTCCAAAACATGAGAGGTTTGTTTCAAACTTTCAAGTAAATCATCCCTCCAACTGTTCAATTGTATGGTTTGACATGTTTCTATCTTCCGAGTGTGTTGAAATCACAAATTTCCCTTATTGTCATTGGAAAACAGTTTAGTGGTTGGCAACTTAATCTACCTTTACAGCATGGTTATAGTGTTGAATTTGGTGGTTCCGGTGTGATAGACCCTGTATTTGCCTCTTAGATTGTTGTCTTCAAAAATTTCCCTGTTATTGAAGCAACACATGTTAGAAAATATAGAAGCTATAACCAAAGCTATAATGAATAAAGGATGAGACAATGAGAAAAACAAGGGGCATCCAGAGTGTCAATACAAGGGAAAACTGGCAAACCTGTAAGGAGAACGGCTAAAAGGATAGTGATAGAAAATTTCAAAATACAGTGCCAGAGAAATTTGGTAAAGTGAGCAGACTGAGAAGAAATACATAGTAGACAAGGATATGTCACACTTGAGAGCATGTCGTTGGGACAAATAGTATAACAGTGATCTATACCTACAACCGACAGGTCAAAGACATACAAAGAGCAAACCTAGCAGTACAAGTTCCATGACATATAAGGTAATCGTGTGATTACCAAGAGTCAAGTTCACAGATTTAATATTGTTGCCAATTAAATGATGAAAGAGTACATTGATGACAACCCTGGAATACTTTCAAAAGAAAATCATAGACAATCAAAGGCCTAGAAGGTATTGCAGTCACTGAATGGGCATCATGTGCCAAAGGACGGTTTATAGAGATAATAGACTTCCTAATACAGCAGTGGTAAAAGGCAATAAAGACAGTGACCATGTTCAGGATGAAGACTTCAAAATAGTAGTTTCTAACAATGATCTCAATTTATGACTGTGATTTATGTTTGTGACTATGATTGTAATGTGACAGCAGATCTAGAACACTTCTGAGTGACATTCTATAGTACATGACTATCGCAATCATTTAGTTAAACAAGGTTGCAAGATAACTAGGAAGATGTGATGAGCTTAAAGGGTATAATAAATGAGCCCAAGTCAACTAACCTATGAAAGTACAATCCATGAAGAGGCCACTCTATAGTGGTATCAAGGGGCAAGTTTAGGCAGTGGCATCAATAGTTATAAAGGAAAGTTATCTCATGAATGCACAATCACTTCAAAATTTGCATATCACAGTCAATAAAGGTCACCATTCTATGTGACAGTTTTAAAAGACAATTTGAGTGCATGAACATGGAGGTTGTGACAGTGCTAGCATACTTGGAAATTGTTGCATCAAATGTGAAAAGTCATTTTAAGAAATTGTTGAGTATATCATGTCATGACTAGTGAGTAGTGGAGTTCATAAAAACAGTACACCTATGAATGACAAAATTTGTCACGTTTGTAGAATGCAAACGTGGGCAGTCCTAGATACAGATAAATTGTTCATGAGTAATCGATTTGGTGGATAGGGTAGGCGAGTGCAAACCCTTTAATAATTAATATGTTATTTCGTTTGGTATAATCAATCGATATTTCTTCTTGTATTCCTGTTTTGAATTTTTTAGTTGGATGGGTTAATTCATTTTGTTTCTATTTGTACATGAATCAATGTTTTGTTTTGTCATTCCTTATAAACTATTGCTGTATTAGTTATAAGAAAGCCAAGGGAACAAATCTCCAACCTCTAAATTCTATTATGGCCATCTTGTAATGACGGAACAAAATTTGCAGCAAGGATAAAGCTGGAGCCTAGACTGTTTATGCAAAAATTAACCTTCTAGGATGTCCCAATTAATGAGTTAATCCCAATAAATTAATAAAATCATAATGTTTTCCGCTGTCACGTAATGTTTTGTAAGCCTTCCCTAACTTACAGCCTACATCCAACTTCATAGCTATGCCTTTAAATTATACTTTTATTGTTTTTTTTAAAGCACACTCTCGCAATTTTTATGTTGATCTATAACTTATTGATGGCAGACACTATCATAGTTTTCTTCATCCTGCTGAACAATATGAGTTGTGTAGCAATGACTTGATCATGTTCTTATCTCATTTCTTGTATGAGTTTTTGTCTGCATCTATTTGCTTGCAACTCGTGTGTAGTCTAACTCTACTATTACTCAAGGGTTGGATGTAACAGATCTTTGTGTCGGTGTCTTTTCTTTGATTAAAATGTTGAGAGCGCTCTAAGGAATAGCACACCTAGGATTTCTAGAGTCTAAAGAAGGAGATCTCACACCTCTCATTAGTTGGCTCAATATTATCAATTCTTTGAAAATCTAATTACTTCTTTGTCTGTTATTTCAAATTCATGCACTACATGAAATACAAGATTTCAAATTGAAGATCAAAGCTCATACACTATACAAAATACAAGATTTAAATTGAAAAGAATGATCATTATCATTGAATTACCTACCTCATTCATGTCTTCGTCATAGTCATCATGCTAAAATTTACATCAGCATCTATACCTCTCAAGTTGATGGCTGCCCTATCATATGCCCTGCAAATACATTAAAACCTTTTTAATACCAAGGTAAACCCTAAACAACACATACCTTATCCAAACTTCTAGAGAAGAAACAATATGCCCACCGTTTATGTTTGGAATATTATGAATACACTCGTTTTGGTGTCTGCATTTCAACTTTCTCCAAACATTAAAATAAAACAACCAATCATTCTACCTTGCAGCTGGATGGGCAGTGTCAAATCTACCTGCAGTAGACAGTAGACTGAGGAAGTGTAGTTTTAGAATTGTTTAAATATTGTCGAACTAGTCTAGGAGGAGAAAATTTTATCTCTAGTAATGAACATAAATTTAGAGTGGCATAGATAACAAAGAGATTGATCATTTTCTTTTCAAGTGAGGCAACAGATCTTCTTTCAGAGAAGAATAGATAAAAATCACCTTACCAAGATAGACTTGTTTCCCACAATCCCTGTGAAACAAAAGGTAATCAATGAAGTATAGAGAATGTGCACTAAATACTAACCATATGTGAACTCCTAGAGGGAGAGCCATGTCTGTTATTCTTAATAATCACAGGTGGAGGGGAATCACTGTATTTAGGGGACGCCAATGCCAAAGAAAGCATAAGTCCTACTCAATAAATAATAATATAACAAATTATAGATGAATAGAAATTAGAAGGATGTGCTACTAATTATGGATATTTTGGCATAGAAATATTAGGCACAAGCTGCCTAAAAAATTGATACCTTGACTCTATTGCAAACCTTGCAAAAAGGAATTTTCCATTGATTTTCTATTACAGGGAGAACTTGGGTTCTCTGAAGTTACCTACAAAGGAATATTGCAAAAGGATTTACCTCTAAGCATAACAGAATAGTTTCAATTTTTAAACCTACACTACTATAATAAAATTGATGAAATAAATCACAATAGTGAATTTAGACAAACAAAATGCAGGATTTTGTTTAGTGTTGCTCCCAACCTAATAAACAATAATGCCTTTTAATTTCATCAAAATCAACCCTTTATTTATTAAAATAAAGAGAATGTGCAAGAAGATTTACCTCGAAGAAGAATATTGCATCCATTAGTTCGCTCCTTTTGCTCTACCTCTTCTTCTAGTACAACAAACCAAAAAATCCAAAAACCAAAGAACAAGAAAAAAGTAAAAAATTAAAAAAGAACAGACCAGAAAAAACAGAACAAACTAATAAAAAAACACAAAAAACAATAGAAAACAAAGATGAATAACATGGACAAAAAGACCAGCGTGCACGCTGTACAAAATCCTTACCAGAAAAATGAAATATCTAAAGGAATATAAAACAAAATTACAAAGAAGACAGAACCAGAAAACAGAAGGAAAAAACATTCACAAAAAAGGATCACTCTCTGTAAATGAAGTTCAAATTTGAACATCACACCTGCACTTCCCAAATTTAATTACTGCTCTTGTCTATTTTCACTGTCATGTTCTTCCCTGGATATTCACATAGTATTCTGTGAATCACATAAGAAAAAAGATTCTTGTCAAATGCTCCATTTTCCCTCAAATTAAAATCCTTTCAAATTCATCTTTAGTTGGGACGGTTTTTTGTCCAAACAAAATTGGAGTAAATATGAAATATTATTTGTTTCATGTAGCAGACATGTTGTTTAAACCAACAATGACAAAATGATGAAAATTCAAAATAATGATTTAATGTTTGTTACTCACCATTTGTATTCGATATCCACAAGGCCCATCTTAATAAGCTGAAAAGATTTTGTGGGTTGCACCAGCCTTGCAAAGCTGCAAGCAAACATCACAAAATCCATTTGATTGCTTTCGATGAAATCTGAGACCACAACTTTCACCCATGATTCGCTACAAATAGTCGGGTCTGTGCATCTGATCTGCACAAGATAACAATCTAGACCACCTTAGTCTGAATCCCTAGGCAGAGGCAAAAGGAAAAAAATAGTGAGTGATTGTTTCATACCTGATAGCAGCCACCACATCCAACTCCTTCCCTATATATTTTGATGCTCACTGTGGCAATCCACAGGCTCCCACTGCAATTGACAGCAGAACTTTCAATCAGATCCAAGAATAAAATACTCTCCCATGAAAAAAGCTTTAAGCGTTTCTGAAATTTTTACATACAATCGGGAGTCTAGGAGGAAGAGTAATAGGATACTTTCGATTTGTGAAGACTGTGGGGAAGATGAGCATTAATATCCATCCTGCACAGCACAGAGTTCACAACTCCATTATTATGTTTCTCTGATGGAAAGTAGGGAAGCCTATTAAATCTAAACGAAGTGATCAAGTGCAGCTAGCAGTCTCAGTGATCAACGTCTAAAAAAATCTTAAAATAAAGTGAAAGATTTTAATAATGTTCACAAGAACAAACAGTCTAAAGAATCAAGATCTAAAAAAATCTTAAAACGAAATGGTAAATTTTAATAATGCCCACAAAGGCAAGCAGTCTAAGGGAAAAGAGCAGCAATAATAAGAACAACACCCAGATCCAGCCAAAGAAAACAAAAGTCCCAGAGTCTTTTTGATGTAGGATCTTCTACTGCTGGATGTTTACAAGATGAGTTACAAGAAGATTATGATGACAAACTGAGGCCACACCATAAAATTGCTATTTAACCACTGAACAGAATGATGGTTAAATTAAAAGACACCCAAACCATTATACAAAGCCTGCTAAAAGGTTCTGGTCATTAAAAAAACTTTATTAAAAGGTGTCTGTAATAAAAGAAGGCAATAACTTAGTGACATCTAGTGACATCTGGTGAGGTTCTACATTTGCCTCTAACTGGTCTATTGAAAGAAAAATAACTTGACATCCAATCTAGAGTTAGACTACAAGTGCCCAGTACTAGACACAAAGGAATATTGAAGAATTGAAACATCGGTTCTATAAATTGAATAGTAGAAGATCAGCACTTCCCAAAAAATAACAAGATCTGTTGTCCCTAAACTATCTTTAACTTTGTGGAGATTTAAAAATCTAGAAGCCAATTAAAAAGCCTCCTCTCACAAACAGAGCCCACAACCCAATAGTAAAACGCCCACTCATCAGTATACACCGATAAGATGTTAGGTTCCTGTCTTAATTCTGTCTCTGATACCATAAAAACCCCAAATCTGTCTCTGATACCATTACTCAAATAAGACTCGAACCTATAATTTTATGCCATTGGCACACTCTACCTCATTGCTACGAATTTAACATATTAATGCAGAAAAAAGCTAGAGAGTCTTTATCCAGAAGCGTTTACAAATTAATTATATGGTCTCTGAAATTTTCAGTCCTCAGTCATATTAATGCTATTAAAACTACTTATCACTCAACCAAATTCCATGAAGAGGGAATTTAAACAGATTAGAAAGATTCTAACGAAACATTAAAGCTTACCGGCGCATGCACTGATAGGAGGAGTCTGGACCTTGCAGCCAGCAGGCATGGTACCAGCACGAATCTGGTTAACAGTAATGTCGTACGTGTTGCTTCTTCCCAGTAGAGTACAGAGACAAACTATATTCTCGTTACATTGAAGGAGTTGTCGTATTGTTTGCGATAGTATAATCCAAACATGGCACTAAATTCCCCACAGTGTCATCACATCCTCCAGAAGACGGTGATGGGGCCGGTCCCTGCGCGCAAACCATGCCTGCAAACACCAAAATAACCAAACCCCAAATTACATTGACTGCCGTGAATCTATGCAGCTGCTTTTTTCTTACCCTCATCTGCTTTATTCTTACCCTCGTCTGCTTTTTCCCTCTCTCACTAACTAACTAACTAACAACGCTCCATTTTTCTTCCATTGGAATGATGTATTTCAACTCTTTTCCACACACTTGTCACATGGTGATATATTCTTCAGGTTCATTTCTATCTCATTTAGTCTATGAACTAAAATTTTAAAATTTCAAATTTCTTTCTCCTTTCTATCATCTTAGGATTTTATTTTAGATCTTTCTAGATTTTCATATATAATTTATTCTTATTTTAGATTTTTGAGGTTTTATTTTAGATTTTTGAGGTTTGGACCAATTTTTCATTGCATATGTTTGTCATATTTTTCCTATACATCACGATGTATCTCTTTGATTCTATCCATCTATTCTTGGATAATTCATCATGATGGTTATTCTTAAATTATTCTTTGGTTGATATGTGTGCATAAATTTCTAATTTTGACATGTTATTTTGTCTTTTTTGACACATGATCCTTCTATTCTTCATACTCTCATGATATTTTATGCTCTCTAAATGAGGATGGCAATTTTCATTGGATGTGTTATTTTGTCATGTATTAGCATGAAAGTTCGTTGAGTTGATTTGTTCTTATCCTTTTGTTTTATATACAACTCACTTGTCCATGAGTCTTATATTGATTATATTTTCCATATGGCTTGTAATAATCATAAGCATATACCTGGCAAGGATATACCATGTGTTATATATTACGAAGCACAAGATTAATGATAGTGGATGATGGTATGGGTGTGGGTGTTATTGCCCGTTGCACAGGTTTTTGAGGCCAATGTGCCTCACCTCTGTCGCAATTGTCTTGCATGCCCTTTCATGGGCTTGGAACGTTCTTGTTGTGTGTTCTAACTAACATGCAATAAATTCCTATATATTTTTCATAAGACCTTTTCCTTAGCGTGGGTGCAAACCTCTGCCTTCTACAATGTTTTTTATTCAACTTCTCCTAGTCTTTATTTGCATAGTGGTGAGTGGGGGTCCAAGGGACCCCCTTATTTTGTCTTTCAAAGAAGCTTTGAGTTGTGATGAGCCTTCCTCATCAACTCATGCGGATGTGGTGAATTTACTTTTGCATGTGACTCAAGAGATGAGATCAGGTAATTCCTCGAGCATCTATCCTAAACCAACTGATTTTTTGAAAAAATGTCAACATCGTCTCATTTTGGTAATAAATCCAAAATCCATTGTTGAAGACATTATGTATTTTTATCATAGCACGCTCTTATTTATAAGTTTATGGGATTAAAAAGTTATTTGTCTTTCTTCAAATCGCGGGTTAGGAATAATTAGTCTCTAAAGGGCATGTAATGTCCCCTTCTCAGCACTAGTACTTTTTGAGACCATTAGCCTATTTTCAGAGGCTCGTAGGCTAGTCAAAGGTAGAATTAGGGTTTCCTATTTTCTAGGAGGTATCTTTCTGAGTTTTCAAGGGATGCATGCAAGAGTTTGCTAGTTTGTTTTTTGGGTCTTTCTAGGTTTCCAAAGAGCTCCATGAGGTGTAACATGCATGTTGACCGATGACCATTTTCGTACTTGTTATTTTTAGTAAGTTACAATAAATACCTAGATGTGCTTAAACGATGTTTGGAGTCACTATTTTTAGCAGTATGCTATTTTTAGTAAGTGTTATTTTTTACAATGCAGTTTGGTAGCAATTCAACACTCTATTACTATTTATTGCAATGCAGGCTTGGTTAAGGCTTCTCCAACTTTCTTGGAGTCAAAAAAGGAAAGTTGATGACTTAAGTCATATTGTATTTTATTGTTGCTTTTGGACCCCCTTGACTATGTGTTATGACTTAAGTTGATTTTAAAAGGTGGGTTTTATTTTTGGATGCCCAAGTTGGAGAAAAATACTTTTTAATTTATATTTATGCCAAGGTAAAGTGGATGCCAAAATACACAAGCAAATGAGTTTAATAAATATTATTTAATTCCTCATATTTGGGTGTTGTATTCTGGAGGGAAAAAGAGTTTTGAATTTATGGGTTTGGAGCCTTTAAATACGCCTCTCTACATCCTCAGTTTGTATCCATTTTCTATCATAATGAAGTGTTGCTGAAATATTTTCAAAACTCTTGCTTCGAGGTTGCAATACCTCCTTGTTGTTCATCAATTTTGAGTTTGCAAGACAACTCCTAGCTGATCAATTTGTGCATCTTCATCTAGAGGTTGCAATCTAAGCTTCAATGGTGATGGCTTCATTTGTGTTTCTAGTTTGGTGTGGGTTTGATGTTTTCTAAGAGACATTTTGGTGTGTTCTTTCACTACCTGATGTTTTTTTGGAGGGCTTTTTCAAACCTAGTGGACTCACATTTATGATCACATCTTCCTAAGAAGTTGGACAAGTTTTGTGGGTGATGGTTCATTGGATCCCTTGTGTCTGCGCACCCCCTTGCTCCAAACTCAATAATTTTTGAATGTGTGTGATTTATGGCATGAGGTCGACCTCCCTAAAGGGTCGTACCACTTGCAGCAGGGTCTTTGGGAAGCGTTCTTGAGTATTTAGAGCTAGTTGGAGGATTTTTGCTATTAGAAATTAGGTGCCTAGCTTCTTGGCATCATTTGCAACAGATTTTAGGTCATTTATAGGAGTGTGGAGGGAGTTATAAGCGTTTGAAGGTGTATTAGGCTTGTTGATCAAAAAAATTAGGCTACTGCTCCTTCATATCAGACCTGGTAATTGATGAGAGCCATTTATGTCTCATTTTATGCCATCTTTCAGCCTATTTCATACCCTTTCATTCCCATGTTCATATTCCATTTCTGTAGCATATTATATCATTTATGTTGCTTATGATTAAAATAAATAAGAGATGATTAATATAGTTTTATGATAAAAATAGGAAAAATAATTATTAATTTGTTTTTACCAATGAGAATTAGCAAACAAAAATATCTAGCAAATTATTTTGGGTTCTTGATACTGCTATAGGATATTTATACGTATTATATTGTCGTTAAAATTATGCTACTCAACAAAGGAGCTATTACAAAGATAAATTATAACAATCATCCACCCGCGTGCCACTATGCCAACATCATACCTCAATAGCTTTCCACATTACTAAGTTTCCTAGTGCCTATTTTGTAGTTGTGAAGGAAGGAAATCCACATGAAGATTGATATAATGCCTCTTAACCACATTATTCCACATATGCTTCAACTGTCAGCTAGATTTTCCCTCCATGTTTTTGTCTCTTCCAAGTTGCAGGAAAGGGAGGTGAATACTCTTAGTATTATGTTATGTGAATCAATTTTGATAGAGTGGACGTGGGTTATCTCATGCTTTCTTATAAATAGCCATTCAGTTTTGTATGTGAATGCTATAAAAGTTATCGCATTCTTCAAGTGAAGTGGATATGTATGGAACCAATATCATTGTAGAATAAATATTATTGGTTTGAGCTGATTTCAGAAATCGTGTGAGTGCATTTCCAGTCAGTTTGCTAGAAGGAAGGGCGCCCACTCCTCAACCACCGGATGAATGTATATACTTTATTTTTCTGCAAGGTGTGTGTAATTGGAATTAGTTATGTTTCTGGTGTTGTAATTTTTGTAGATGATACGCAAATGATTTGAATTAAATTGGCTCCGGTTAGTAAAACTTGCTAATTTAATTATTGTGTAGAAGATGATTAGTGAACTAAGTATATTATCAATTTGTGTGATTTGTGTTTCGTTTCTATTTTTTTATCTCAATTTTTTCCTTTTGTATAGTTCCTGTCACCCGAATAGGATAGAATAACTCCTGTCGCCAGGAAATGATAGTTCATGTCGCCAGATTTATTTTGGTTTGTTGTAGGTTTATTTTCATAAGCTGCATTCATAACCACTCATCCCATAACTATCATCCCTTATGCAGACTGCCACGATACCTTTCACAAGCTTACGACCCCCAGATTGACACGTAGACCAAGCTGAAATCTTTCTTACTCTTTACTATTGATGAATGGTAGCTTCGGTCAGTTAAGATCTAGGCTATTCTTCAGAATAATCAAATTAGGAGAATAAGTGAAATCGAATTTATAAAGCATAGATAAAAATTCGATATATTAAAAGATGTTGAAATTCACATTTAATATAAATCGGAATTTATATTTATTCGCCACCTTTTGTTTGTGTGTGTTAAGACACTAACACACTATTATTAGGAGTGCAAGGACCCGCGCGCTCTAAAGAGACATGTCTCTTGAGTGGACGTGTCTCCACTTGTGGAGACATGTCCTCTCTTGAGACACGTCTCTTAGAGGCGGGTATCCTACATACTTATGGCGGCTCTCTCATTGATATGCAAACATCGAAATCAATTAATGTTCTGCAATCAGCACATTCGCATTTATAGAAGAAATTTGGAATCATATTTAGAGAAGAAATCTGGAAATCACACTTTGACTTAGAATTTTCTTACACATAATTTCTTACCTTAGTTTTTATCTTAGTGTTTTAGGATCCCATTTGATCAAATTTGATTACATTTAAATGGTATCAGAGCCACGTTGTGTGAATCCAAATCAAATCTAAAATCAAATTGCTCAAGAAATTCGTATTTTCTAAAATCGAATTCACATCACATTCTTCATAATGTCAATTGTGATGAGATTTGAAAATCGTCTTGCAAGAGCAAATAACTTTGCATCATGGAAATTTAGAATCATGATGATCCTAAAACAGAATAAACTAGACTCACTTATGAGAGAAACTATTAGGGAACCAGAGGCTGAACCTAAGAAAATTGAGAACTTTGTGTTCTATACAGCCCTTTCTAGTCAAGTATCTGACAACACTCAAAATTGGGTAATTGATAGTGGTTCATCCAGACACATCACAGGGTTCAGAGAACACTTGGACTCCATGACTGAAAAGTCTGATGAAGAAGTAACCATCGGGGATGATTCTGCATACCCTGTAAAAGGGGTTGGAACATGTTCCATCAAGTTGAAATCTGGGATTTCTCTGCAACTCACTGAAGTCTTATTTGTACCTGGAATAAAGAGAAATCTTATATCCATCTCTGCCCTTGAAGACAAGGGTTACAGAGTTACATTTATGGATGGTAAAGTTCTAGTATGGCCTAAGAACTCAACTATCAAGAAAGCCCATACCATAGGCATAAAACAAGAGTACCTTTACAAACTATGCACTGAGGTTAAACAAGCCCTTACCCTCGACACTGTTGATACAAATGAAATCTGGCATAGAAGATTAGGACACCTCCATTTCCGTGCCCTACCTTCTATGGAAAAACTTGTTACAGGCTTACCCAAGCTAAAACCATCTCATGAGGGAACTTGTAAAGGTTGTGCCCTAGGAAAGAATACTAAGGGATCCTTTCAGAATAGCCTGAGTAAAACCCTTAATGTGTTTGAACTAGTTCACTCTGATCTTTGTGTACCCATGTCTGTACCTTCTAAAATAGGATTTCTATACTATGTCATATTTGTAGATGACTTCTCTAGGAAAACCTGGATCTATTTCCTTAAGTGTAAAGAGTCAATAGAAATCCTCAAAAGGTTCAAAGAGTTTAAAGCCCTCACTGAAAACTTCTCCGGAAAGAAAATAAAAACCTTAAGGACAAACAATGGGAAAGAATATACCTCTGAGATTTTTAAAGAATTCTGCACGAGTGTTGGAATTAAGAGGGAGTTCACAGTTGCCTACAACCCTCAGCAAAATGGGGTTGCTGAGAGAAAAAATAGAACCATTGTAGAAGCTGCTAAGGCAATGTTGCTGGACCAAAACATTGAAACGTCCTTCTGGGCAAAAGCCTCTAGGACTGCTATCTATATCCAAAATAGATGTCCTCATTCTCATCTTGATAACAAAACTCCTGAAGAAGCCTTTACCGGCATAAAACCTGACATTAGTCATCTTAGGATTTTTGGTTGTCCTGTCTATATCCACGTACCCAAAGAGAAGAGATCCAAACTAGAACCTTCTGGAAAGAAGGGAGTATTTGTGGGTTATAGTGAAACCTCCAAACCATACAGAATATTCATACCCGGGCATAAACAAATTGAGTTAAGCAGAGATGTCATCTTTGAAGAAGACATTGCATTCAAGAGGGCAAGAAGTTCTAGTGAGACAAAAACCTATTCCCTTAGAGTACCTGCAATGGAACCTGCTCCTGAGATTCAGAGGGAGCATCCTGAGGAAATGCCACATGAACTTCCTGCCACTTCAAATGAGGATACAAATGACATCGGCAGAAAGAGACCTCTTTGGGCCAGGAAGATGATCAAAGAAGCAGAGGATCATGCGGCACCTAAAGGGACATTCAGGGAGAGTAAATGACCCAAACGGTTCTCTAGCTATGTTGCTTTAATGAACAACATCATAAACTTTGAACCTGCCAGTGTTACAGAAGCCTTCAGACATCAAGCTTGGAAGGATGCAATGACGGAGGAATATCAATCCATCCTAAAGAATGATGTATGGGACATAGTGCCTAGACCAAAAGAGAAATCTGTTGTCTCTTCTAAATGGCTCTTCGAAATCAAGCATGCTGCTGATGGCAGTATAGAAAAACATAAAGCACGTTTTGTGGCTAGAGGCTTTTCTCAAAAGGAAGGCATTGATTATGAAGAAACATTTGCACCTGTTGCCAGTTACACATCAATGAGAGCAGTATTAGCCATTGCAGTAGCTAAAGGCTAGAAGATCCATCAAATGGATGTGAAAAACTGCCTTCCTGAATGGAACCATTGAAGAGGAAGTCTATCTGGAACAGTCTGAAGGTTTTGTGATACATAAATCTAACTCACATGTGTGCAGGCTGAAGAAAACTCTCTATGGACTTAAACAGGCTCCTAGGGTCTGGTATGAAAGAATTGTCAACTATCTCTTGGGATTAGGATTTTCCAAAAATGATGCTGACTCCAATCTCTACTTCAAGGTAATCAAAGGTGACATGCTTATAATTATTTTATATGTTGATGACCTGCTGATAACAAGAGAAGATCACCTCATTGCTCAAGGGAAACAGGATCTAATTTCTAAATTTGACATGAAAGACTTGGGTATTCTACACTACTACCTCGGTTTGGAAGTATGGCAGAAATCAGAAGGCATTATACTAAATCAAGGGAAGTATACTATTGACATTCTGAAAAGATTTGGAATGTTGGACTATAGACCGATGTCTACACCTATGGAAACCAACCTTCACAAATTGAAAGAAGCAGCAGCAGAATCCAAATGTGCAGATTCAACCCTTTACAAACAGATGATTGGATCCTTGATGTATCTGGTTAACACCAAACCTGATATTTGCTATGCAGTAAATGTTCTCAGCCAGTTCATGTGTGAACCAAAGGAAATTCACTTAATGGTTGTAAAACATATTTTGAGATATCTTCAAGGCACTATTGGATATGGTCTTCTCTACAAGAATGATCAACTAGATCTACATGGGTACTCTGATTCAGATTGGGCTGGAAGTGTAACCAATCGGAAAAGCACATCAGGATGTTGCTTCAATTTAGGATCAGCAATGATCCCCTGGATTTGCAGAAAACAATCTTCAGTTGCACAGAGCTCAACGGAAGCTGCATACATTGCAGCCTCAATGGGAGCAAGAGAAGCAGTGTGGCTTCGTCAACTGCTTGTGGGACTCTTTGGTGAGCCCTTGAATCCTACAATTATTCATTGTGATAATCAGAGTTGCATCAAACTCTCTGTGAATCCTGTCTTTCATGACAGATCTAAGCACATTGAGATCCCCTATCATTATGTAAGAGATATGGTGGAAAGGAAAGTGATTCAGTTAGAGTATATTAGTACAAATGATCAAACTGCAGACATTCTCACCAAGCCTCTCTCCCGGATCAAGGTAGAACACTTTAGGAAGAAACTTGGTATGGTTGAAATGTAATTTGTTATTTATGTTTGAAATACAAATTGTTTATAAATTGTACTAATATATAAAGATGTTTAATGTGTTACTCTTTTGTCATGTGTGTGACTCCATGACTTTATGGGCCTACTCCCCCTGTGTACATTATTGAAAGGTGACGATCTTTCTAATAATGAACACTTGTATTTAAGATTGTAAAGTGACAACTCTACAATGATAAACTATCATGATAGATATCATGTGACTTGATATCTGTGGACATGTCATGATAGTATCTCTTGGACACCTTCATGGATATCATGAGACTTGATATCTGAAGATCATTGTGATCTTTAAAGAGATAATCATGGTGGATATTTATATCCGTGGATATGCCATGAATTATGGTAGACATCATGTGACTTGATGTCAGTGCACATACCATAATGAAGATGTGTATGAAGAATGTCATGTGACTTGACAATATTGAGAAAAGCATACCATGTCTTCGATATCACGTGTGAAGGTGATATCTTCACTTATTTGATTTTAAATATCTTCCCTGGATAAGAGGGAGTGTTGATGAATGGTAGCTTCGGTCAATTAAGATCTAGGCTATTCTTCAGAATAATCAAATTAGGAGAATAAGTGAAATCGAATTTATAAAGCATAGATAAAAATTCGATATATTAAAAGATGTTGAAATTCACATTTAATATAAATCGGAATTTATATTTATTCGCCACCTTTTGTTTGTGTATGTTAAGACACTAACACACTGTTATTAGGAGTGCAGGGACCCGCGCACTCTAAAGAGACATGTCTCTTGAGCGGATGTGTCTCCACTTGTGGAGACATGTCCTCTCTTGAGACACGTCTCTTAGAGGCGGGTCTCCTACATACTTATGGCGGCTCTCTCATTGATATGCAAACATCGAAATCAATTAATGTTCTGCAATCAGCACATTCGCATTTAGAGAAGAAATCTGGAATCGTATTTAGAGAAGAAATCTAGAAATCACACTTTGACTTAGAATTTTCTTACACATTATTTCTTACCTTAGTTTTTATCTTAGTGTTTTAGGATCCCATTTGATCAAATTTGATTACATTTACATTTACCCCAGTCTTGGCCTATCAGTAATTTTAGAATTTTACCATAATATCATGATGCCTAATCATTATAATGTCATTGAGATGGTTTCCTAACACTTGGGCTTCATTTTGGTTTGGTTCTCTCATATTGTAGTGAATCTAACGCCATATTGTAACATTGATCTAGTAGTACTAATCAACTTTCTATTTATAGTACATTGTATTTCACTCCCGCTGAAGAAATGGTTGAGTTTTTGTTATTTTTTGTTGCCCGCTGAAAAGTGGAAGAGGCTAGCTATTCTGCCAAATTTTTGGCTTCCATTTACTTTCCAGTAACCTACTGAAAAGTAGAAGAGATTAGCTTGCCGCCTAGTATTTATATTTTCTCTATTCGATAGCTTGCCACTAATAGCTCTTGTACTTCCAGTTTTCTACATATTGTTATTAGATCACCTTACAACGTATGCTCTCACCTTGCCCACTCTAGGATTTGGGTGATCAAAATGTGAAGGGTTGCTTGGACGGTTTTTTATCTTTCATTGAGCTAATGCTAATGAGTGCATTTTATGTGGAAAAAATTTGGGGAAAAACTAAGCAGGATATTTCAAGTTGATCTAGAAATTATTATGTCAGCAAATGTGTTTTTTGTGGTTTTCTCATGATAGGAAGATCGAACCAAGATTTTTGAAAGCAAACCTTATTTCCACCATTAGGTAGGGCTTTTTCTCAAACCATCGTATGTGGGGTTTGATCCATTGGAAGATATTCCTTTTAAAATTCCTATGTGGATTCATCTCCTGAGACTCCCTATGGATTTTTGGCATGTTGAAAGTCTCCAATTCCTTGTTACTATCATTGGGAAACTAGTTGGTTCTTCTCACCAAACCCTTGATAAGAAGATAGCCACCTTCATTTACATTTGTGTTGAAATTGATTTGAACAATCCTCTTCCTAATGCTTTAGAGATCAGGTTGGGGATCATTGATGCAAAGCAAGGGATTCACAACTCAACATTCCATTCACTTGACAACTTTCATAAAATTATTCATCTCAAACAATGATTAAGTGCATTCTAGACCACATTGAAAACACTCTCACAGCAACCCACAATTCAATGCACTAAACTATCATTCTAGACTACATGAAATACAAGATTTCAAATTGAAGATCAAAGCTCATACACTATACGAAATACAAGATTTAAATTGAAAAGAATGATCATTGTCATTGAATTAACTACCTCATTGATGTCTTCGTCATAGTCATCACGCTAAAATTTACATCAGCATCTATGCCTCTCAAGCTGATGATTGCCCTATCATATGCCCTACAAATACATTAAAACCTTTTTAATACCAAGGTAAACCCTAAACAACCCATACCTTATCCAAACTTCTAGAGAAGAAACAATATGCCCACCGTTTATGTTTGGAATATTATGAATACACTCGTTTTGGTGTCTGCATTTCAACTTTCTCCAAACATTAAAATAAAACAACCAATCATTCTACCTTCCAGCTGGATGGGCAGTGTCAAATCTACCTGCAGTAGACAGTAGACCGAGGAAACGTAGTTTCAGAATTCTTTAAATATTGTCGAACTAGTCTAGGAGGAGAAAAATTTATCTCTAGTAATGAACATAAATTTAAAGTGGCATAGATAAAGAAGAGAATGATCCTTTTCTTTTCAAGTGAGGCAACTAATCTTCTTTAAGAGAAGCATAGATATAAATCAACTTACCAAGATAGACTTGTTTCCCACAATCCCTGTGAAACAAAAAGTAATTAATGAAGTAAAGAGAGTGTGCACTAAATACTGACCATATGTGAACTCCTGGAGCGAGAGCCACGTCTGTTATTCTTCATGATCACTGGTGGAGCGGAATCACTGGATTTTGGGGACGCCAATGCCAAAGAAAGAGTAAGTCCTACTCAATAAATAATAATATAACAAATTGTAGATGAATAGAAATTAAAAGGATGTGCTACTAATTATAGATATTTTGGCATAGAAATATTAGGCACAAGCTGCCTAAAAAATTGATACCTCGACTCTATTGCAAACCTTGCAACAAGGAATTTTCCAGTGATTTTCTATTACAGGGAGAACTTGGGTTCTCTAAAGTTACCTACAAAGGAATATTGAAAAAGGATTTACCTCTAAGCATAACAGAATAGTTTCAATTTTTAAACCTACACTACTAAAATGAAATTGATGAAATAAATCACAATAGTGAATTTAGACAAACAAAATGCAGGATTTTGTTTAGTGTTGCTCCCAACCTAATAATCATTAATGCCTTTTAATTTCATCAAAATCAACCTATTATTTCTTAAAGTAAAGAGAATGTGCAAGAAGATTTACCTCGAAGAAGAATATTGCTTCCATTAGTTCGCTCCTTCTTCTCTGCCTCTTCTTCTAGTACAACAAACCAAAAAAACAAAAAACCAAAGAAAAAGAAAAAAGTAAAAAATTAAAAAAGAACAGACCAGAAAAAACAGAACAAACTAATAAAAAAAACACAGAAAAACCCAAAAAACAATAGAAAACAAAGATGAATAACATGGACAAAAAGACCAACGTGCACGCTGTACAAAATCCTTACCAGAAAAATGAAAAATCTAAAGGAATATAAAACAAAATTACAAAGAAGACAGAACAAGAAAACAGAAGAAAAAAACATTCACAAAAAAGGATCACTCTCTGTAAATGAAGTTCCAATTTGAACATCACACCTGCACTTCGCAAATTTAATTACTGCTCTTGTCTATTTTCACTGTCATGTTCTTCCCTGGATATTCACATGGTATTCTGTGAATCACATAAGAAAAAAGATTCTTGTCAAATGCTCCATTTTCCCTCAAATTAAAATCCTTTCAAATTCATATTTAGTTGGGACGGTTTTTTGTCCAAACAAAATTGGAGTAAATATGAAATATTATTTGTTTCATGTGGCAGACATGTTGTTTAAACCAACAATGACAAAATGATGAAAATTCAAAATAATGATTTAATGCTTGTTACTCACCATTTGTATTCGATATCCACAAGACCCATCTTGATATGCTGAGAAGATTTTGTGGGTTGCACCAGCCTTGCAAAGCTGCAAGCAAACATCACGAAATCCATTTGATTGCTTTCGATGAAATCTGAGACCACAACTTTCACCCATGATTCGATACAAATAGCCGGGTCTGTGCATCTGATCTGCACAAGATAACAATCTAGACCACCTTAGTCTGAATCCCTAGGCAGAGGCAAAAGGAAAAAAAAAATAGTGAGTGATTGTTTCATACCTGATAGCAGCCACCACATCCAACTCCTTCCCTATATATTTTGGCGCTCACTGTTGCAATCCACAAGCTCCCACTGCAATTGACAGCAGAACTTTCACTCAGATCCAAGAATAAACTACTCTGCCATGAAAAAAGGTTTAAGCGTTTGTGAAATTTTTACATACCATCGGGAGTCTAGGAGGAAGAGTAATAGGATACTTTCGATTTGTGAAGACTATGGGGAAGATGAGCATTAATATCCATCCTGTGCAGCACAGAGTTTACAACTCCATTATTATGTTTCTCTAATGGAAAGTAGGGAAGCCTATTAAATCTGAACGAAGTGATCAAGTGCAGCTAGCAGTCTCAGTGATCAACGTCTAAAAAAATCTTAAAATAAAGTGAAAGATTTTAATAATGTTCACAAAAACAAACAGTCTAAAGAATCAAGATCTAAAAAAATCTTAAAACAAAATGGTAGATTTTAATAATGCCCACAAAGGCAAGCAGTCTAAGGGAAAAGAGCAGCAATAATAAGAACAACACCCAGATCCAGCCAAAGAAAACAAAAGTCCCAGAGTCTTTTTGATGTAGGATCTTCTACTGCCGGATGTTTACAAGATGAGTTACAAGAAAATTATGATGACAAACTGAGGCCACACCATAAAATTGCTATTTAACCACTGAACAGAATGATGGTTAAATTAAAAGACACCCAAACCATTATACAAAGCCTGCTAAAAGGTTCTGGTCATTAAAAAAACTTTATTAAAAGGTGTCTGTAATAAAAGAAGGCAATAACTTAGTGACATCTAGTGACATCTGGTGAGGTTCTACATTTGCCTCTAACTGGTCTATTGAAAGAAAAATAACTTGACATCCAATCTAGAGTTAGACTACAAGTGCCCAGTACTAGACACAAAGGAATATTGAAGAATTGAAACATCGGTTCTATAAATTGAATAGTAGAAGATCAGCACTTCACAAAAAATAACAAGATCTGCTGTCCCTAAACTATCTTTAACTTTGTGGAGATTTAAAAAGCTGAAGCCAATTAAAAAGCCTCCTCTCACAAAGAGAGCCCACAACCCAATAGTAAAACGCCCACTCATCAGTATACACCGATAAGATGTTAGGTTCCTGTCTTAATTCTGTCTCTGATACCATAAAAACCCCAAATCTGTCTCTGATACCATTACTCAAATAAGACTCGAGCCTATAATTTTATGCCATTGGCACATTCTACCTCATTGCTACGAATTTAACATATTAATGCAGAAAAAAGCTAGAGAGTCTTTATCCCGAAGCGTTTACAAATTAATTATATGGTCTCTGAAATTTTCAGTCCTCAGTCGTATTAATGCTATTAAAAATACTTATCACTCAACCAAATTCCATGAAGAGGGAATTTAAACAGATTAGAAAGATTCTAACGAAACATTAAAGCTTACCGGCGCATGCACTGATAGGAGGAGTCTGGACCTTGCAGGCGGCTGGCATGGTAGCAGCACGAATCTGGTTAACAGTAATGTCGTACGTGTTGCTTCTTCCCAGTAGAGTACAGAGACAAACTATATTCTCGTTACATTGAAGGAGTTGTCGTATTGTTTGCCATAGTATAATCCAAACATGGCACTAAATTCCCCACAGTGTCATCACATCCTCCAGAAGACGGTGATGGGGCCGGTCCCTGCGCGCAAACTATGCCTGCAAACACCAAAATAACCAAAACCCAAATTACATTGATTGCCGTGAATCTATGCAGCTGCTTTTTTCTTACCCGCATCTGCTTTTTTCTTACCCTCGTCTGCTTTTTCCCTCTCTCACTAACTAACTAACTAACAACGCTCCATTTTTCTTCCGTTGGAATGACGTATTTCAACTCTTTTCCACACACTTGTCACATGGTGATATATTGTTCATTTCTATCTCATTTACCTAGTCTATGAACTCAAATTTTAAATTTTAAAATTCAAATTCAAATTTCAAATTTCTTTCTCCTTTCTATCACGTTAGGATTTTATTTTAGATCTTTCTAGATTTTCATATATAATTTATTCTTATTTTAGATTTTTGAGGTTTGGACCAATTTTTTCTTGCATATGTTTGTCGTATTTTTCCTATACATAACGATGTATATCTTTGATTCTATCCATCTATTCTTGGATAATTCATCATGATGGTTATTCTTAAATTATTCTTTGGTTGATATGTGTGCATAAATTTCTAATTTTGACATGTTCTTTTATCTTTTCTGACACATGATCCTTTTATTCTTCATACTCTCATGATATTTTATGCTCTCTAAATGAGGATGGCAATTTTCTCTGGATGTGTTATTTTGTCATGTATTAGCATGTAAGTATCTTGAGTTGATTTGTGCTTATCCTTTTGTTTTATATACAACTCACTTGTCCACGAGTCTTATATTGATTATATTTTCCATATGGCTTGTAATAATCATAAGCATATACCTCATAAGGATATACCATGTGTTATATATTACGAAGCACAAGATTAATGATAGTGGATGATGGTATGGGTGTGGGTGTTATTGCCTGTTGCATAGGTTTTTGAGGCCAATTTGCCTCACCTCTGTCGCAATTGTCTTGCATGCCCTTTCAAGGGCTTGGAACGTCCTTGTTGTGTGTTCTAACTAACATGCAATAAATTCCTATATATTTTTCATAAGACCTTTTCCTTAGCGTGGGTGCAAACCTCTGCCTTCTACAATGTTTTTTATTCAACTTCTCCTCGTCTTTATTTGCATAGTGGTGAGTGGGGGTCCAAGGGGCCCCCTTATTTTGTCTTTCAAAGAAGCTTTGAGTTGTGATGAGCCTTCCTCATCAACTCATGCAGATGTGGTGAATTTACTTTTGCATGCGACTCAAGAGATGAGATCAGGTAATTCCTTGAGCATCTATCCTAAACCAAATGATTGTTTGGAAAAATGTCAAGATTGTCTCACTTTGGTAATAAATCCAGAATCCATTGTTGAAGACATTATGTATTTTTATCATAGCATGCTCTTATTTATAAGTTTATGGGATTAAAAAGTTATTTGTCTTTCTTCAAATCATGGGTTAGGAATTATTGGTCTCTTGTCCCCTTCTCAGCACTAGTCATTTTTGAGACCATTAGCCTATTTTCAGAGGCTCATAGGCTAGTCAAAGGTAGAATTAGGGTTTCCTATTTTCTAGGAGGTATCTTTTTGAGTTTTCAAGGGATGCATGCAAGAGTTTGCTAGTTTGTTTTTTGGGTCTTTATGGGTTTTCAAAGAGCTCCATGAGGTGTAACATGCATGTTGATCGATGACCATTTTCGGACTTGTTATTTTTAGTAAGTTACAATAAATACCTAGATGTGCTTAAACGATGTTTGGAGTCACTATTTTTAGTACTATGCTATTTTTAGTAAGTGTTATTTTTACAGTGCGGTTTGGTAGCAATTCAACACTCATTACTATTTATTGCAATGCGGGCTTGGTTGAGGCTTCTCAAAATTTCTTGGAGTCAAAAAAGGAAAGTTGATAACTTAAGTCATATTGTATTTTATTATTGCTTTTGGACCCCCTTGACTATGTGTTATGACTTAAGTTGATTTTAAAAGGTGGGTTTTATTTTTGGATGCCCAAGTTGGAGAAAAATACTTTTTAATGTATATTTATGCCAAGGTAAAGTGGATGCCAAAATACACAAGCAAATGAGTTTAATAAATATTATTTAATTCCTCATATTTGGGCGTCGTATTCTGGAGGGAAAAAGAGTTTTGAATTTATGGGTTTGGAGCCTTTAAATATGCCTATCTACCTCATCAATTCGTATCCATTTTCTATCCTAATGAAGTGTTGCTGAAATATTTTCAGAACTCTTGCTTCGAGGTTGCAATACCTCCTTGTTGTTCATCAATTTTGAGTTTTCAAGACAACTCCTAGCTGATCAATTTGTGCGTCTTCATCTAGAGGTTGCAATCTAAGCTTCAATGGTGATGGCTTCATTTGTGTTTCTAGTTTGGTGTGGGTTTGATGTTTTCTAAGAGACATTTTGGTGTGTTCTTTCACTATTTGGTGTTTTCTTGGAGGGCTTTTTCAAACCTAGTGGACTCACATTTATGATCACATCTTCCTAAGGAGTTGGACAAGTTTTGTGGGTGATGGTTCATTCGATCCCTTGTGTCTGGGCACCCCCTTGCTCCAAACTCAATAATTTTTGAATGTGTGTGATTTATGGCATGAGGTCAACCTCCCTAAAGGATCCTACCACTTGCAGCAGGGTCTTTGGGAAGCGTTATTGAGTATTTAGAGCTAGTTGGAGGATTTTTGCTATTAGAAATTAGGTGCCTAGCTTCTTGGAATCATTTGTAACAGATTTGAGGTCATTTAGAGGAGTATGGAGGGAGTTATGAGCATTTGAAGGTGTATCAGGCTTGTTGATCAAAAAAATTAGGCTACTGCTCCTTCATATCGGACCTGGTAATTGACGAGATCCATTTATGTCCCATTTTATGCCATCTTTTAGCCTATTTCATACCCTTTCATTCCCATTTTCATATTCCATTTCTATAGCATATTATATCATTTATGTTGCTTATGATTAAAATAAATAAGAGATAATTAATATAGTTTTATGATAAAAATATGAAAAATAATTATTAATTTGTTTTTACTAATGAGAATTAGCAAACAAAAATATCTAGCAAATTATTTTGGGTTCTTGATACTGCTACAGGATATTTATACGTATTATATTGTCGTGAAAATTATGCTACTCAACAAAGGAGCTATTACAAAGATAAATTATAACAATCATCAACCCACGTGCCACTATACCAACATTATACCTCAATAGCTTTCCACATTACTAAGTTTCCTAGTGCCTATTATGTAGTTGCGAAGGAAGGAAATCCACATGACGATTGATATAATGCCTCTTGACCACATTATTTCACATATGCTTCAATTGCTAGCTAGATTTTCCCTCCATGTTTTTGTCTCTTCCAAGTTGCAAGAAAGGGAGGTGAATACTCTTAGTATTATGTTATGTGAATCAATTTTGATAGAGTGGACGTGGGTTATCTCATGCTTTCTTATAAATAGCCATTCAGTTTTGTATGTGAATGCTATAAAAGTTATCGCATTCTTCAAGTGAAGTGGATATGTATGGAACCAATATTGTTGTAGAATAAATATTATTGTTTTGAGTTGATTTCAGAAATTGTGTGAGTGCATTTCCAGTCGGTTTGTTGGGAGGAAGGGCGCCCACTCCTCAACCACCGGATGAATGTGTATACTTTATTTTTATGCAAGGTGTGTTTAATTGCAATTAGTTGTGTT